>MU004231.1:4400688-4495203 GCA_010405405.1 Microthyrium microscopicum
AATAAATAAAGTATATTAAAACTATAAAAGATATAACTACTAAAGAGCTAGTAGAACTTATAGAAAGAAGAGTTTTCTTAAAAAAAGGCCTACTAATAAGTATTATATTAGATAAAGAATCTATCTTTATAAATAAATTTTAGACTAAACTATACTAAGCAAAAAAGGTAAAACGTAGGCTATCTATAATCTAGTATCTATAAACTAATAGCTAGACTAAGTAATAAAACTTAGTACTAAGATATTACCTATAAGCCTTTACTACTAAAAACTAAATAAACTAGTTAAGCCTCCTATCTATAGCATAATAAGTAATAAATATATTTTATAATAAAATACTTAACTATATCCTAAATATAGCTAAAATAAGATATAAACTAACTCTTTTAGTAGACCTTCTTATAGATTCTAAGGATAAGCTTAAAGAAGAAGAAAATAAGGTAGTAATAGTAAAGTAAAGAGTAATAAGAATAGAATAAAACTAAGAAAAGATAGTAAAACGCTAAGGAAAAGCAATAGAATACTAAGCTAAGTTTTATAATAAGAAGTATACTCTAATGTTATTCTATATAGAAGATAAAGTCCTATTATTAATAAAGAATATTAAACTTAAACTACTAAGTAAGAAGCTAGCCCCTTACTATATAGGACTATTTAATATCTAAGACATAATTAAAGAATAAGCTTACTAACTAAACCTCTTAATAGGCTACTAAATTTATAACGTCTTTTATATATCTAAACTTAAGCTATATTATTAAAGAGAAGGTTAAAAAGAACTAGAGCTCTTTATAGCTATTAAGCTAGAAGACAAAGAAAAATAGGAGGTAAGAGCTATCTTAGATAAAAGAAAATAAAAAAGAAAAGTTAAATACTTTATCTATTAGTAAGGATATCCTCTAATTTATAATTCTTAGAAATAAGAAGAAGATTATAAGAACGTATAAGACTTAATTAAGGTTTTTAAAGAAGCTAATAGACTTAAGCTTATTATTATAAAGAAAAAAAAAAAGAAGAATAAAACTATAAAAAAAGACATTATAAGAAAGAGGAGATTTTTATACGCTTTTTATTTATTATAGAAAAGTAACTAATTAGTAAAATAAAAAATAGAAAACTAAAAATAGAAATAGTAAAAATTATAGCTAGGTAAACTACTAGTAAGACGTAAATAAAACCTAAATAAAATTAAAGAGTTTTATAAGAGACTAATAAGCTAGTACTATAAAAAAAGAACCCTCTTCTATAAAGATAAAAGGAGCAAACTATTAGTAAATATAATAAAAAATAAGAATTTTTCCTAAACGCTATAACTATAAATAGCAAGTTAATAAAAAGGCTAGTTCTAAAAAATATTAAGACTAGTAACTTATACCTAAAGAAATAAATAAATATAGTATTTACGTAACTAAAATATAACCTAATTACTAAACCTTAATTCTATATATTAAGACGCTATAACTTTAAAAGTAGGTATTAGATATTATTAGTTACTTTAAGACTACTAAGAAAAGAGTACGTAATAGATATAGCTAAAGTAATTAGTATACTATTAGTAAATAAGTAAGTAGGTAAAGAAATATTATAAGTTATAAGTACTATAAGTATAAGAAGAAGATAAAAATAGCTAGGATTAATACTAATAAAATTAATACTACTATCTAGGTTATAATAAATAGTTACTCTACTAGTAGCATAACACTACTAGAATTAGTAAAGAGAGTAAGCTATTTTATTAGTATATTAAGCCTAAGCCTAAGTAGCTAAAGAGGAGCTATAAAAGAGTAATATAGTCTCTTTATTAAACTACTTAGTCTATATACTACTTACCTCCTTATTCTTAATCTTCTTTATAGTAAGCAAATATACTATAAAGCGTAAGGTACTAATATTTAAAATAAATTTAAGAGGCATATAGACTCTAAATATAGTAATATCTTTTCCATTTTAGACTAAAGGAGATAAGAAGCAAATATAAAGATGATTACCTTATATAGACAAACCGCTAGTAAGTAAAAATAATAAAGGGTTATTAATAGTAAAACTTAGCTCTTAGTAAGAATTAAGTAGTTTAAAGCCTTCTAAGTAGATTCTTATAAGCTAGATAAGTGCTTAAACCTATAATTAAGTATAGGACATAGGTAGAAGATAATTCTAAGAATAATAGTTAGTAAAAGTATAACTTATAGATAAAATACAAAAGAACCTATACTAAAATACTAAATATTATTAACTTACTCTAGTATATTTTTAATATAACTAAGTATAGTATAAATATAGAATACTATATTTAAGGCTATAGAATAGCTATAGCTTTCTAAGTAACCCTCTATATAATACTAAGCTATAATAAAAGTATTATAAGCTTATTAATAATACGTTAACTTCTTATTATAAATATAGTATATATTACTACGCTAATAAAACTTAATAAAGGAACCTAAAGGCATAATAACTATAATAGAACTTATAGAGTTAAGAAATATAAAGTAAATATATAAGTAGATTAAGTTATTTATAATTTTATTAAAAACTATAAGTACCTAAATAAAGGTTAGTACGTAAGCTATATTTAAGTTACTAATAAGATACTTATAATATTATAATAGTACTTTTAGTAAGTATAGTAATAGTACTTAATAAAGTTATTCTTATAACTATATATAGTACTCTATAAGATATAGCTACTATTAAGATAATAATAGACTATATTATTAATAATATTCTACGAATATTAGAAGTAATATAAGAAGAGAAGTAAAGTAAGTATAGCTTAAGAGTAAGATATAATTTAAGCAACATTCTATAAAGGTATAAATTAGTAAAAGAATTAGGCACGTTACTTATAATATACTTACTATAAAGGCTTACTACTAAGTAGTCTAAGCTATAAAACCTAGGTCTACATTTCCTAGCTTACTAAGTAAGTTATCTAACTTAGACTTCTTACTATTTAGAAATAATATATAAAGTA
Organism: Microthyrium microscopicum; assembly: GCA_010405405.1. Taxonomy (NCBI): domain Eukaryota; kingdom Fungi; phylum Ascomycota; class Dothideomycetes; order Microthyriales; family Microthyriaceae; genus Microthyrium; species Microthyrium microscopicum. The sequence goes on from MU004231.1 coordinate 4,403,663, forward strand.
GCATAAAAGTACTCTAGTAAGTAGTCTACTTTTTAATTATAAAATAAGTAGTAAGTAGCTATAAAGGCTCTAGTAATAGAGTATCCTTATAATAACGTTTTCTATTAGCTTAAGAGACGTATAGAGTATAGGTTAGCTATAAAGTAGAGTTAGTAATTAAGTTAATTATAGTAGTACTAAGAAGTACTTAGAGTAGATAATAAAAGCTATTAATACTATATTAGGCTAAATAAGAAATAAATAGCAAATTAGCACTAGTAATAATATAGCCTAAGGACAATAAGACGTAAAGAGTTAATAAGCCTCCCTAAGGCTCTAAGAAAGCTACCTAGTTAGTAAGTTAGACTAAGTTATAATTACGTAACTTAAGTTCCTTAAAGGCGCACTAAAGACTTTATAGAGTATAAGGAGTAGTAAAACGCTAGTAAGTTATATGCTTAAAAAGTTAGCTACTACGTTACTAAGATTATTAAAACTTCTAAAAAGCATAATATATTCTTAAAGAATAATTATCTAGGTTAAGGTTAATTAACTACTTACTCTTCTATAAATCGCTATTATTAATAAAGTCGTTATTATTAAAAGAATTAATATTAATAGAGTCCTAATAAGATAAACTACTACTATATAAACTACTAAAATAATAATAAGAAAACATTATAAAAGAATAATTAAAACGCTATTAGAATATACGTTAAAAAGTTAAAATTATTAGAAATAAGTAAAGAGAGTATAAATAAAGTATAAAAAGAGTATAAGTTAAATTAAGGACTCTAGAAAGACATAGTTTTAAAAACTTTTAAAATTTTAGATAAGTAATATACTTATAAATTACTTATAAAAAGAAAAAGTTATAGTATTAAGAAAATAGAGTATTATAGTTTTAAAATATTTTAGTATTATATATACGCGTAATACTATTATAATAAATAGAGTTATTATTACCTATATAGTAAGTACTATAGTAACTTTAGAAATAGAAATACTATAAGTTAAGACTATACCTACTAAAAGAAGAAAGCATAATAGCTAAGTTGTTAAGAGTAATTTCCTTTAAGAGAGAAGACTTTATTATAAACTTCTATAGACTTACTATAGAGATATAGGTATTCTACTACCTTCTTACTTACTCTACTCTTATAGTACGCTATAAGAAGACTCTTTATTAATAAACTACTAGGTTAATATAAATAGTACCTATTCTCTACTATAACGAGATAAAGCTAAAATAGAGCTAAAGATAAGTAGAAGAAGTAGCCTTACTAAAGAAGAGACAAAGAGGAGTATAAGTAAAGAAGTAGACTTAATTTCTTAGAAGATTAAGTATTAGTCTTATCTTAATACTAGTTCTTAGAATCTATTTTCTTTGCTTTAAACTATCTTTTATAAGATCTATAATACTAAAATCTAAAACTAGAGATTTATGCTACTATTAGAGCTTACTATATATTACGTATAATTCTTATACTAATAGCTACGTTTAATCTAAATCTTTACTAATTTAACGTTATAAATACCTTCCTAAATGCTATTCTAGATAAAATAGTTCTAATTTAATACCTTAAAAGCTTTAATATTTCTAGAAAGGTCTTACTACTTTGCTATACCCTCTATAAACTACTAAGATCTCTATTATTATAGTATTAAGATATAAGAGCTACTCTCTATATAATAAAGTTTAAGCCTATTCTAAAAGACCCCTATCTTTTTAAATATATTTAGTATCTTATCTTTCTTTTTTATTATATTAATAACTTCCTCTTTCTCTTACTAAAAGCATATTAAGTAGAAGTAGATAAAATAAAATATAAACTTAATACGTACTACGCTATAAGGAATTTAGGCACCCTAAAAAGCTTCTTTAATATTTAAATACTTTAAGATTAAGCTAATTAAAAGCTCTAGATTTTATAAGATTAGTATATTAATAAAATTAGTGCTAAATTCTAGCTTAATGTTATAAAGAAGACTAAATACGTTATTCCTATCTTAAATTTTATTAAACTTATTCTAAATAAAGAATAAATATCTAAAGATTAAATCTATACTTTCTAAATGCGTTATAGCTCTATAATCTACCTTATAATAGTATATAAGCTAGATATCTATTATATAGCCTCTTATTTAAGCTATTTTAATTAGAATCCTTCTAAGCTTTACTACTATAAAATTAAGAGAACTATTCTATATCTTTAAGTAATAAAATACCTTACGCTTAAGTATTATAAAACTACTAAAGTACTTACTACTAGCAAAGAAGTATTTTTTATAGCCTATAATACTATATTTATAAATAATTAAGAGACTTAAAGATTAACCTAAGGCTTTTTATTTAACCTATTTAGAGAACCTATTAACTAGTAATCTTTATACTAAAAGATAGTCTTAACATCTATAATAGAAGTAGAACTTCTATTCTTCTTAAATACCTTAAAAGAGCTAATCTTAATCTAACGCCTCTTCTTATAGCTTAAGTTTAATCCTAATATTAAAATACTAATATTAAATAATAATACTTAAATAGTAGGTATTATAATAAAGTAGGCTTAGCTTTTATCTTCTAGATTAAAGTATGTTAATATATATTAGTTTTAGCTTTATTAAGAGGTTATAAAGGGCTATATCTCTATTAAATAAGTTCCTATAGGAGAGATACTAGTAGATAGTTTAATAAAAGCTTTCTCTCTATAAGAATATAAGAAGTTTAGGAAGATACTAAATTTAGTAGATATAAAGTACTTAGTACTAGCTTAAGAAGATTCTTTCTAGAACGCTATAAATACTTCTACTACTACTATAAATTGCTAAATCTCCTATATTTTTATATAAGCTAGATCTTTTACGCTAAGGCTATCTAATAGTACTCTTTATTTCCTATTTTAACTAATTTTAATATTTTAGTAGCTTAGTTTTAAAAAACCTAAAAATTAATATTCCTTTATACTTAATACTAAGTATATCTTAAAATCTATAGATTAGAAACTTAGGAAGTATAATAAAAGGTTTATTCTAAACCCTAAATCTACGCTAGTTCTAATTTAGGATTAAAAAGTAAAAATACTAAAATTTAGCCTTTATTAGCTATTATATCTTTTTGCCTTTTCTACCCCTTTCTATATATTACTTTTACCTTTATTATAGCCTAAATTCTAGGCTCTAAGAAGACACGTTTTATGTTTTTAATAGGGTATAAATACTATAGTTATTGCAGTAGTTACTTAATTAGATTCTTTAATGTTCCCTTTACTAATTCTGCATTCCCTAAGCTGCACGGACCGTATTCCGTCAGTTAGGTTGTCGGAAGTACATGATAGTGAGATATTAATATCCGAATTATCTATTCCGTACCTGACAGCCTGTCGAATCACCCTAGGCTTACCATTTGCTGCCAGCTCACTACTCACCTACATCTTCTTCTATTATTCTCTACCACTCGTCGCTTTGTTTGGATCTGGCAGCGTTGATAACAACAATCTCAAGATCAGCTCGACTTTTTGAGGCTCAAAGGCCCCGCGCTCCCGATAGTCTAGGCCAGGAACAAGGCAATCTCGCGACTTAGCGATCCACTTAGACTTCAACGCGTCTTGACCACCACCGGCCGACCTAAACTCAACACCAACTACTGCGCATCCATCACCCTTTCTCCTACCTACACGCTACATTTCTACCCATTACTGCAAAACGTATACCTTCGACATATCCTGGAACCTTTTTCTTCTTCCCGCTGCTCCGCGAGCTCGATTATGCGCTATCCCCTCTCGATTCAGCATACGCGCTATCAAAATAAAACATCTCTCGGTTCCAACAGTCGCCCCTAATTGCTGCTGTCCTCTACAGTAAGTCTACTTTGATGTTTTATATGCACTCACATACCTGAATCGCGCATCCCATATCATGCTTCTCGATTATTCTGCGCCATCCTTGAAACTCTTGGACCCCCTGGACAAGCTTGATGATAATCAGTCGATCAATAAGACTGTCATTCTATATGTGCCTGTCTTATTGCGCCTCAAACTCTCATCATTCAGCATTGACACGAAACAATCTTCTCATTCAACATACTAAATTATCCTAGATTCGAGCCTTGTTCCTTCACACGCTGAACTCGCTTTATTGTTTAAATTCTTCCACGATCACCTTCATAATTACTACCGCGTTCCCGCACTTGGGTGCGCGGATACGTCCAACTCAAGGGATATTACGCTCCTCGGTCTGCTGCTGCGCAACCTATTTGCCCTTCATCTCGGTTCATCCTAGTACTGATTAATCATGGATAACTTTTGGAAACGAATTCCACGCGGAAACAAATCTCGGGATAGTCAGCAAATTGGAAGTCCAGTTTTGGTCAACAGTTCAGTGGACAGTGAGAGGCTGCAAAACATGCCATCGGTGCACGACGCACGCCCATCTCATACTGGAAGCTATCAGCCAGCTCCAACGTAGGTCGCATGTTTTTATCTGATGTTCTAACATACTGATCCGTTCAAGGCCAACATCCTACGGCAATGCTCGAAACCAAATCAACTCTATGGCGCCAAGCGTATCGTCCGTCTACTCCCAGCCATATGATCACGTTGGAACCAATAACAGACAAGCTCGGGCTCCAGTAGCTTCATCCTACTATGGTGATGGCGATGTATCTCCTCCCGAATCGCCTCATTCCTATCCAGTCCAGCAACCACATAATGATGGCGACGTTTCTCCAATTGACAATACCCTCGAATCCGATATTCATCCAGCATTTCGAACGAAAAATAAACTAGGGGGAAGTAATATTCCTGTTCCTCGAAAAAACCCTCCAGTGGCACGCAAGGTCACCCCCCGCGCGTACAATCGAGACCCAAATCAGCCGCTCAAGTGGGACAAATATACGGGTGAACCTACCAGTCCCGATAAAGGTGTTGATTCAGGAGTAAAGCCAGAGAGCGTAGTGGCTGTACTTGAGCGTACCCGCGCTGCGCTACAAAGTGCTCGGCTCAGATCAGCTCCAGACGCGGCAGCCAATTCTGCGACCAAGAAGGTTGAAACTCGACCTCCTTGGAAGGGTGCTAGTGGAAGAGAGGCAGTTGTCCCACCCGTTCAAGATAAACCTGGTCAAAAATTGCCTATTCCTCAACGAGAAGTTCGAAGACCAGTCGCAATGCCGACTCCACCCATGAGCTCAAGCCCTGTAATCGCGCGAACGAATGAGGCTGAACATGAAACCGAGCATGCGTCTACTTCTCCTAGACAGCCACAAGCTATAGAAACAATTAGGCCTGTAGGCACGCCCGACCGTTCCAATGCCGGCGAAACTTCATCTTATGCTGTACACCCGGTTACCAATACCCATCACCCCTCTTCAACACATAATGCGGCTCCTATTCCCGCTGATGCCTACAATCCACGCACACCTACCGAAGATACTCCCCGCCGTAGCGACGATACCATTCGCAACAACGAACAGCGCAAGAGAAGTAATTCGCGACCGGATGATCAGTTCGACAGCCGCTTCAGCTGGACAACGCAAGCAACAAACACAACTTACCAAGGACACTCTCCACCACCCAGCCCACCACCTCCTCTCCCAACAAACTTCCCGCATTACTCCTCCTTCACGAACCCACCAGCCGATTCCATCATGAACCGCCGCCGTCCCGTTCCCGCGCGCACCTACTCTCCTCCCTCCCCCGTCAGCTCACCCATAATATCAAACAACGCCCCGCGTCGCAAACCAATCGGTCTCGGTCTCGGCGTCTCCACCCTCCATCCAACCCGCACATCCTCGCGCGCGCCCTCCATCCACAGCACCACAACAACAACCACATCCGGCGGGGACAAAGCTCTCCCACCCACACCCCAGCAACTGGCATCATCGGATCACGTCGGGCAGCTTAATGCGCAGCTCGACGATCTGCGAAACCAGCGGCGCAATCTAGACCGCATACTGCGAGACCTTGAAGGACCGGAAGCGAAGAACCCTCTCAACACAACTTTCCGTGAAGAACGCGAACGGGAGAAAAATATTGTGGCGATTAAGAGCGAACTTAATGAGATTAATATGCTGGAGCATGATATTGGGCTTAAACTGCATCGGGCGAATAAGAAGAGGGAGAGGGAGGAGGGGTATGAGGGATTTACGACGTTGTGGGTTAGACGGGTCACTAGTTGAAGAGGGAAGGAAGGAAGGAAGGTGAGATGCCTTTGGCTGTATGTGTTTGGTGTTGAAAAGAAGGAGAGATGGGAAGACGAAGCAGATCAAGTCTACTGCTGCCAGGCTTCGGGCTCCAGATGCTGCGAGCTTGTTGTCTATGAAGCGTGTGTTTTTCAATGTCTGGATATCCACTGTCTGTTTGTATTTGATATATCCCCTGATGCTTCAATGTTAATGAACTCTCTATGTTTGAACAGCCTGTACATCTTTTGTAGTGTAGTTATGAACTTACAATGATCAACTAATGAATCTGTATATATACGTTCAAGCTACATGAGATGCTTAAAAGAATCCCATTCAGTCATAGCCCGCTCTTTGCTCTTGATTTTCGATTTGCCATCGTAAGCGCTCCATGAGTGGTCACACTGCGTTCTTTGAAGAGATAGTATGAGTTTGACCTGCAAAGCAATGGATCAAAAATGATGACGAGAAGACTCGACAAGGCTTGCGATAAGGCTGAGATCTGACATCATTTGAACCAAAATCGCGAATCTGAGTGGTCAATTTCGAGTATCAAAATGTGCGTATTGTTTACAGTCTCTTGCACCATCCAACGCAGGAGGAGTACAAACACAGCGAAAGAGGCAATGGTTTCCAGGCGAATAAGAGGCGTCAATTCGACGGAAGTAGTAGTAGTATGAATAATGTATGATGAGTGATACTCGTAGTCCTTATTCCCAATGATCCTGTGGTGGTATTCCCCCGGGAATCGGTAACAACCACTCCAATCTCCATCGCCATTATTAATTGCGGGCCAGTTAACCCCGGAGGGCACTTGCCTCCATATTTGTTTGAAGAGTTACTGGTAGCCTTCCAAAGGGAAGCTTTTCCCAATGTAGATAACCTGTACCTTCCCCCACATTCTACGTCGCATAGCTCACTGCGTGTTTCTCATGCTTCTTCGTCCTTCTGCTCTAGCACAACATCTACCAAAACTACTAAATAACACTCAAGCTGCTGCTTGTTTTCGCTTCACACACTCAATCCATCCCAATTTACACAGATATCTATCCACAATGGCAGTACGCAGTGCTTTCGATCCCAAAGACATGGTCTTTCGCCACCTTGGACCGACTGGTCTAAAGGTGTCGGTTCTCTCATATGGCGGCTGGGTGAGTTTCAATCACAATGTGAGCTAGAGCTTCAATTAACTCTCAAAAGCTCACAGTCGGCGGTACTCAAAAAGGTGCTATCGTCAAGGAGTTGATGCAGACCGCATGGAGCTATGGTACGTTCCGTTGTTGGACTCGAGAGTTTTCGAGTCACTGACGTCAATACAGGTATCAACTTTTTCGACAATGCCGAGACATATTCAAATGGTCAGTCTGAAATTGAGATGGGACAGGCCTTTAAAGAACTCAATTGGCCTCGCGATGAATACGTGCTGTCTACCAAAGTCTTCTTTGGCACTGGTCGCAAGGAGCCAAACACCAGAGGTCTATCACGAAAGCACGTCATTGAAGGTCTAAAGAGCTCCCTTGAGCGACTACAGACTCCATATGTCGACATTGTTTTCGCTCATCGCCCTGATATTGGGTGAGTAGTCTTCATAAATCGATACAAGAATGTTGTTAAATTTTGTAGAACGCCCATGAAAGAGATTGTGGAGGGCTTCACTCAAGCCATCCGCAACCTGAATCTCGCCTACTACTGGGGAACTTCAGAGTGGTCAGCATCTCAGATCACCGAAGCTACTCTCATCGCCGAAAAGTACAACCTGATCGCTCCAGTTGCTGAGCAGCCACAATATAACGCCTTCCACCGTGAGCGATTCGAGGTTGAGTATGCGCCACTCTACGAGCAATTCCAGTACGGAACCACCATCTGGTCTCCTCTAGCCTCAGGTATCCTCACTGGCAAGTACAACGACGGTATTCCCGATGACTCTCGATTCGCCACCAACCCATCCTTCTTCTCTGGCACAGTCAAGTCCCTCCAAACAGACGAAGGAAAGGACAAGATCGAGAAAGTTCGCGCCCTCACCAAGATCGCCGAAAAACTTGGTGGTTCACCTTCTCAGCTCGCCATTGCTTGGGCAGCTGCAAACCCGAACGTCAGCACTGTCATTCTTGGTGCTACAAAGGTTGAGCAGTTGAAGGATAACTGCGAGGCACTCAAATTGCTTCCAAAGCTCACTGATGAAGTCATGGAGGAGATTGATGGCATCTTGAAGAACAAGCCTGCTCAGATGCCAGACTTTGGTCGCAGAAGGTAAGGGTTCTACATACCCTGAGAGCTGGAGGGAGACACGGTCCATGTATACATGGCTAGATGTGGTCGGCTCGTGTTCGTTACCTCCTGTCTGTTTTATGGCATAGGTTACTGATACTTGAGTTCTCTTAGGACACCGAAACCAAAGAAGTCAAAAGCCAATTTGTAGGAGCAAAGAGATAAAAGCTAGATAAACTACGTAGGAAAACGAAACACTTTTACAGTCCTCTTACTCCAGAATCCTAGAAAGTCAAGTAAACCAAGCATGCATAACTTTTCCACCTCCAGTAAATCAATCCAACTCTAAAGCACCAACTCCTATATCAAAAACGAAATGCTTTTCCGCCTCTTTCAAATCCATCGTTTGCTGAGGACAAAACAGTCCCACGTCTAGTCCGCCGTCTCTAACAGCAAATTCAATATCAATACCAGGCTGTTTAACCATTAGCGCACGCTCATCGTGTTCTTCATCATCACATACCTGATAAACTCCATCATTTCCATCATTTTTTAACTCATCCGGCTCCGTAAACCCACTAACATCTCTCTCCACAATCTTCGCCCGCGCTGCCAACACCTCATCCATCTCCGCGCGCACCGTCACTGGCCTCTCCTCCCCTTCGCCTTCTTCAGCACCAAGGAAGTTTACTGTTGTTTCAATACATATACCCGTCCATTCGTATATCTGCCACATTGAAACAGTGCTGTTAGCTAGTTCACGAATCTGCGCCAGGTCCCCTTGGATCTGGCGCGCTGTATCGACAATGCTGTTCGAGGGTGTGATTTTCAGGGGCAGGATGTTAAGTGTGGGCACGGTGCTGGGTGTGTCGGGACGGTTGGCCATGTAGATTCCTAGTACTACTGCTTCTCCGGGCTGAGTGGTGGTTTGTTGGTGGTGGTGGGCGTAGAGTGCTAGGAGGAGGGCTTGCAGGGAGATGCTGTGTTTTCTGGCGAGGGTTTGGAGAGGGGATATGTCTGGTATGTGGTTTGGTTTGAAGATTTCGATGGTTTGGCCGTTGAATGGGGGCTGAAGTTTTGCTGGTATGGGTGGGTGGTTGGAGAGGTAGGCTGTCCAGAATGTTTTGGCGGATCCGATGTTGGGGCTTTGCGTTGAGTTGATGGCTGCTGAGTGGGCGTTGAGGTTGAACGGCGGCGGAATGGTGCTGGCGTTGAGTATATCTTCGAAACGGGTCATGAGGGTGGCCAGGCTGTAGAGATCGTAGAGGGCGTGGTGGATTTTGAGATGAAGGGTGAACTTCTTGTTCTCTGTTTCGTGGATATTGACTTGGTGTAGGCATGGCCAATTACTGCTCTTTGAGAGTTTGGAATCTCTTGGATGTTTTGTTGTACCTTGTGGTTTGCGTATGATTTGTAAGTACCCACGGCCTGAGGAGACGAAACTAGTCCTCAGAATTGGTTCGAGATTGGCCAATGTTGCCCAGGCTTGCTCGATTCTATCCATATCGACCGATCCTTGAACTTGATATTGGAACTCTGGGTAGAACAGAGCGCCTTTGGAGGCTTTCCAGATTTCTAAGAAGTATGCCTGTCCAGCACTGGCTTGATAGATTGCTTCGATATCATCTTCAGAAAGACTTGAATGACTGAGCGCTGCCTTCTTGATATCGTCCGACAGCAAGTTTTCTTGTTGTGCTGCAATAGGTCCATTGTCAGCAGTTGTAGATTTTATGGCTTCCACGATGCCTAGAACTGTTGGATTTCGTAACAGATCACTCAGTCGCAGGTTGATATTCGACTTCTTCAGCTGAGCGCATACTTTGATGGCACTGATAGAATCTAGACCCAACGAGAATATTGACGATGCCGATGAGATTTCTTGCTTGTCAACACCAGCCACTGCAGCCAAGGCCTCGCGAACGACATTTGCTAGAGGTGAGTTTTCTTGTTTGAGCCCGGCGACTGGTGTATCAGAGCTCATGTCTTGTAAAATCGAATCATTCAGTTCGAACTCGGGCAAGGCCGCGACAGATACCTTGTTTCCATCACCCCTGAATTGTAAACAATCATTTTCGGGCGATTTAACCATAGCTTGTAGCACAATTTCAAGGCAGGATATGATTGACATCTCATCCTCAGCAAGCACTCCCTCTTGGCATGCTGTTCGCCATACCAAGCCGTCGGTAGTGATCTCAGCCTCGACACAGACAGCATACTCAACACTAGAGTGACTGTCCACAGACGTATAAAGATCGTCAAACTCGCTACTGCCAGCGTCCGGTCGAGCCTGGAACAAGAACAATGTATCAAATAGCGTCTTGCCCGAAAGATCCGCCAGTTTCTGTGCCTTACGTAGCGGGTATTGCTGATGTTGACGGATAGAGATGAGATCGTTCTGCACTTCACGGAGGATCTCAGCAAAAGTTCCAACAATGAACGATCTGAAAGCGATCGTGTTCATGGTGGGAAACATGACCCGTTGAGCTTCCTCGCTATCTCGGCAAGATAGGACGACCCCGTATATGACTTCGAGTACTTCGGCTTTAGATGCTAGAACGAGCGTCCAGCATGTTTGCGTCAGTGTATGCATCGTGATGCCTTGCTTTTTGCAGAAGGTGCGGAGAACTGGAACCGAGATTGCAGAAATTACCTCCTGGCGGTGGACTCGACTTTGCTGTGCACCCAAGGCGGAGAGAAACCATGAGGGACTATCTAGCAAATAGCTACTCCAAAACGACGCGGCTTCAGACTCGGATTGTTGGTTGATATGTTCCAACACTGAGTCGTATGGGATAACTTCTACCTCCTGGTCGTAATATAATGCTTTGATGTATTCGTGCAACAGCAAGATTGACCATCCATCATACAGAGTATGCGGAAGCGAGAGAACTAATAAATTCTGTTGACACTGAGTCACAGTTGTGAGTCGGAGGAGGGAATCGAAAGTTGTTGTGTCTTCAGCGCGATGCTTTATCTCGTCTAAGACCTTGGAAACGTCCTCGTCGTGTGAGAGCGAAAGTTCCCTCCATGCTATTGAGAAAGCAGGCAAAACAACTTGAGCATAGGTGCTGTCGATGCCTGGATCTAAAATGGCCAGGAACACAGTTCGCAGGATGTCATTATTGTCAATGGTAGATTGCCAGGCCGTTTTGAGTTTATCGAGGTCAATCCCAGGATTGATCTTTAGAATATCATGATTGTAGTACTGCGTAAAATTGGAGTTGATCATGGTTGAATACATTCCTTCCTGGAGAGGTGTCGCAGGAAAGCACTTGTACGAGCTACTTGCTTCCAGAACTCCAGAGGCTATGAGATACTTTTCTAAGTTGCCGCTCACTTGAGTGAGCGATGGCTTTTTTGATATTCCATTCGATGGAAGTATAGCGTGCAATTGTTCCGTGAGTGCTTTTAATGTAGCGTATTGCATTATCATGCTCACTGGTGCATTGATGCCATGTTTCAAGAGGTTTGCTGACAGTTTAATGACATCGATGCTGTCCAAACCGAGTTCAAATATGGTCTGAGTTGAAGATATGCTGTCAACTTGAACCAACGCTACAGCTGCAATTTCAGATCGTAGCCGGCGTGCTACTTCGGTCCATTCGAAAGACTCAAGCAATGGTGCTTGATCCTCTGTAGCTCTCTTTGTCTGAGGGATTTCTTTGGTGTCTCCAGAAGGGATATCGAGCTTCTCGTTGATCGGGCGAGTAGCATCGCTGATCAATAGGCTTAAAGCTATTTCAAATCTGTCCAGTAGTCCTTCGATCGTCCCAGTCGTAAAATACTGGCTTTGACCAGTGATACACACTGCGAGAGTCTCATCTCTTAGTTCGGCTTCGAAGTTCAAAGGGTACAATGCTCCAGGATTCTCATCTTCGAGAGTCCAAAAAGAGTTGTTGTCGTAGTTTTCAACCTCCTCATCTCTGGCCTGGAATGTGAAGAGGTTGTTGAGAGTAGTACTTGGATTGGACCGTATAGATTTCAAGACATCTCGTAGAGGAGTTTGTTGGTAGGGGAGTGCTGAGACATTGAATTCATGGCAAGTTTTGAGGAAAGATTCCCAAGTATTGGTCCTCTGCATTCTTGGTCTGAACAAAATGGTGTTGAACATTGGTCCGATAACCTCAGAAGCTTCTTCAATGTTACCGGTTCGCCCAGAAACTACCATTCCGATCACTGGATGGTATTTGTGATGTTCTGTCAGTACCACACTCCAGACAGCTTGTACAATGGCCTGGTAGGTTATGCCTAGTTGTCTCCTGAGTGTGTCTAGACCTTGGAGGTTTCCAAATACTTTTGATCGACACACTGGCTCATCGTTAGTTGGAGGCTCACTCAATCTTTCCAGAGAGACCGGAACTGGGCCATTCAGAACTTCTTTCCAAAATCTGTCACTGTCTGGTAGCAGAGTGAAAGCACCTTGGTGGAACAGATCATGATATCTAGGTCCGTATGAGATTTGAGGTTTCCCATCATATAGCTTTCGGACAAGTGTCAGTAGAAGACCAAGCGCTATCCCGTCGTAGATGGCGTGATAAATATGCAGGACCAGGTAAAGACAGTCCGAGCCTTCCAGTAGGACTAAAGATAATGGCTCATGCATCGTGTGTTGAAGGATGCTTGATTCAATCCATTGAGACCGAGACTTGGCAATGGCATCTTTCAATTCAGAATAGTCGCTTATGCAGATTTCTTGCCAAGGTAGAGCTTTAGACTTTAGAATAGCCTGAATCAACACCTCGGATTGAAGGAAGCATGTCCTCAAGATGTCCAGGTTTTGGTATGCATCATTCCAAGCTGTTCGCAATCTAGTCTTATCGATGTTTTCTGCCAGTTTCATCTTGAAGGTAACAAAGTAATGATCAGTTTTGCCACGTAATGTTTCGGAGACGATTCCTTCTTGTAAGGCAGTGCACGGAGTGACAACTTTCAGATCGGAAATCTTGATACCCAAAGCTCTCGATGTCGTGGATACGTATTTGTGATGGAATACCGTGGCTCGATGCTTCTCTCTTAGAGAGTTATTACGGTCTGCTGAACTTTGGTCATGGCTTCGAAGCGCCTGGGAAAGACTTGAGACTACAGGATGCTGCAGCATCAATGAGGGTGATGCTAAATCGTATCCTGATTGCTTCAGTAAGCGTGATAGTCGAATGGCTGATATAGAGTCTAGTCCCAGCTCAAGTATGTTTGAGGATGGAGTGATGTTTACTATTGGAATTGAGAAATTTTCTGACAGCACACTAGCAATGCGACTCTCTTCACTGTTCAACCTCGTCCTTATATCAACCCCAAAGCTTTGGATTTGCTCTAAACTGGTCAGCTCAAATAGTGCAGTCAGTTTCTTCTTGTCCACTTTGTTATTTGGAGTTAATGGTATGGTAGATACGGGCAAGATGTGAGTCGGTACCATGTAAGGTGGGAGCTTACTTCTGCAAGCTTCGAGGATATCAGATACTACAGCTCGACCTTGCTCATCGAATGCTAGCGATTGAGGATGCTTCCAAGTCGTTTTTACTGTTGCAATGACGAAGGACACTAATTGTTGTCGCTGCTGCTTGGGGTGGCGCAGGACAAAGGTTGCAACATCGTGAACTCGTGAAAAACTTTTGATAACATTGTCGATCTCGCCTATCTCCAGTCTTTGGCCTCGAAGTTTGATCTGGTCATCTTTGCGACCCAGAAACTCGTATGTGCCATCATGAAAAAGTCGAACCAGGTCTCCTGTCCGGTATACTCTTTCTCCAAAGCGTCCCAGAAAGGGAAACTTGACGTCAGTCAGTCTCTCGTTATTAAGATAGCCTTTACCAACGAGCTTCCCAGAGCAACACAGCTCACCAACGCCACCTCGAATAACGGGAATGTCTGTACCAGGCTTAAGGACAAAACAGCCGACGTTGTCAAATTGATGTCCTATATTCGAAGGCTTGCCATTCTCAGGCACACGACGAAACATTGTACAACCAATGGTGAGCTCTGTAGGACCATATCCATTGAATATGGCACTTTTGGCTCCCCAAATATCCAGTATATCCTGGCGAAGAGCTTCTCCTCCAGTGATAAATACACCACCGCAGAGCGAAGGGATCTCGTCGGGGCTAGTCAATGTTGCAGCAAGACTCGGAGTCAGGTCAAGGTGCGTAATTTCTACCTTCTTGATAAACCCTTCAATATCTTCAAGAATAAGATCTCGTGGAGCGGAAACAACACGAATGCCTTCTGACCAACTCCAAAACTGCTCCATGACAGACACATCAAAGTGGAACGAGGCAAATTGGAGCCATTTTGATCTTTTGTTCCAACGGCCGGCGAATTGGATTGAGAATGCTCGCATGGCTTGCACGGCATTTTGGTGTGTCAACTCGCAGCCTTTCGGAAGACCTGTTGAGCCGCTCGTGTAGAGGCAATAACATAGATCGTTTGGAGATATAAATACTGCTTTGGGCTTGGGATCAATATTATGTGCCGGCAAGCTGTCTGCTAGGATGACTTTGACCGAGTTCAAGTCTAAAAAGTCGAACTTGTGCTCCATAGATTTGGTGGTAAGTACGATAGTTGCTCCAGAATCACGAATGATATGCTTTTTTCGTTCGTCTGGCGCGTTTGGGTCAATAGCGACATAGCCATATCCTGCTTTAAGTATACCCAGAATTGAAAAGGAAGCTTCGGGGCATTTCTCAAAGCATATTGCCACCATGGCACTTTTCCCAGTAACTGTTTTCTGGACGTGACTTGCGATGCGATTGCCTTCAAAGTCCAGTTGGGCATAAGTCCAAGTCTGGCTCTCAATATCAGGACCATGGATACTGGTGATAAACTCCAAGGCTATATTCCGGGGGTTTAACTCTGCTTGCCGTTCCACGAATTGATGCAGTAAGGATACTGGGCTTGAAAGTGCCTTGACCTTTGGAGGAAGAACAGAAATAAGACTCTGGTGGAAATTCACTTCTCTAGAATCATTTTGGTCGAGAAGCTGATAAAATAGTTGGTCAAACTGCCGCAACATGATTTTGGCTTGCTTTACTGGTAATTTTGCTTCATCGAACGTGGCTCTTATCAAGAGCTCACCAGAGCGACGTGGTTCCAACTCAATAGAAACAGTGTACTCATCAGTGGCAACTTCCTCCACAAGCTTCCAAGATACACTCTCAATATCTAGTGGCAATTGCTGAATTACAACTATAGTATCAAAGAGGGGTTCATTTGGAAGTCCAGCCCAGTAAGATATGTCCTTGCTCTGGCAAAACTGATGTCGACGTATCCCAGAATTGAAATTCATGATGCTTTTCAAAAGCTGTTCATTGTCATTCGTAACTCGACATGAAAAAGGTACTGTCGTGAGACAGGGAAAAACAGCGTTCTCGGCTTCGGGAATCACATCTCTTCCAGAGAGAACAACACCGAACATGACTACTGGTTCATTTGTATATGCAGAGAGTATATGAGCCCAGGTAGCCTGAGCAGCGGCCTGCAACGAAATCCCAGCAGCTCTCAGTGAACCGTTCAGCTGATCCATTGTCTTAACTGATGTTATTTCCTCCATTTTTGTGTTGGATGGATAGCGAAGTGGTGATAAATCCGGAAATCTGGTTGGGCCTGCCTCTCCGATGGAGCCTTCGCCTAGATGCTCTCCCCAAAATGTAGCATGAGAGCTAGACTTGCTCAAAGTGTCTTCTGCTAGACTACCTGCTATGATTGAAGAAATGATGAGATCACTGGAATCTGGAGCAGGCAGAGGCAAGTTTTTCTTCGTGAATAGCTCTGCTAGGTCTCTCAAGAGCATTTGCAGACATTGAGCATCAAACAAAGCATGCAACAGACCCATGTGTAAATGCAAGCGTTGCTTTGACTTAGTGATCATATACCTCCAAGGGGGACGGGTAATGTCCTGATGACACCTTGCAATCGTGTCTTTTCGCCATTGAAGAATCTGTTCTCTGGTAAGCAGTAGAGCTGTATGATTCTCTGGAAAATGGTCAATCTGTTGGTAAATAACCATGGAAAATTCAGATATCTTGCTTTGGTTGGGAACAAATCCAGTTCGCAAGATAGCGTGCCTGGCAACCAATTGTGTAAATGCTGTCACCACATATGACACAGTTGTCCCGTGTGGTATTTCGAATGTCATACAGTTGAAATAACGATTCCCAGTTCTAATGAATTGTGCCAGAAGTCCTGATTGTGCTGGAGTGCAAGGCCTGATGCTTTCTATACGTTTGTCGAATTGAAGTGGACTCAACGCTAGCGTTTTGGTGACATTGGCTTTAGACGCCTCCTCGTACTCTGCCAGGTTGAATGGTAATGGGGAAGGCTCTGGCTGATTATCGAGTCCTTCATCCATGAGCTTTGCCAGATCTCTAAGAACCGGTCTTTCAAGAATATCTGAGCTTGCTACTCTTCTGCCAGTAGCCTTACTAATCTCCACCGCAAGCTGTATGGCACCGATACTGTCCACTCCTAGGTGATAAATGGATGTCGAAGGACGTATATTACTATAAGAAACTCCGGTGAATGCTTGTAATATGCTGAAAAGACTTGTCTCCGCCGTAGACAAGGAAATAAACGGGGTATCTTGGGTATTTGTTGAATTTGTTGATGGCTTAGAGTATAAAATAGAGGCAAGTGCCGGGTATCTCAAGGGGGTATCTTTTTTGGCGTTCATCATTGAAGAAGATGGGAATCTTAAGAAGTTATTAAAAATGGAAACAAATGACTGGCACATTTCGGTGGCACAATGGGGAGAGATAATTTGCCTAAAGAGTCAGTTTAGGGATATATACTCATATGCGTTCTTTTTAACTTACGAATCATAATGCAAGTTCAGGGATAAAGAGTTGCTCGAGGCTTGGGGAACGACTTCAAACACTAGAGGGTACTAGAATTTTGTCAATAGTTGTCTTCTCGGATTGAAGAGGAAACTGACTGCCATGTTTCCCACATCGGACTGAAGAGTCCAAACCGTTTCATCGAGTATGTAAGATTCATGCTGTACGAGTAATAAAATGTTGAAAAGGCCAGCCTGGGAAAACCCCAAGTGAGACTGTATAGCGCGAAGTGGAGTCAATTGATATTCCTGTGATTCAATTGAAAGATTCTGCAGATCTTGGATCAAACTCAGTGCTTCGGAATATTCAGAGATATCGACTCTGACGGGGATAGTGTTGAAAGTAGGAAACACTAGGCGCTCGAGGCCATCCAAAGGGTATATACGACCACTAACAATAGTGCCAAAACAAATGTCGTCTTTTCCGAATACAGATCCAACAACATTGGCCAAGGTTGCTTGGCTTGCCGACAGCAGTGAAGCAGAGATATCATAGCTCTTTCGGTTGAACAGGCTTAGGTCAATAATATTAGCTGTAGTAGACTTGTATGGTTTTCTGGTTTCTGCTCTGAAAAGTGTTGGAGAAAATGAATCCAGTTTTTTAGCCCAGTATTGAAGATTCTTTTGCGAACGCTGAGCTTGAATACGATTCAAGAATGGCTCAACCGGAATAGCCTTTGGTAAAGGCGTCCCTCGATAGACCATTTCTACCTCATTGATGACTTGTTGTATTGCTGTGGCATCATAAACAGCATGATGGCATGCAAACTGGAGATGGTCGTGAGAGCCTATTTTGGCGAATCGTAGATACACTGGAGGCAAGTGGTGCTCTAAATTTCTGAGGACCAGTATCGGCAAATTCCTTCCGAGTTCGCTATTCATCACTTCACTGTTGGTGTTTTCATCCCCATCAGCCCAGTGATCCGACCAGCCGTCCAAAACTACCTGGACAAAAGGATAATCTAGATTGCTGGACTGAACAAACGCCGTGCGAAATATTTCATGCCTCTGGAGAACCACAGTCCACGCTGCCTTAAACCTCTCGACTGAGCCAGTCAAATGAAACTGCATAACGTTGCAATAAGCATCGGATGATGAATCGGTAGCTGACAGCATGGCTTCTTGAAGTGGTGTACATGGCAACATCTTGACAACACGCAAATCGTTCTCGCTGAAGAAGGATAGGACTTGTTGTTTGTGATCGTCAGAAAGAAATGGATCGACGAATGCCGGTTTGCTGTCCTGTAGGCCATCTACCGAGCTTTGAAGAGCCTTTGCCAGCTTTCTGATAGTTGGATTTTCGAGGATGAGAGCAATAGACGCGTTTTCATATCCCAAGTCGCGCAGGCTTTTTGCAAGGGAGATGGCTTGTATCGAGTCAATTCCGTATCTTGACATAGGAGCGGCACTGTTAAACTTCGATATTGGCGTTTTCGTGATCTGTTGAATCAATCGCCATATCTGATCCTCTTCTAGGGTGCTTTGATACTCGATATCTTCCAATGCGGTGTGTTCTATTACTGTTGAGTCCATATTGATGTTACCATCGCGAGACATGATGCTCGCCCAGTCATCCGATACCAACTCTGGTGGGAGATCTAGAACCATGGTATTTGGGGTCTTTACGAATAGCGCAGCCAGCTTGTCAACATGCTGAAGAAACCAGGAAGCTGAGTTTTGATCGAAAACAGAGGTATCATAGACAAGTTTTCCAGCTAATTCTGATTCTTGCGGCTCGATCTCAAGTGTAAGCTTAAATTCCAAATGGTCATTAGAGCTCTCAACAATAGCCACATCTGATTCTTCGATATCATTGCTGACTAGTGATTCCTGCCAGATGAACAAGGCCTCTGTAATAGGCTTGCCCAGTGGAATTTCGGCGGCTTTTTTAAGATCACTCATTGACGCTAGGGAGTTCTCAACTAGCCTTCGATTCAAGAGATGTAACCTGGCTAGGAGATCAATGACCTCTCTTGCATGATTTATGTTGATTCTTAGTGGCAGTGTTGTCATACAAGGTCCAACCACGGATTCC
This sequence comes from Microthyrium microscopicum, assembly GCA_010405405.1. Taxonomy (NCBI): domain Eukaryota; kingdom Fungi; phylum Ascomycota; class Dothideomycetes; order Microthyriales; family Microthyriaceae; genus Microthyrium; species Microthyrium microscopicum. The sequence goes on from MU004231.1 coordinate 4,422,884, forward strand.
AGTCCCGATATTGGCAGTGTTCGACCAGACGTGACAGCACCTAGGATAACCTCGGCCTGTTCGACTTTGGCAGCAATAAGGCAGATAAATGCAGCTTGAAATACGCATTGCGGGGTGACACCCATACGTGCTGTGTAAGAGCGCAGCTTGTCTAGGGGAAGGGAGAAGGATGTTGTTGCCACTCCCGGTTCTGATGATTTTGTGGGAGATGAGCTTGATATCAGCGTTGGTGAGCACTGCGAAAGATGCCGCTGCCAGTAATCCAACGAAGGGCCTTTATCTGCTGTGTGATAATACTCCTGGACAACGCCATAAGGGACTCGGGGTGCTAATGGCAGGCCGGAGCATAGATCTTGTAGGTCCTTGAGAATGAGATCCATTGACCAGCCATCAAAGCAAGCATGATGTATTGTAAGGTGGACACGAGTAGAACCTTGTCTTCGTTGGACCCAAAATTGAACGGGCAAATCCAGTGATAGTGTTGTATCATTTCCTTCATCAAATAAGATCGGCACTGAGGTTGCCTGGCGAACCAATTGCACAAATGGAAAGCCATCCACTGGTGTCTCGGTAAATCCAGAACGTAGTATTTCATTCTTCTGAACCAAATCTTCAATGATTGATTGTATTTCTGGATTTGATAGTGTACTCGGAAACTTGATTGTGAACCAATTCCAGTAGGCGTCGGGATTTTTGAGAGATTCGATGAGCATTCCTAGTTGTATTGGCGAGCATTTCCGGACACTTTCAGCGTCAGTCCAGGTGGTCCGGAGGTGCTTCTGGTATTCCGGCCACTCTTCCAGCCTTTCGAGACTTGGGCTGGGCTTCTCCTGTGTGAGAGTGGGTCTGATGTCAGACTGAACCATTTTGGCAATATCTCTGACATATCTACACTTCATCAGCTCAACAGGAAATACCTCGATTCCTGCATCTCTAAGTTTGGATGCCACTACGATTGTTAACAGAGAATCGATACCAGCTCCAATCAATGATGAATGGACATCAAATTCTCTCCCAATGCATTCTTGAACGATGCGGTGAATCTTGCGACTATTCTCATCAACATTCTCGTCACTGCTTCCTGATTGTCCAGTATGTTGTCTATACTGGGTTTCAAGTGCTGTTTTATCCACTTTACCAGAAGACAAATGCGGAAAATTTGGCAGAAGGACTACATCTCCAGGAATCATGAAAGATGGTAGCCATTTCTGACAAGCTGCTGTTATATCCTCTTCACTTACATCCTTTTCAGCGCAACAGAAAAGTACAAGATTGTTAGAAATGATACTTGCGGCAGCGACTTTACAGCCAGGAGCGAGCAAGGCGGTTTGTTCAATTTCACCCAATTCTACTCGCTGCCCTCTCAATTTGACTTGACCGGTTGAAATCCGACCCAAACACTCAATTGAGCCATTTGGCAAGATGCGAGCTTTGTCACCAGTTCGATAAAGTCGCCCCAATTTAGGATCATCAATAAAGGCTGCACTTGTTTGATCCGGTCGATTGATGTATTTGTCTGCGAGTTGAGGACCACCAACGGCAAGTTCACCCACAAACCCAACTGGAAGAACTACCAACTCATCGTACAACTCCGAGCTTGCAGGGGCAACAACGCAAGACAATACGGAGTCCAGGGGAAAGCCAATGTTGCCAACTCTATATGAAGACTTGAATGCTGGTTGTAGGGTACAGTGGATGGCTGCTTCAGTAGGACCATACATGGCCCAAAGTATCGGTTCTTGAACATCACTACCACCAAACTCTTCAATCACAGGCTTGGTAAGCATCTCGCCAATCGTCAGCAGTAGCTTGAGTTTTGGCACTGCCGATCTGCGCTGTAGTAAAGAGCTAGCAACGGTTGGTGTCAATTCCGCCGCATCGACATCAAGTGCGTTCATGAACCCAGGCAAGTCATTGAGAAGAGTTCGCCTATCACAGCATATCAGAGTAGCTTGTCGATAGAAAGTGAAGAATATCTCAAAAAGTGAAACGTCGAACGTGGGAGCTGCGAATTGGAGAAACCGATAAAATTTGGGAATGTGTCGATCGTGGGCTAGTAAACTTTGTGTGGCTGCTCGATGAGAAATTGGCACGCCTTTGGGTTTGCCAGTGCTTCCACTGGTGTACATGATATATGCAGTTGATTCGGTGGTAATCTGATAGACAGGTTCATGACTTTTGCTCGCTGAATTGTTTTCATGTTTGTCGACTATCAAACAGGGGCAACCAAGGGACTTTAGACGATCGGAACTTGCTTGGGTAGTCAGCACCAAAGGCGCAGAGATATCGGCTACTATAAATTGTAGTCTCTCATCTGGCGCGTCCGAGTTGATAGGACAGAATGCACATCCACTCTTCATGATGGCTAGCTGGGCAATGTAAAGATCGACGGATTGCGGCAATAATATGGCAATCGATGGCTGAGAAGAAAAAGATGCATGCTGTAATGAGGCCTGTATGCGCGCTGCAAGCTGGTCACTGCGATTTTGTAGTTCATGATATGATACCACCATCCTTACACCATCAGCATCTTGATACTCTATTGCACAGTCTGCTCCGTCGTGATCGACCAAATCATGGAGCAACTCCGGGCCTAGTAGAACTTGTGGTCTGGAATTGAGAATGGCTGAGCCTAGACTCTTGAGATGAGATATTGGTATATCTTGTGACCCATGTTGTTGAATCCATTGCAAAGCGAGACGTAAGTGCTCTGATATCTGTTGAAGATGATCGAGAGGAACTATTCCATTACATTGAATCTTGATTTTCTGAGCCTTCACGTCGCAGAGTATTGCTAGAGAGACTTCTTGCTGGGCTTGAGGCTGGAAGAAGATACCTGTCAACCTGCTTTGGTAGCTTTTCGTATTTGATGGGTTCGATTCCAGTTTCTCCAGGGTCCATGGATTTGTTGTGATCTTTACGATTCCAGCGTCCGTGAGAAATATCAGCTCTTCGTTTCCTGTGTATGACTTTAGGACAGAAGCCCAAGCATAGAGAAGTCGCTCCTCATCATCGGACTCGAATCTCATGTAGACCTCTTCGCGTCTCAAGGCTCCATGATCTTCCGGTTCTTCAAGAAAAAGACTTGGAAAGCGCGTAGGACCCGTAACGCGTCCCATTACATGATGGTTCGGCTGAGAACCCATGACGCACAAGTCGCGAGCGAATTTGAAGTCAACATATATCTCTCATAAAAAAATGAAACACTGCAAAAGGTTCTTGCAAAGCTTTCAGTTGTCTAGGTCCATAATAAAGTGCCGACGTCGGCATGCTTAAATTCAAGGCGAAGCAATAATCATGCTTCTGGCCAACAATGGCAGGCAGGAGGCTTCGTTTTCCAGCAAATAAGTGGGGGCGTGACGACAAGGACAAGCCTTGACTAACAAAAGTCATCACGTCATAAAAAGCAAACAAGAAATTGGATTCATGGCATAAATCTAGTCAATTTCGTCTATCTGTAGGAACTTGTATGCTTTATCAAATTCAGGTGCTACTAGATATCTGTAGTTGTTTTGACTGCTAGCATTAATAGCTAGGGCGCCCTCTACGCTGTCAGTCCCGCCCAAGAGAGGGCGGCTCACAACATTCTAACTCCTTTGTTATATCTCGTCAAATGCTGTGAAGTTATATATTGGATTCTTCAATTCTGCGCAGAGTAGTTAAAATACCAATGATAACACTAAGATAAACCGACTATCTTTTTCGCATTGCTTTATGGTTGAACAGAACCTTGGTTAGTGAAGACCATTATAGCTCTTGCCCTTCATTGTGATTGGCTGTGCTGGCTAGAAGACAGCCTTGCGCCCAGCCTAATGGTCTAATTTAGGCCATCGGTCCCAATTTCTATAATCATGTTAACGATTTGAACCAAATTGATGGCACCAAATGAGCGACAAACCGGAGTCATAGATGAAGGTGCCCACGTACCAAATATAAAACTTGACCTCGACTGCACCTTAAATAGCTGGCTCGATGGTACTGACTGTTTGGGCCAGTCGCTCTTCACCTTTTATGCCAGTCACTGCCATATTGTGCATCCATCTTTCACTTCTACACCCAAGCATACTGCTATCTTAGACTTTTGCTTTGCGCATAACCTTCTTTATTATTAAACTACATACCAACATAGTGCATCATCAACAACCCGCATCGCATTTCTTAATCAAGCGATCTATCTGCAGCAATAGCTTGCTACCGTCTTCTCCAAACAAGTCTTGTCGCAAAGCGCAGTAGCCCGCGATAGCATCGCCAAAACTAAGTCCAGCAGAGCAACACCAGCAAGACACCAGAGACCATGCCTCCAATTCGGCTGTCTCCGTTTCACGATGCAGCGGGTGCTGAACAGTCGCCTAGACGAGCAGGCTCTTCACAGCGACGGTGAGTCTTTCCTCCTTTCGTAGTCTTGACTTCCATGCTCGTGATGGATGCTCATCCTCACCCTCCTACTACACCATTTCCACTACCCTCAAGAGCAACAGCTAACCCATCATCCAGTCCCACCCGCCGTCGCTCCCCAACACCAGAACCACTAAGTAGGGAAATCCCCTACGAATCAGATTCTGAAGACGGCTATGTCTTCTCCCGTGTGCGCGCCCGCCCAGATCGCCGCGGTCGCGAGCGCTCCGAGGATATAAACGTCGACTTCTGTGACGATTCGGACTCCGATGAGTCTTTCGTCGATATCGGCACCTCCCGGCCAACCGCCCAGGTCCGCAGTGACGCCTTGCACGCTGTCGCGACGCTACCACTTACGCGCCGTCAACATTTGCGCGCGGTAGTCACGACCGTGCTAAATAATCTGGAGTTGCCGTTCTTGGTCGAGTACGCTACCGCGGTATTCGACCACTACCATAATCGCCACGGCCTCCCCTTTCCCAGTAGTGTGCCCTTTACGCTCCGCTTGGATGCTGTGCGTGCTTGGTTATCGAGCCAGGATGAGGAGGAGGTGTATCCAGAGGGCGAAGAGCCAAGTGAGTGGTTTGAGGAACTCGCGCGGCGGCGCTCGGAAAGCTGGTTGGGCACAGTGGATCGCGTGGTCTATAATGCACATCTTGCTGCCGGTGCCGCATCCGGGTATGCACGGCGGGGCGCATCTGTGGCAGGGCAGGTGGCATCGCTAGGTGCGGATATCACGATGATCGTGGGTAGACGGGCGGTGACTGTGGCAGGAGAAGCGGCTGCTACTGGTGGGCAGGCTGCTTTGGATGCGGCTAGTCAGGCAGCGACGGCTGCGACAGGAGCTGCATCGAATGTTGCGCAGGAGGGAATTAGACGTTGGCGCGGTGACTCGTTATAGAAGCGTGAGGAGCTGTGTGCGCAGATGAACCAGGAGATTGACGACGTGTTCGATTTATATGGCCCCGTTGGGTCGCGGGAAGACTGGCGACGATCAAAAGGAGGCTGGTCGGCTTTATCTTGTTATGCCAGCGACGACTCGCTTGAACATAGTGAATATGTGAAGGGATTAGCGGTCATCATGTATTGAGATGCCTAATATAATACAACCAATATGATGAACGAAAACGACATCCCTCGTGTATAAATCAAGCATGAATGAATAATGGTTGAAGATTTGGAGCCTACGACCAGTCTCCCCGATGTTTCTGTTGATATCGTTGACCAGATTTGCCGGACAACGCAAACTGCATATTCTGGCACTTTCGAGATATTCGCAATAGCTCGGTACATATTTTTTGCGATAGTACTACCAAAAGAGCTGCAGGTTTGCTGAGAATCTAGCGCAATCAAGGTAGTAAATTCTACTTCAAGAAATTCCTAGAGCTAACCTGACATCCTGGGTATTGTTACCGAACGCCCTTGCTCTTATGAATGCCAACGGAACGAGAGAAGCCGAACTAGTTTTGCCAACGATAAACATTATATTATTCTTCAGCACTGTATGCTTCCATACTGCTCTCAACGCTTGTACTACGGGGTCTATCATTAGATCCCAGCAGATCAGGTGAGGGTATTCCCGCTCCAGATACTGCTTCGCTTGGATTTCTCGAATGATGCTTGGTCGCGTCCTTGACCAATTTTGCAGCATCAAACTCTTCACCATTCCATCCTGAACATGAGCTACATCGCCATTTCCCCAGTTGCTCTGGTGTCTTCACTCCAGGAGGTGCCAAGCCATTTACCACTTTACAGTGCTTGCAGACCAAGGCGAGTCGGTTTCGTGCTTGCGTCTCGTCCTCTCCCAGAAGAGCATCAAGTATTCGATCGTACCAATGTGACTCTGGCATGACTTGCGAAAAGTCGGGAACGGTGGGCGACCCATCGAAAGCATTCGGCGCAAACTCCTCCTGAGGCTGAGACCTCTTTAGGAGAGCTTGACCAGGCCCAGATGAATTTGACATTGATGATGGTTGTAGTGGGGAGGACGGTGGTAGAGCTGGCAGAGCACCTAACTCGGGAATGCGCTGGGCGCTTTGTGCTCGGGGGATGTTCGCGGTTGGTGGAGGAGGAAGGCCAGTGCGACCACCAACTGAATGTCTGGAAGTATGGTTCCGTGCAGGTTGTGATTTGCCATCTGGAGTTTTCTCTGGAGCTTTTGCAGAGCCATACTTCTCGAGAAGTTTCTGTGTCGAGTTGTATTTCGTCGCTTGCTTCAACTTTTCTATTGTCTCATCGCGTTCTTTTTGTAGGCTGTCGAGATATGCCTGTGAGTTGGATGTGCGGTAATTGTACCATGAGTTCAATAAGAATCTCACTCCGTATAGTCTGCAAACATGTTAGAATCCTAGACAAATCACTGTTGGGCCCAGAGTCCACATACAGCACGGGACCACCCGCGATTGTGGTGTATTCCGTTGTTCCCCAATTCTGCCAGCCGGTAACCAATGTTAGGATCAGGAAGGCTAGAATGTATGTGACACCGCCGTATAGAATCCATCCAACTTTGAGCTTACGAGCTCGTTGTCTCAAGCTATCATTTTGTGCGGTAGCTTTGGATATCTTGGTGGCGATGACGGAGAGGGTCTTTTCGAATGATTCGGCGGAGGTGGTATCTTTCTGTTTTCGGAAGTGTAGTGTTAGCAGTTTGCGCCGCGTAGTCTGTAGCGCGAGACATACCTTCCAAGGCCAAAAGGACACCATATTGGTGGTATTTGTAGGTTAAAGGCCGATCATATGAGGAGAAGGGTTGTATGAGTTGAAGAGAGGAGGATAGAATAATAGGCGGCGTAGGATCATTCAAGGCAAGCAAGCAGGCTCCTCCAAGTTCCGCAGTTGGTAAGAGCAGCCAAGCGGTATTCATTGGTGGTGACAGTCCAGACAAAGCGCTTGGACCATCTGATGTCGTTTGGAAACTGCAAGTCTGGTACGTTGACAGCTTGCATCAATACACCTGCTATTATTCATACAATTCCTCAATTATCCTTTACTATCATGATCTTCGCCATCTGAACAATTATCTACCTTTTGCTCAACTATCAGGCATGAGAATATCTTTCTAATCCCTCCACCATGTGGCAAGTACGTCAATACCTCCTATTCAGCCTCATAAACTGCAACTCATACTTTCTCTAGGGTTTCCAGAAGTTGAAGGATAATATCGATGCTCGCATCCAAGAAGAAACTACGCGCCAAAAGACTACACAGCAGCGTCCATCTTCCTCTTCATCCTCCCCTCGAGTCCGTCCACGTGCTGGATCTCGTCCCATTTCCCCATCGCGCCGCTCTAGAAGAACCGATGCCGATGGATCAGCTGTCAACTCTTCAGAATCAGACAGAACTGCTATACCCGCTCGCCTGAAACCTGCGTCGGAATTCGAGCCCGAGTTTGTTATTGGAGATGCTAGCGAAGCAAGTACAAGAGTAGGCACCCCTGTGCCAGGAGCCAAGAAGCCACGCGATGCCGGCACAGACGACAAGATGAACAACGATTCCACAGAAAGGACACAAGATGGCCAAAATGAATCGGAAAAAACTTCTGAGCAAAATGAGGATGAGAACAATAGAAAGAACACGGCGGAGCTGTCTCCTGAGATCAAACTTCGGTTAAAGAAGATGGATCGCCTCGAGCCAAAGTACTCTGAACTTTTGAGGTCATATCGCATAGCGCATGCACGAATATCTTCAATAGAACCTTTTGAAGCTACCCTACGAGAACATACACCTTTGACATCCATTAATGATCCTGGCGCATTGGTGGAGTTTCTACAGCAAAACAACTTCAAATCTACAATTTTGACAGATGAGCTCAGAAAGGCGGTCGAAGAGAAGGACGCTTTCAAGAAGAAGCTCGACCAAGCTGAACTCAAGGCCAAAGAGCTAGAAGAGGAACTAGAAAAAGTTAAAAGTGGTCAGAAAGCAAATGATTCCCAAGATGAGGACAAGGGTCCAAAGAAGCCACCAAAGAAAGACGACTCGGAAGACTTTTTCTCTTATGAGGACGAAATTCAGAACGAAGTCAAAGAGCTTGAAGAACAGGTGTCCACTTTGAAATCGGAGAACACTACGCTGAAGAGTGATTTGGCTGCCGCAAAAGAATCCACTGAACAATTATCTCGAGACCTCGAATCTTCCAAGGCTAGCCTTTCTTCGATAAAAGAGGATAAAGCAATGGTCGAGTCGCAGTTGAAGGACCAGGGCCAAAAGCATGCAGGCATAGTCTCTGAACTAGAGATGAAGCTGAAAATTGCAGACAAATCTCTTGCCGATCAATCTGAAGTATCCAAGAAGCATCGAGAAACCCTCAAGGGTCTAGAGAGTCAATTAGCGAAGGCGCAATCCGGGGATTCCAAACAGTCAAAGGACCTCGAATCCAAGATACAACGTCTAGAAAAGGACATTTTAGAAGCAAAAGAGGTTACTGCGCAACAAGAAAAGAGAAATGAGACTCTCAATGGACTCGTCCAGACTCTAAGGAGTCAACTGCAGCAATTCCAACAATCATCAAATGACTTGGAGTCAAATCAGAATGGCACAAATCCAGATGCGGCAAAACCAGTAGAAGCACCAAAAGCTGAGGCGACTAGCACTGCAGCGAAAAAGAAGAAGAACAAGAAGAAGAAGGGAGGCAAAGCAAACAATGAAGCTTCCGCAGAACCTCAAGCTGCCGAAGAAGAAAATGCAACTGTGTCTACCTCATCAAATCCCCCAGAAGTACCCGCTGGTCAGATAGACCTTCTTCAGAAGGAACTTGAGTCTTTACACGCACTTTGTGAAGACAAGGACGCAACTATTACACGGTTGCAATCCAAACTCAGAGATCAGGACGGCTTGATTGAAGAGATTGAAACTCTTCGCGATGATATGGTTCACGTAGGCCAAGAGCATGTTGAAGGCAAAGACAAGATCAAGGAATTACAGGCAGAAAAATCTGCTTTGGAGGAGACCATCTCAAAGCTAGAAAAGGAGGTCACCGAACTCAAAACTCATCATGATACACACTCATCAACTACAGAAGCCTATGAATCCCTCACTTCTGACTTTCAAAGGCTCAAGAAAAAAGCAGATGCGCTGGAAACAGATCTCGCGGCTGCTCAAAAGCTTGCAGCTTCTCGATTCAAGGATCTTACTGATCTGAGGGAAGTGCTTCAGAAAGCACAACCAGAGCTACAATCTCTTCGTTCCGAAGTATCAGAACTACGCAAGTCCAAAGAAGAATTCCTCTCCAAATCCACTGAAGTGCGCAAACTCGAAGGCCGCGAAAAGGACCTACGCAATGAAATCACGCGCTATAAGAAGCAACTGACGGAACGCGACACCGATATGCGCACTCTTAATGACAAACTCTCCACAGCCAACAACAGCCGACGCGAAACAGAAGACATCCTTCGCAAGGCACAACGCGATCTCAAAACCGCCACCAACGAGCGCAAAGACGCTCTCGACACCAAAGACCAACTTACCAAAGATCTTTCCAAATCCCAAGAAGATCTCACATCTACCCGCACTCAACTTTCCAAGTTGGAATCCCAGCTTGCCAAACTCACCACAGACTCGTCCGCCCTCCGCGATGATCTTACACTCAAAGCTGCCCAGTATGCTAGTGCCCAAAGCCTCATGACCAGCATGCAGGATCAAACCCAAGAACTCTCAGCGCAAATGAAAGAAACGAGAGAACGTGCTGAATCACTCGAAGAAGAGCTTGCCGACGCGCACCGACTACTCGGAGAACGTGGCCGCGAGGCCGAAACCATGCGCCGTCTACTCGCTGATGTTGATGGACGTGCTGAGCTGCGTGTCAAGGATATGCAGGCGCGTCTTGATGCGGCTGTGGATGAGCGGGATCGTGCTGAAGAACTAGCTAATAGTATGGGCCGCAAACGCGCTAAAGAGCTCGAGGAGCTGCGCGCTCGTGTGCGTACCGCTGAGACCGCCCTCAAGACTGCTGAAGCACAGAATGAAGAACTCGAGAGCCAGCGTGCTGAACTTGGACGACAGAAGGCGGAGATTGAAGAGCGATCTAAGCGTGTAGATGGCGAGGTGGCGGAGGTGCGTGAAGCGATGGGGCAATTGCGCGACGCGCTTGATGAGACTGAGCGGACGGCGCGAGCACTCGAGAAGGAGAAAGCAGACTTGCGCACAACTCTAGACGAGACGACGGGCAAGCTAGAGAAGCTACAGCGCAGTAGCAAGACGCTCAGTGAGGAATTGAAAGCCTTGCAAGCTCAACATGGCGTGGTGGGAAATACATCACGCAGTTCTCTCGAATCTACACAGTCAATCAATCGATTGACATCACCACCACCGCGCAATACAGGATCGCCAGCCGCATCGAGTAAGGTTGATTATGTCTATTTGAAGAATGTGCTGTTGCAATTCATGGAGCAAAGGGATAAAAAGCATCAGGTAGCGCTGGTTCCTGTCCTGGGGATGTTGTTGCATTTTGACAAGTAAGTTCCCTTGAGTCATTATCTAGAGAAAGCCGAAAGCTAACGATATATGCTAGAGCGGATGAGCAAAAGTGGATGGCAGCTATCAAGTCTACTTAGCGGGCATTTTATTGGCATTTATGGTGTCTTTGGGTTCCCAGTATCGCGATTTTCTCATTGATATCAATATTAGACAGTACAAATCGCCCTTATTGTTGACCTCTGGCTCAACGCGCCAGCTGGGTAATCACTACATGAGAAGAATTTTTGAAGAAGCGCTATGCTGAGCAATGCTTGCCTCGTTGTGCTCCCCGCCTTGGTTATAAAGATGCATTATGGCATTATTCTTGTGCCAATATTCAACGAGCAACTGCTGTACCTCTTCTCTCGTAACCATTCTCGTATGGCTAGCCATGATTGTATAATGACCAACAAGCTCTAATTAAGAAAAAAGATTTGGAGGAGCTACGTTTTTGGGGAATAGCGATTTGCTGTAGGGGCGATTCGGCAGGTGAAATACATGAAGAGGAGAGCAAGAGGTTCCGCCCCATAATGATTAATCGAGCAGGCGCGATGTCCGATATGCTCCTGGAGTCCTGGTCGTGGAAGGTGCAAAGTACTGCCCATCGAATGCGGTGGGATTTAGAGCAGCTTTTCTTTAAGAAGTGCGATGGGAGACATGATACTTGATGGGAGCGCGCTATTTATCTCAGCGCCCGGTTGAAGGTCCACCTCAAAATGCCTAGATGAGAAGGCGCCATGTCCGATATGCTCCTGCCTCCTGGTGGTGCACTGGTGGAAGATGCTCCTTCTTGGTGTCTTGTTTCATACTATTACACTTTTCCTAGGTAGATAATGTCTCATCTATCAAACGAATATGCGCTGAATCTTGTACCTCTATATTGTACATCTAAGATACTAAGGACTTGTCTCCTGGAAATACCGACAAGACAAAGCTAACATCAATTTCATGCTTACATCCCTCCAACAAATCCCACCACGCGGTCCACGCCCCACTGTTGGTTGCGCTCTCTCTGATCTTCCAGACACCAACACACCCCACCATCGGCTCCTGTCTCCTTCTTTCTTTCTCTTCTTTTCTTTAGTTTCTGTTTCTCTGTGACTTTTCCTGTCTCTTTGCAGTTTCGCTGCCTTCTTCAGATGGTCTTTCTGTTAAATCCTATGTTCAGCCTCCTCCGGCCTCCAAAGTAGAGCCCGTGCCGAACCCAACGCTTTCCGGGTAGCCAACCAGTTACCAGCCCAAGCATTGTCTCCAGAGCTCCTGAGTCGACCACCAGCCGCCCATCTCATCGCCTCACCCAGAGCAACCATCCACGACCCAGAGCCGGCACGCCAACCTCTACTTACTGTAACAGCCTGCGCTTTCTTTCTTTCGCCTTCTGCTAGACACTGTCTTGCTCTTTTCAACATATACCATACTGCAGTCTCACCTGCTAAATACCTACAATGATGAATGGCGCAGAAAATCTAAAGAAAGCGGCAATCAACAAGGCAAAACAAGCTGCTGCTGCTGCAAACTCGTCATCAAAATCGGGCACAACAACTCCCACCCCAACAACTCCTACTACTACCAGTCCCGCAACAGACTCATCCTCCAGTGCTACTGCCAACGGGAAGCGGCGAAAGGCTGAAAATCTAAAGCCCATTCTTACCCATCAGGACCCTACAATTCCTTCTTTCAATCACACGTAAGTTTTCACTTTTCCTACTACTTCTTTGCTCCAGCGCACATTTGCCGTTTCTGGCCCTGTTACAGCTTTCTTGAATCTCTTCTGCCACTCAATTGCCCGCTACATACCCCAGCCTGCGTCCCAAGGTGACGTGCATGAGCTGGTGGCGGTCACTTGGTGCTCCGATGCTCATCCTATTTCTTGACCCCTACCACAACCACCACCAGCGCTGACCATGACTGCCCCCAACAGCGTCAAAGGGACCGATTCGCCACAATCCATGCAAAAGCCATCCTATACACACAAAATCGACCGGTCGCCCTCGGGTGAGTCGTCGACGGACGACGAACAACCGGATACCAATGGTGATGAAGAGGATTCCGAGGACTATTGCAAAGGTGGCTACCATCCAGTCCACGTCGGTGAGCAGTACAACAATAATCGTTACACTGTAATTCGCAAGCTGGGTTGGGGTCACTTTTCCACGGTCTGGCTGTCGCGCGATAACAACAATGGCAAGCACGTTGCCTTGAAAGTCGTGCGATCTGCCGCACATTATACCGAGACTGCGCTCGATGAAATCAAGCTCCTTAAAAAAGTAGTCGAGGCCAACAAAGATCATCCCGGCCGGAAACATGTTGTCAGTCTACTGGATTCGTTTACCCATCGCGGGCCCAACGGAAGTCATGTCTGCATGGTGTTTGAGGTGTTGGGTGAAAATCTTCTGGGACTGATAAAGAAATGGAATCACCGCGGCATTCCCATGCCACTAGTCAAGCAAATCACCAAGCAGGTTCTTCTAGGCTTGGACTATCTTCACCGAGAATGCGGTATAATTCATACCGATTTGAAGCCGGAGAATGTCCTGATCGAGATTGGCGACGTTGAAGCGATTGTCAAAGCGTACGTGCAAGATCCAAAAGGCGAAAAGGAAGATCATCGCAATGGGCGACGACGTAGAAGAACTCTCATCACTGGGAGCCAGCCTCTCCCAAGCCCACTGCATGCCAGCTTTAGCCAGTCGGATCTATTCGGGTCAACTCACGGGAGCACCCAAAGTCTTAACAAAGTTATGCACGAAAGCAAGAGTACGTCTTATTTTGACAAGGCGTTCAAGTCGACTGATGCAGATGCTACTGAAGGTGCTTCATCACTCGCCCCAGAGTCTGCGGCTGCTCCCAAATCGATGCTAGAAGCGCTAGGTATCAAGCCTGCATTATCAGCGGAACCGGAGGAAGAAGGTCAGAAGGAGAGGGAGAAGACTGCGTATGATCTTTTTTTCCACAGTTTGCGCGCATCAACTAATCTTTGCTTAGGGACATTATTACTAAAGAAGTATCCGGTATCAATCTAGACAAATCCGCGACATCCACACCACCCGATCCTCCTCATGATCTCTCAGAAGTCATCTCCGTCAAAATTGCAGATCTTGGCAACGCATGCTGGGTTGGCCACCACTTTACCAATGATATCCAAACGCGTCAATACCGGTCGCCGGAGGTTATATTGGGCTCGAAATGGGGTGCTAGCACAGATGTTTGGAGTATGGCAGCTATGGTATGTTGTCGATGGCAAATCTCGAAGCCGGTCTAATACATTGCGCAGACGTTTGAACTGATAACAGGCGATTATTTATTTGACCCACAAGCAGGCACCAAATACGGCAAAGACGACGATCACATTGCTCAAATCATCGAGCTTCTTGGCCAATTTCCAAAATCTCTCTGTATGGCTGGCAAATGGTCGCAAGAAATCTTCAACCGCAAAGGCGAACTCCGCAACATCCACCGTTTGCGCCACTGGGCGCTCCCCGATGTTCTGCGCGAGAAATACCACTTTCCAACTGACGACGCCAAGTCAATGGCTAGCTTCCTACTGCCCATGCTCGAGCTCATGCCCGCCGAACGCGCCAACGCTGGCGGCATGAGCAACCACGCATTCCTCGACGACACATTAGGCATGGATGGCGTCAAAACAGATGTCAAGGTCGGCACCAAGGGCGATGATATAGTCGGCTGGGCAACTGAGGTTAAGCGCACCACGCGTCCGTCGTAGTTGCGACGATGTCATTCCTTGACGAGGAAGAGATAGATGATGACGATGATGATGATGGCAAGACACGTTATAATAGTTGATGAGTAAGGAGGAAGCATATCGTCCTTTCACCACGATTTCAGATGCCGCCAAGCGAAGCAAGCGAAGCTGAAAAAGGATATGAGAGAAAAAAGAGTTGTCAAATGTCTTTTGTGTACTACCTTCTTCCGCTTCTTGTTCTGGATCTGTTTTTTTGATAGACCACATTACTCATGAATGATGCTGTGCATGAACTTCAATCACTTTCTGAACAAACATAAAGATTCTTTTGAGATTAGCACTGATTCAAATGCAATGTTAAATATTTTGTGTCATTGGTTGCATGTTCTCTAGAGCAATGTTATTATTTCTTGATAACAAATAGTTTCTGATCAGGGATCGTGGACACAGGAGTTACATTTTGCAATTTATGAAAATCGATTGCGAAGTACGATATGATACATTATACTGAAATGAATAATTGACAAGCCTGGAAAGTAGCTTTCCTTTTCTCTATGCCTGAGATGATACCCCTTTCCGCGCGCCAGAACCAAAAACTCCGCCATGCAAATAAAAGCTATTCGTTTATATACTCGTCCAACAAAATCCCAAACGCCACATCAACATGACCGCCTCAACCACCATCCCAAGTCTGCGTGCTCTCGTTCATTCTCCAAGACACTCATCGCCTTCGTAGTCTCATCATCCTCTAAACCCCAACAACCGCCGTCCCCCAACTCGTCTCGCACCATTCCCATCTCCAAGATCAATACTCTGCATCTCCGCACTAATCCGATCAACATCACCGCCCATCCGCGCTCCATACCTAACCACACTGCCCCCATCATCCAACGGGATCTTCGCTGGTAACGGAGGCGCGCTTCCTGCTCCATTACTGCCCCATGGCGAGAACTCGTTCTGCGGCGCATACTCGTTCTGTGGCACATATCCATTCTGAGGCGAGTATTCATTTGTGGGACTAGCGCCCCATGACCCTCTGCTGCGCTCATCAACAGCCATACTTTGAGGACGCGCAGGTTTCCGTAAACGATTTCGCGTCGAGCGGGGCTCTTCGTAGGGTTCTGGCGCACTACCGTAGACACTATGTCGGGTAGGACGGACATTGGACGCGTTGCAGGAGACGTTGACTGCGATACTGCTGCTACTTGCGCCTGGGTCTCTTACACCTGGATCTCGACCGCCTAGAGCGCGGGGTCGAATGGTCGCTAGAATACGACGGGGTTGTTGATCGGAGCGGGAGACTGGCTCGGGTGCCCAGGCGGATGGCGGAAGCGTATCGGATGGGTCTTTGGTTGGTGAGGATTTGGGGACTGGTTCTGGAGCCCAGGAAGTTTCGGGCAGACGGTCCGAGGGGTCGATAACGTTGCCGTGGAAATCTACTATGGGTCCCTGGGGCGCTGAGGCCTTGGCAGAGGGAGTTGCGGGGTTGAGGACGGCGAAGGAGTCGGGAGAGTAGGCGGAGAATGCGGGACGGCCGTCTGAGGAGATTGGGCGAGGGGACACGGATTTGCGTGTTGTGGGTGTTCGCGCGGATGGCCGTGGGAGGCGGTCTGTTGAGCTGGGAGTTGTGGGTTTTCGGGGTGAGATGGCGAGGGGCTTGATGAGTGGTATTGGGTCGTATGATGAGGCATGCATTGAGTGAGGGTGGGATCGCTGCTGCTGGTAGTTATGGTGGCCATTGGGCGAGCTAGAGAGGTTGTGTTCTTGCGAGAGTGGATGGGGTTTCGTCGGCGAGCTGTTGAGATTGGTGGTAGAGTTGTTCATAGAGTGCGGCGAATAGGGCGGCGAGCAGCCATATGGTGAGCGCTGGACTGGAGGATATGTGGGCGTGTGATGTGGCTGATGGCGCGAGTTTCGAGAGTTGGAGCCAGTGGATGATACCGAGTGGTAAGAATCTCGACGATCAGGCGACTGTCCATAACGGTCGAGGCCATCACTCATCGGGGTTCTGGGAACTTCCTTCCGAGCTGGAGTTGAAAAGGACTGTTCCTGGGGATATCCATAGGATCTGTCTTCAGAGAAACCACGATGCCGCTGCAACGCCATGTGATCTGGCTGCGGGTCATGAGATCTGGTACTCTCCGACTGTCGCTGGAAAGATTGATCATCCCGAAAACTCATTCTATCATCTTCGGGTTGATGATATCTCGACAACGACAACTCGGATCTAGATGTGAGATGCCCACGGACTTGTTTTCTGTTATCGACTGGGGAATTGGAGAATGAACCCCCCCTTTGCTGGTCTTGAGCTTGCCAGTCGCTATGGTTCTGTCCGTAAACAGGGGACGAGTTCCAATCGTGGTTTCCTGCCGCAGACAAGGTGTTCCGGTGAGCAGGTGGGGGTGGTGGTGGTGGCTCTTCATGAGGCATATCCTGAAAGTCATCCTGACCGTCATTATGGTAGTTTGACTCGTTGCGGTACTCCTGACTAATCTCTTCATAGGATCTCAAGCCCACGGGCTGATCAAGTGGTGGCTCATGGTTTGGGATGTACTGGTCGTGCTGGTCTTCATACTGTGGTTCCCAGTCATTGTGCGATTGATGAATATAAGGATCAGTTTCAGCGTGGTGGAGCGGAGGGTGGCCAGACTCCAGAGAGGAATGGCGACCTAAAGCTGCGGACGCTGACTGGGAGTGATCCATCGGGGGCGGTCGATGAGGCTCTGGATAATCATTCCTGGCTTGACTACGTCTTCCTGGGGTACCATCTCGAGATCTAGTCATTGGTGGCAGTTGAGGCAGAAAGTCCGCGGGATCATTGGGTATTTGATGACCCGATGCGGAAGACACATAACTAGTGTTTTCGTAAGGATCATCATGCTGATGATACTCAGCACCAGGTTCAGCTCCATAGTGTTCAGGGCCTTGATCGTCATTGTAATAATCTGGGTGGTCCTGTACAACAGGATCTTGTTCCTGGTCGTAAAATTGATTAGGGTCGACTGACGGTTGACGATATCTGTCAGCTGGCTGAGGCATGTTATTATTGTATGCCGTTGACCTATGACCGCTAGTTGTTTGCTCGATTGCTCGAGGTTGAGGAGGCGCTCCAAGCTCCCGTGGTCCAGATGCAAACACCCGCGGGCGTTCAACGGATCCCGGATTTGACGGCAAAGGTCTCCGCCGAACAGGTGGTGTATTATTCCTTAAGCTTCCTGCTGGGCTTTGTTCGTCTGATGGCATTCTACCGGGCGATTTCTTTGGTATTGGTTTCTCGGTCTTGGGGCGTGAATCGTAATAGGTGAGTTCGAGTCTGACTTCTCCAGCATAGCGCCCCTTGCACTTGAGGCCTTGCCAGAGTTCATGTTCACCACCACCAGGCACAATGATATCCTTGAGATCAACAAAGGCCTCCCCGATCAGCTCCGTTTTCTTTCCTTCATCGAATACGGAGACTTTTAGGGCATAGTAGTCGGGCGACTCGCGAACGAGAAATCGAAGTTCTTGGTCCCTATTATGAGGTTAGCTAGGCTGCAGCGACGAATACTCGAAAGGCGAACTTACCATCTCGGTGTTTGCCCACCCCGTTTATCGGGATTTGTCTTTTGGGCCTCCTTGCCCAAGCGTGCGCTACAGTAGGGATCTTGTTTGCCAATGGTGCGTCGATTGGGCAGGTTCTTGCCTTTGTCAACAATGCAGACTAGAGTTCCTATCTGAGGTCCGTCCAAGGCCATATCCGCATAGATGCCGGCGGTATGCACCGGAGCGAGTTTCGATATGGGCGCCATGGTATAAATATCGAAGATGAGGAATGCGGACGAGATGTCGGAACCGGGAAGGCTTCAACATATACACTCGTTGGAGGGTGTTTGTGGTATTATTAGGATCGAAAAAGAGTGAATATTCGGCGATTGCACGCAATCATGTCGAATCGAACGCAGAAGGGGGTTTGCGAAAGAATAACCAGGCAATTGGGCGAAAGTGTCGTTTAGGGATCCAGGCGGTAGGATTGCTGCGAGGGATTGTTTTTGTCGATGGACTCGTGAAGGAACTTGGAGGTGGTACACAACAATAAGGCTAGAGCTAAAGGTAGCTTAGCCCCTGGCTGCTAGCCTCGTCCTGCGCGTGGCTGGTTTGGACTTTGGAAGGAGCCAACGGTGGCTGGTCGCGCCTTCCTTCTTACGTCACCAAGTCACGTGCACCAACCGAGATCCAGTCAACATCACATTAATCCGCAGTTTGCAGGCATCTTCCCATCAAAGTTATTCTTGTAACTTATGGTTTGGTTGTTTACCACTTCACGTTGGCCCAGCCCGGATAGTGCTGATGAACACGTAGCCGCCATCCTTACTACCCGCGTTGCGTGCGTCCCAGATCCCCAGTTCTCATGGAAAGCTGGCACCCATGTGGCTAGCCGCTGGATCCCATAGTGTATCCGTCTCTGCAGCTCTTGCGTGCATAGAACGTGTCGTACAAGATAGGTCCCAAATCCTCATTCTTCTGCAGTATCACCATTGAAGATACTTTGACCGGGAGTTGCCACAGCAAGTCAGCGAAGCCGTTGGTCGTGCGACAGCCTTTTGGGTCTGTGCCGGTATAGGTGGACATTGTGGAGTACCCGACGGGTACTTATTATGTATCTTCGTCGTCTGGGAGAAGAGAGGAATACACCAGCCTCCATGTCTGGTCCCCGAGGTCAGTTCGACGTTGTTGTACCTGTGAAGCTGTGATGGAGGTCGGAAACCAGTCCAGTTTGCAGAGAAGCGGTTGGCTCTCGACTTCATTCTTTAGTATGGTGTTACAAAAAATGATAAGCAAACCTACAACCTCCCAATGCAATCTCCTCAACTTTGGTACTCATTGTTGTCCTTCGCAGAGGCAGTAAGTGGAGTTCGAAATATCTGGTCGAAGTGTTACATGTATGCCATTAACTCTTGGATACTCTAGTTGTGTTGGAATATCTTTAATTCACCAATCAATCCGTTGACACTGTTGAATAAATTTAAAGTATAACATGTGATTAGATCAAGAGTGCTCTAATGCAACAATTGTTCTATTATTGCTGATATAAAATGGGTGGAGGAGACACGGAACAATCCTCATACCGTATCCTGGAATCCACGCAACCTCCAGATTGCCACCATCACCAAACCATCACAGCAACAACCTCAACATCATCAACCTCGTCCAAAATATTCCATCTGGGTCGCGCCTACTGTCAGGCAACTTTCCCTCACGTACCAAGAGCCAATATCTTCAACGCGATCGTCTTCGCCATTATCTCAGACTGACCTTCCCGTGCGAGCATGAATTGTTCGTCGAGTCATCAATTTCAGCCGTCAAGGCTCCACGGCTTGTGAGGATGCTCCAGAAAAGAGCATGGAGATGATAAGCAAAATCTAACTACGCGAAACCTTGATATCAGCATCTGCATCACTGAATCTGCATCACCATGGCCCCTCCTGTGGTAAGCAAATAACCTGATATTGCCATGTTTTGTCGGGCTTCCCGTCCACTCAACAATCTGGTGTTTTGTTGTTATATAACGATGCCGTGGATACGTTGATTGACTACTAATTTATGCGTTTTTTCAGACGCCGAATCCGCGTCGTTTCTTGCTCAATAACCGTGAAAATGGACGTCCAAAATCTACCCAAAGGACACCTTTCCAACCATCAGCTCTACGCAATGCAACCCCAGCAACGCCAATTCAGCCAAGGACTGAGGAGTCTATCAGAACACAGGACCAGACTCGACTCAAACAATTCGCACAGACGCCCAAGTTCGTTTCTCAAGCCACTAGGACCGCCGAAAAAGCTCAATCGCATACCATCAAACCTCCACCAGCTTTGCAACGATTGGAATCTCTTGATAGTGATGGAGATGCCATCCAAGAGCTTTCACAAGACCAAACCAGTGATCCCTTGCTAGAGTCTCATCGAGCGGATGGCCATGAAGAAGAAATGCTTTTTGACATTTACCAACCAACAAATCACTTACCACCACAAAGCGACTCTCCAGTAGCCAAACGTCGCCGAATTTCTCACGACTCAATCGAGCCAATGCAAATCGAGGGCAGGACGACTTCTCCCCCGAGTTCTCCTCCACTACTTGGCGGATTGAACTCTGTCAAAAGATTTCTGCCAAGGACGACTATCAATTCTACGGTTGATTCCACTCCCATCTCTCACCGACCATCATTTGTTCTACCCGCAACTTCACCTGATACCAAAGATGTAGATCCTCTTCCATCCCACTTTTCACCACATCGAAAATCACAGCATCTGATTCAAGGCGGTCTTGCGGATACAATGCGCGCCCATATCATAGACTTGACAGCTGGTAGCGCCCATTCGCATTCTCATCGACCCAGTACCTGGAAGTTCCATGTATCGGAAGCGAATGCACTGCCATCCATGGCACTTGTCAAAGGAACTATGGAGAATGGCAGGGAGGAGCATCTTCTTTTGGCCAGTCAAGGCTACTTGGTCAAATCTGGTGATACGATATCCGTAAAAGGAATCAATTGGGAAGTAGAATTACAAGATAGGAAGTGGATCGTGTGTATTGACTGGAAGGTTGAGAGATGAAGTCAGACCAGTTGGCATTCCTACAAACGAGGTTGGTAGGCAAAGCCGAACTCTGTCAATCCATCCAATTATCTGCTGAACCACAGCTCCATGCTTGTCATCATGGTACCATTTTTGTGAAAGCGTTCCCGGGCTAGGCACGGTGCTCGGTGTTGAGCCTCTGATGTGCCGAAACCGCTCCGACGAAAATGCAAGGATACGATACAACAAGCAGCGATCATCCTTAGCAGTTCTTCTTCAAGCAATCTTTATTTTGAACAATGAAGATAATATATCTCTGGTAGTAATATCAAAATACTTCAGATGGACCTAAAGAAGGACTAGGGGTTGGTAGACAAGCGGTACTATATATCGGAGCAGTAAAGCAGTAAGAGTAACCGGCGGTGTATCAGGCTGAACCCACATATGCCAACTCCAACATGTCGATCTTTGGGACGAATCCGCATTCAAGAATCTCTAGACCATGCAGCGGAAACCAATCCATGGCGCTGCCAGGGTGCAGTTCGCGCTGCCTTTTGAGCTAAGTTCAACAAATTGCCACTATTTGCCATGCATACTACTGCAGGTTGTGGAAACAATGACAGCAATTGGACTACAAAAACATGTTATATGAGCATTTGTCTGTCCAGGTGTGGGATTTACAAAGCCCAAAAATACTCTACATACTCGTTCTTTCCTAAAGTCAAGGTAACTAACGATATAACACCACTCCCACGTTGTGACACCTCAAGGATCCAACTTTCTACTCCGATTCATAATTGAACCCGCCAAAACAAATTATACTTCCGGCGGACCTTGTCCACGAGGAATATCAGTACTGGTGTACACCTCACAAATCACACAATGGCTCGCTTTGGCAAACCAAAGCACCCGCCAGTATCATGGTCCGAACTACCTCACAAAGACCAACTCCTCCTCCTCATCCTCGCCCGGTTCTCGGAGCCACTCACAATGTCATCCATTAGATCCTACATGTACTACCAGCTAAAATCATTTGACCAAACCCAGTCCGATGCCGCCATATCAAGTCAAGCTGGCTACATGACATCGATATTCATGTTTGCACAGTTCTTGACAGCATTCTGGTGGGGAAGAGCGGCAGACTCGGAGTACTTGGGACGAAAACGGGTGCTCTTGATCGGATTGATTGGCACAGGGATTAGTGCGATTGGCTTTGGGTTCAGTACTAGCTTCTGGATGGCCATGGGTTTTAGGATGATCGGTGGTATGTTGAATGGGAATGTTGGTGTTATGCGGACTGTAAGTTGATCCTGAACTGTTGACATGTTCTTGGGCTAATTGATGGTAGATGGTTTCTGAGATGATCAAGGAGAAGAAGTAAGAATCGTCAGCACGTTTATGCTTGGGAGGATACTAATTCGCGACAGATATCAATCGAGAGCTTTCATGCTTATGCCGATGACAGGAAACATTGGGCAAATTATAGGGCCAATAATAGGAGGATTTCTGGCTGACCCGGTCTCCAACTATCCAGGATTGTTCGGCAAGAATTCGTTCTTTGGAGGAGATAATGGAGTTCAATGGATGATCCACTATCCATATGCTCTACCAAACCTACTGAGCGCATGTTTCCTGATAGGATCGGGATTAATTGTGCTCCTGGCTCTCAAAGAGGTAAGAAGCTCTGCAGAATATTCATAAGCACGTACTGACCGCTTTAGACCCATCCTGTTCTCAAGGAGCGACCAGATTGGGGTATCGAACTTCGCAAACTGATCATGAAAAAAGTCTTCAAACGCCAGGAACAGGATATGAAATATATGCCAGTCCCAACCGACGAGTCAGCCTTCAACCCATTCACACCCGAGGTAGAGTTACAAGAGACTCCAGTCTCCTCGCCCACAAGGATAGCACCACGACCACCAGTAATTCGCAAAAAGACGCCACAGAAGCTTCCCTTCCGCCGTATCTTCACTCGAAATGTTGTGCTCACTCTCTTATCTCGTGGACTACTGGCCATGCACGTTGGAACATTCAACAACTTGTGGTACATATTCCTTTCTACGCCACGCGATCCTGAATCCAATAGCGGATCTAGTGGCTTCCGCTTCAACGGCGGTCTCGGACTTCCTCCTAATAGGATCGGAATCGTACTGAGCATCATTGGCGGCCTCGGCATCGCAATGCAGCTGATTATATATCCGTCTACATCACAACGATTCGGCACTATGATCTGTTATAGAGCGTCTCTGGTATTCTTTCCGGTCGCTTACTTCCTGGCTCCTTTCCTTGTGTTGCTACCAAGCAGTTCTCTCCCACCACTTCCTGCGTCAGGCTTCATCATCTGGACTGGCATTCTTTCCGTTCTATTTATATGGATTTTCGCCAAAACATTCGCCATGCCGAGCGCTGTCATCCTCGTCAACAACTGCTGTCCTCATCCGTCCGTTCTCAGTACCATTCACGGTATCTCGCAATCTGTGGCTTCGGGAATGCGTATGTTGGGTCCGGTGATGGGTGGCTGGGGTTTCGCATTGGCGTTGCAGATCAGACTAGTCATATTCCCATTTTGGACCATCATGGTCTTATCAGCGCTCGCGGTAGTCTTCAGTCTAGCTCTCACTGAAGGTGACGGACATGAGGTCAAACTAGAAGGCGAAGAGGAGGAATTCGAAGAAGCCGAGAAAGATGCCGCAGAAGCCAATGATGTTGAGGTAGCTACCGATGAGGCTTCGAAGCGCGATGGTCTGGGCTTGAAGGATGTACATACACCTTAGTGTGTAACCAAAAGGCTTTATAACGCATTTCACGGCGATGATTATGAGGATGCATTTCGGGTGTTTAGTTTGAACATTTATCTAGGTTCAATCGGCATCAGCTGTGAATAATACTGCAAATTATTGCATAATCTCTTGATAGTCTTGGCTTCCTTTGAGACATTTCGATATGTGGATCAAATGTCCTCGTTCTCGTCGGACGTAAGCGGCGAAACATGCTGCTCCTGTTATCACTGCGCCTAGGCTGATGAAGACTGGTATCAGGAAATCTTTTGGCTGAGGAAATATCACGGTCGATGTGAAGGCGAGAAGTTCAAAGAAGTTCTGAAGAGCTTGTTCGGAGGTGGAGAACTCGCCACGCTTGTCTTCCGCTGTAGCCTGTAGATCAGATGATTAGCTGATAGAGCAAGTCAAAGGAACGCTCCAACGTACCTCTTGGACAATATCTTGCACTGCCAGATCTACAGCCCAAAGTCCCAATCTGCTCAAGATAATTCCGGCCGTCAATGCCGGGCCAGCTCGCCCTGGTGTGCTCTGCAGCAAGGCGAATGCAAACACCGCTCCCGTCAGAGACAATACTTGAAAGTTTATTGACCACAGACCAGCTCGGACGTCCCCCAAGTGCTTCATGAGTGGTGGCGCAAGACAGGTGGCAAGAAGCTCAGAGATGACGGCTGCAAATCGGAAGAGACTGACTGAAACAGCGTCGAATCCATTGGAGAGCATATATGCTTGCCATTGGGATGCGGTGGAGAGAACAGTGAGATAGAGCAGTGAAAGTGAGAAGGACGGTAAGAAGGCTGGTGAATGCGTGTAAGTTTTCCAGGCTGATAAGCAGTTGGATCTGTGGCTGGTGCCCTTTTGATGCTGCTGTTGTGAGCTTCGAGTTGCTCCTTCAGAAGCTTCCTCGAGTTCTACAGTTTGTCCTAGACTGTCATCTCTTTGTTGCGCTCTCACTGCCAGTTCTGGAACGGCACTGTAGACGCGAGCAATAGCAATGTATTCTGCAAGTACCGAGCATGTTGTTAGACCCAACAACACTAGAACCGATATCAGGGTTGAGTATGCCTGGATCAATGAAATAAACACTGGCGCTGCTAGTTTGCAGAATAAGTCGATTCTTCGCATTGCAGCATTTAGCTGTGCTCTGTCGATGTCCAGGCTTGTAGCTATGACAATTGCCCCTGCCCAAAGTTAGCCATTACATTTTTCTCTAGTACCATGGCACTTACAGTCTCTTTCAATGGCTACAGTATTTGCAATAGAAGCGAGTTTCTCAACACAGGCCAACAGCACAGTGATTGAAAAGCATACTCCAAAGAGCAACCTTGGTAACCCATGATCATTGTTAGAATTGGTAATCATCAACAAGCCAAAAATTGCACAAGAAGTAGCGACCGGAATCCTCTGCCATATTATCGATGCTCGAATAACAACTAGTCGATTTGAGTGATCAATATAGCTTCCGATTTTGGATGAAAGTACTGTGGCCGCAAATGCGCGTACCAATGCATAAACTGAGGAGTAGAAAAGTGTGCCTGGAGTAATACTGATGATGAACAAAATTGCGCCAAATTCGAAAGCTCTTGAGTTCCAGACGGATAGGAAATGAGAAACATAGAGTCTTCGAGTTGTGGTAGAGACTGAATGCTCTCTGTGGGACAAAGCATCGTCATCGAATCGATCTACCATCCCGTCCATTTCACTGAAATACAGCTGGGGTTCGTGTTGATCAAACTGCGTCTTGCTCGGACTAGACCAAGAAGCATTTCGGAGTTAATTTATGTCGATAGTAGAAGGTCTTCGGTTGCAAATACTATGTACATAATGTATGTAGAACTTGAAGTAGGGTTTAAGCGAAAGCGGCGGATATAATCGTATGGTCAGCACACCATAACTTCGAGTTTACTCAAACTCTTGGTGGTTGAAAAAATAAAAGCAAGACTTTCGTTCGAAGAATAATGGGCGAGTTTTAACTTCCAGTAAACGTAGCACGTAAAACTAATTTATTGCATAAAAGAACAAACGCTGCTTCAATTTCGTGTTTTGCAATCGATGTCAATATTGTTGTCGCTGGTCTAATGAATACATTTAGCTAAGAGCAATGGCTTCCTTCAGAAGTTAAACATCCGTTTAATTGCTCGGGTTGACTCGTGTGGCTGCCATAGAGTATCGAGGAGTCGCCATTGCATGTCCTATCATCATGGGCTTCGTTGGGGGAAGAACCGATGAGCGTTTCGCATCGTCACCTTTGCCAATTTGTTCTCTCAATATTTTCACCTGCTTCTTGAGCGCAACCCAGAGAGGATACTTGTCCAACTCATCTTCGTCGTCTGGTTTGTCTTCCTCACTGGCGGAGTCATCATCTGACCCTACAACAAGCTCAAGTAATGATGCAAGGAACGCCTCCTGCATGTAGGCAAAGGAGAAGCTTTCTGTAATTTTTGCAAACGCAGGGCATAGCTCTGACGGAAATTCGATATCCATGTCACCACCTGGAGCTTCAAGACTGGCCGAATCTTCCAGCTCCTGGTTTTGAAGAACTTTGTGTCTCCAGAATTCGGCGTATTGGATTCTCTGCTCCAAATCTGGATTTGGAAAGAGGTACTTCCGGTCAAAGCGACTGTTATTTTATTAGCTTAATCGATCAATCAGGATCTAGAAGACTTACCTGGGCCGTTTGCTGATGCCTGGATCTAGTCTTTCAAGATGATTTGTCGAGCCAACCATCAGAATGCCGTCGTTGGCAGCAATACCATCGACCTGGTTCAAAAAGAAAGATCGCACCGAGTCTGTGACTAGAGAGTCAAGATCTTCGAACACTAGATAGCAAGGCGCCAACGCGCGAGCTTTTGAGAATATGTCGTTCAAGGCTGCTTCAGGGCCGCGAAAGTTGGCCAAAGTTTTCACATAGAGCGTAGGAACTTCATCCTTGCGTTTGTACAGCATGTGCATGGTTGCTTTGATAGAGATCGTTTTCCCATTGCCTGGAGGACCATGAAAGATCACTCCGCGTTTCCAGGGAACACCTAGGCGTTGGTATGTGGATCGATTGTCGTAGAAACGAGAAATATCATCTATCAGGCTCTTCTTCATTTTCTGGTCTAGGATGACATTTTTCCATTCAGCCTTCTCGATGGAGCGCCATAGTGCAGCGTCTTTCTGCCAATCTAGTAATCAAGTTAGCCTATTGTCTAGCAGTATTGGTGTGCTTCAGATAACTTACAGCCTTGATCATAGACCCAAATCTCTTCATGAAGTTGGCTGGTGAATAGACCTGCAGCTAATACGAGTGGGCTAACTTCTTTAGGTGAGTTTCCAATTATGTATTGGTTTGTAACCGGAAACGTAGAATTGGCACCATCGCGTCCTTCGATGACAAAGACGATGTACTCCAGGCCTTTCCAGGACACGAGATATTTACCAAATAGCGTTTTGGTTGATATATTCCCAAAGCTTCCATCTAGACGAGACGGTGGAGCAACATATTGGTGCCATTCGAGAGGACCCTCAGCTGTGCCATTGGAATTCGGATCAGGTGTGACAATAGCTTCTCCTGACTTGCCAAAGCCTACAATGTCACATGTAGCAGGGCTCGGAACAATAGTGACATGCTTTCCAGGATACAAATTCTTCAGTCTTTGTATGATGACCAAATCGGTGTTGATTCTGATCTCTTGGGCGTTACGAATGTAATCCGCGGCCAGTGGGTCCTGTTGTGGTTCTCGTGGAGGACGGTTAGACTCCGCCTTTGTGTCAGTCATTGTCGATTTTGTCATTGTGAGATGAGAACTAAATCAATCAGATGGTAGTCTTATATATCAGAATATCGCAGGTTGTGGGAGAGCAGGCTGCTGTGTAGGCAACAGCACATCAGGAGGTTGCGAGGTTAAGTTGGTGACTTCATTCGCCAGCCAAATCCTTCGAGTGCAGGGTGGTCGTACATTATCATCCTTCGCCACTTCTTCATCAGTAAGTAATGTAGCACAACAATTCTTTGGTGAAACTTTGCTTTTCAGTTCAAATCGCACGGAATGGAAAATATTGAAAGTCATATTATTTACTTAGTGAATAATGAAGGTCGAACCAATTCAAATGCCTGTAAAAGGTACATGAACTTTAGGTGTTGATCACCTTGAAGCCCTGCTGGAGCCTTTGATTGAGAAGTGGAAGACGCCTAATACGCACCTTTCGTATCTATTTTGATAAAAGGTTCTGAAACGATACAGGAGCCAAATTCGACGAATTGTCATCACAGATTGTGTCAAGAAAATCAATGAAAGGGACATTTTAAGCAGCATTTTGTGACATTATTTTTTGTCATTGAATATCCGTGGGCACGACCTAATATAACTTATCCCAAGTATTATGCAATATGAGCAGCATGTTCTTCTGGATTCCTTTTCTCGCGCTTTGACAGCTGTTGTTGTAAGCGATTTATACTCTATCCCTTGGCTGATATTTAAACAGGTTGAGATGGATAAAACCACAAAGCTGCTTGAAGAATATAGCTACTAGTATTTATTTCACTATTTCCCAATAACTTACTCAACGGAAATTCAGTTTTGTGAGCTAATACAATGCTCGAAGCAAAAAGAAAGGTTCAGTGATGCATTAAGGTGTCAATTCACAAGCAAGCCCTACAGGTTTTTGTTGGTTGATTCATCACGTTTATGGTAACAGGTCGTCTGATGTAACTCATTGCTTTGCTAGATGATCTAGATCGCAGCCGAGATCCTCTACCGGGAATACTTCCTTTGGCAGGTGGTTATCCAAGTTCACTGACAGCAAGACCTGGCTCAACTTTCGCCAATCAAAATGTCTAATACTCTGTACAGGCAAGGAAAAGAATCCAACTCAGTAGCCAGGAGTCGTGTCATTGGCTCTTTATCTTGCTTGTTTGCAGATTACTCCTCATGTACAATGTTCGCGTAGAGCAGACTCCTATATGCAATTCGCAACTGCACCTCCTTTTCGAGCCAGAAAGCATCTTTGTGTTTGGATCATGTGGACAGTTCCAGCTTTCAGGATATGCCATAAAAGATTAACGCCAATCCTGAGGCATATTCTGTTCATCCACGGCCCGTGGCGAAGCCTATTTCACATCATGAGGATTTACTGCGTGCCCAGATCGCCATGATCCTAACGTCGATCTGGCCCTTGTTCAACAGATTTCACAAGGAACTTCTTTGGTTAGCAAGCTACATAAGTCATGAAGATCAGAGACATTAAGGTTACCCAATGATAAGAACTTTTCTAACCGATTCGAAACGCTAAACGACCATTAATTGGACAACACAAATCCTTATCGATCTACGAATCGTAGAATCTACGCGACTGCCAAGTGTAACTTTTGTCACCTTCCAGGAGCTTGATGTTTTCCGGGAGGTCGGTTAAATTGATCTAGGAACCTATCTGCATCGCCTTGGTTCACAGCCACATTTGCGGCCGATAAGATGAATCGCGGACGTCAACTCAAGGTCTTGTAGCGGAGGATGTCGTGGGGCATTCTTATGTGACTTCTAACTACAAGACACTGTCAAGGGCGAGGTATAGACAATATTTGTACTGTGGGATTGAAGGAGCACCTATGTGCAATAGTAAAATATGTCACTGAAGCTCAAGAGGTTGCACGAGTCGGTGACTCGACCCCAACGGCCATGATATCGCAAAACGCTGGACGCCTTCTCGACTTGTGCTAGTCGAAGAATTGTGAATACTACTCACCTCTTTCCGATCACTTGAAGCACCAGAAGCTACTGCAACATGATGGTCCATCCAAGTGATCGTGAAAAGTCTATATAATCGAGGTTATACCAAGATCAAGTCTAGGACATCCAAGTCAAAGTTCAATCATTCCACCTTTCAGACCAATCCGTTTTCGAGATGTTTACCAAATTTGCACTTACAGGTCTTTTGGCTTCTGGTGTTGCAACCGCTGCCACACTACCCAAAGCAGATGTCTGGCAACCAGAGCTCACTCCTAAATGGCAAATTATTCTGTCCAGTACTTTGAACAGCGCCTCTCGAATTGTCCCTTCCGATGCAAAGGTCTGGGATTTGGATGTGTTCGAAACGAGTGCTAGTACCATTAGCAAGCTTCAAGACGCTGGCTCCAAAGTCATTTGCTACTACAGCGCAGGAACTTCTGAAGAAGGTCGCAATGACTTGGGTGGTCTAACTAGCAGTGACTACGGAAAAGGTCTACCTGACTGGCCAGGAGAGAAGTACATCAACATCAAGAGTGATCGAGTTTGGAGTGTCATGAAAGGCCGCATCGATATGGCCAAGGAGAAGGGCTGTGATGCTGTGGACCCCGACAACATGGGTAAGTTGCATTCAGTAGCTATAAGTGTCGTCAATATCTAACTTACAGCAGATGGCTACTCCAACGACAATGGCCTAGGTCTTACGCAAGCCGATGCTATTGCTTTCGTCAAGAAGCAATCGTCTTATGCCCACTCTCTAGGCATGTCAATTGGATTGAAGAACGCTGAGGAGATTCTTGATCAGGTTCAGGACTCCATCGAGTTCGCTGTGAACGAAGAATGCACCAAGACTGGACGATGTGCCTGGTACAATAACCTTCTCGCTGCTCAAAAGCCAGTCTTCCATATCGAGTATGGCTCCAAGAGCGACTCCAACACATATTGCCTCAAGTCAATGAGCAATGGTAACCAGTTTGCGACTGTTATCAAGCACCTGTCTCTTGACGGCTGGGTGGTAAGCACTATGAATCGTAATCATGAGTTTGATACTGACAGCTCGTTTTAGGTATATTGTGATGGTAGTGAATACACCTCTAGTGTGGCGGACAAGAGTGTTGATAATGGAAATGAGATTGACAGCGGGAACGAAGACGCTTAGATGGGATGCATTCTCTTCGTGTACATATCTCAGCATAACATTGGAGCGCTATTCAACTAATGGTAAATGATTTTTTTTCAAACTTTGTTCCAAGTTTTTCATGCAATGCGGTATTTCGGATTAAGCATGAATTCACGTTGGGGATAGGTTGGAATGATAGGACGGTGGGGAATTGATGACAAACTATGACAGCCGCAAGCTTCAGCAGAGATTGGCACGTGTGGGTAAAATACCGACTGATTTGATAGACATAATCTCGTTACTTGAATGCAATAATGGGCAAGAGGCTAGACTAACTAGACACATTTTGTTGTGCCCCATTACCGTTGCCCCAGATGCTCGCAGAGAAATCTCCATACCGAAATACTTCTTTCTTTCCACCTAGTCCTGAACTGCCTTGACCTTTCTTGAGCACACGCCGTCCAACGAACTCACGTAATACCTCATCAACCTCTTCCTCGGTCATTGGCGAGCCAGACTCCGGAAGAGTGGTCAAGAGCGCATCTCGTAGCTCATTCACGTCGATTTGACCGGAGTCGTCATCGTCGAAAGCTCCAAATGCACCCATCAGCTCATCTTGTCGGCTTAAATGAGCGAGATCACTAGTGAGAAGTCCAAGGTATGCGCCAAGATTGAGAGCAGGAACGCCGGGTGGGAAGTAGGTTGAAAGAGTGGAGGATGAGTTGTCAAGGCCAAGTTCAGCGAGGGCTACTGCTACGTCTCCCGGAGCAATTTGTCCACTATTTGAGCGATCCAGTACAGAGAACGATTCTCTCATGGTATGCAGATGTTGTGGAGGGATAGACGATAATGGATCGGAGTTGTTGCCTTTCAGCGATGTTGATGTGGTACTCCGTACTGGTGCAGATGGTCGCGTAGTTGCTGCTGGTGGCTGTGGAAGACCTCTAGGCTTCACATCTTCACTTGACGGGAGTCGGAACGGTATCGGGGACTTTGAAGGTGATGGCGCTGGACTCCCTTGCTTAATCCAGGATCGGTCTGTTGTTGGTGTAGATCGCGTATCGGCAGGCGGAGGATGAGATGGCGTGGCTTGCTTCAGCGGCGAGCCTTGAGGTGTAGGTGCGCGTACTGTAGAGGGAGATCGTCCCAATGGGGAATCAGGACGTCGGAAAGGCGAGGCGCGTTGTGAGGTAAAGGATAGCGAATGTTTGGAGGGTGATGATGGATTAGACTAATAATTCTTAGCAGAGTACAAATTGCCTAAGTGGATGTAAACATACCATGTCTTCCGAGTTATTCTTGTCAGGTTAATCGTATCTGGGGTTTTGGGAGAATATGCTGCTAAGAACTTGAGATAGCTGGTTTCGTAGAAGTTTTGGTGTTGTATGGTAAACAATCAAGATGAAAGCTCCAAAACACCATGCCTTTCTGGGCTAGCTCGGGTTGATGGGCTGACGCGCGGCTAATCCTTGCGCCCTGACCCCGTAAGTAAGCGCCATCCACAAGGCCGAGTTTACATCTTGTTCCAGTAGAAGGAATAAGGGGGATTTGATTCACACCAACCTCCGCCTCTTACATCTTCGCTGTTGAACGGTATACTGTCGCTGCATAAATACAACCCTCTTCCTTATCCAGAATAAAGAGAGCCTGATCTCGATGTCGTATTGCAAGCGAACGTCGTAACCTCTGCCGCAATGGCTGCCCCCGTGGCCCCGCAATTATATCGCCAGGCATCTTCAGCCTCCAATGGATCTGGCCTGCGAACGAATGGACAGAGAAACTTTGGAGATCAGGATGGCTCGCCCCAAGCTCTATCACAAAGAGGTTCCGCCCGGTCATCAATCGTGACTCCCGCGCCCTACGATGGCCCGCACCTTCGATCGCAATACCCTGCCAACTCGACAGAGAATCATGTCGAGTATATCCTAGTGGCATCTTTCGATATCGACCGTGGTTCGATCATGGAGCATCAATACCCTGGGCCCATTTCTGGAGATGAGAATATGCTAGCAGAGCTCATGTTGCCAGATCAGGCACATGTAAGAAGTATGGACTGGACTATCTTCTTCCTTCACAAGGATACGACCGCTGAGGAGGAAGCAAGAGAGGAAAGAAAACGCGTTAGAAAGATTAAGAAACGGCGGCGTGAGTTGGAAAAGGCTGGCGAGCCAATACCCGACGACGAAGATCTTGACCTCGAAGGTCTGGATCTTGGAGACGATGATGATGAAGATATGTACTCGGAGTCTACTGCAGATGATTCCGAAGGGCCTCCATTGATATATGTTCTCAACCTTGTGAATACAAAGCAAGATCAAACGGTGAAGAGGCGAGTTCTCATCATCATATCACAATCTTCGCTAACGAGAACAGAGGTGCTATTGTCAAAGCGATGGCAATATGTACGAGGCATTCATTCCTCCACATATACAAAGTAAGAATGACTATCAAAATGTGTTTTCTCTCACTAATCAGATCAGCCGTTATTACTTCTTGCGCTTGAAGAATATTTCAGAGCGCCGGTGGTAGAAACATTAGCATCTCTATACAACGCCGTCAACTCCATGGACTTGTCGCTAATGCCTCGACTTTCAAGCCTTGAAAGAAACATATTACAGACGAGCGATGTCAAAGACATGTTTGTAGAGAAATTCTCTGTTATGATTCAGCAAAAGATGGCAGATGATGAGCATCGACTCTCGCAGAACTCTGTGCCCTCGTCCACGGATTCACCAACTCCTAAAGGCAAATATCAACCACCAAGAGATACACACGAATTTGAGTCTCGTGTGCAGTATAATGGGGTGCCGGTACCTATCAAAGTGCCAGTCGCTATTACCCCTGAAACTGTTGGCGACTTTTCTCTAGTAAAGCTTATATCGACATTTGCAACACCACACGCTTCTTCTCCACAACCATTTACTATTCATCCTCACTTGACCACATCAGGGCCATATACTCATCCAATAATTGTTTTGATCAATGCCCTTCTCACCCAGAAGCGTATCATATTTCTTGGTCACAATCAGCCCTCCGGAAGCGTTGCTGAAGCGGTACTAGCAGCTTGTGCTCTAGCGTCGGGTGGTATATTAAAGGGGTTTACACGACATGCGTTCCCTTACACAGATCTCACTAAAATCGATGATCTTCTCAAAGTTCCAGGCTTTATTGCTGGTGTCACAAATCCAGCATTTGCCCACAAACCCGAATGGTGGGATGTGCTCTGCGATTTGCCGACTGGCCGGATGAAAATCAGTCCCAAAATTGAAGGCGCACCTGTCACAGAAGGATTACTGTTCTTCCAACAAAATGGACACGGAGCACATATTGCAAAAGAACATTCGGTACTGAACGGAGATAGCAAAAGCCATCCATCGAATGATCCTACTGGTGACACTGTTTTCATGGATTCAGTAATGAACTCCATTTCAAATCGTCATGGAGAACCGGCTGTGCGAAACAAGTTTAGAGCTTGGGTCCATCGTTTTACACTAATCGCGGCCGCTTTTGAGGAAGTCGTTTATGGTGCCTCTGCTCTCAATATCGGTGCTGCGGAAACAGATGAAGACATGTACAACTACGGGGTTGGTGGTCACGGCCTGGTCTGGGCAGACGAACCCACACGGATGCGAGAGATACAGGCGAATGTCGGAAGAGTTGAAGGTTGGCGCCAAACTCGCTCATATTACTCTCTCATTCGCGATCTGGCTAGAACGTGGGAAAAAGGAGAATGTGTTAGGGGAATCGACGTGGGCTATCAGGTCGACCGCCTCAGAACATTGCGCGTTGGTGATGCCGGCGCTGCGGATATCTACATGGCTTTAGCCAGAGCCGTGGAACGTGCAGGCGTTGATTTTGACGACCCAGATTATGAAAACCCCCTGGACCCTGACGACCCGGATAGTGAAGATTGGCAACTAGACCCGGAAACAGAGGTGAGGCTACTCAAACGGGAGAAGGCTCGTCATGAAGTCATCAATCAATTGCTCTGTGTCATGCCTGAGAATAACGGTGGCTTGTTCTATATAGGGCTGGGCCTGTTCCACAAAGACGTGGCAGTCAGACAGGCAATTGTTGGCCTCCTTGAGCGGATCAATGCCCATGAAGCCGGTAGGCATTTCTGGGCCCAACTTGGAAGATTTGCGAAATTGGCTTTCTTTCGAGTTAAACGCGACGGCGAAAATCCTCAGAATAGAGCATCTGGTTGAAACAAATGGAGCGGCAATTCTATGCAATTATCCGGACACACAATAGCGGCAATCCGTGCTTTGACGGATTTGTCCATAATCTGGCCCTGTAGATGAGCCTCAATCTATTCTAGCGTGAGAACAATGCGTAGATCATCTCATTGCAAAGGAGTTTCTCTTCTCTCGGCCTACTACTCTGCAAAATCAGACTTGGCCAGAAGCAGCTGTCTGGAACAACACCCGAGACGAAATATAGGTTGGCTCAACCAATGTAAGATTACAGTATTACCATACTCTATTTTGTTGCGATGCTAATATTTGATTAACTCTGCAGATCACCTATAATACATACTATTCGAAATCAAGTCTCCCAGAATACCTTGATTTGCATAGAACTATCTAAACAACGACTGGCATGCAATGGCCAAGTCGTCAAATGAATCCAAATTTTGTACAGTTCGCTAAACACTTCCGGTACTTTCTTGCTCATCTTTCAGATGAATGGCAGATGTACACGGTTAATGTAATGCTCTCCTTCAACTCTTGAGCACATCATCTTCTCCCATCGCTTGCCAATGCATTCGTCGTTTACTTTGGGCAAGGTCCGTTACCATCGTGGTTCACGTTTGTGGGGCAAGCATCTGGGCACGTTAGAATTGGCGCCAGCTTCATCGCTTGAGCAGCGGCTGATGGTCCGCTGATATGCTATTTGATAATGCTTCATCACAATAACAATTCAGAAGATAGCAGGCTATGCCAGCGCTGATGACAATCGTGTATAAGATGTCTTACCATGACGTTTTTGGACCATTGCCTTTGGTGGGGGATGGTCATCGCCATCTGGGCCATGAGCAGCTCTTTTCGCAATCATGACGCAAGGACCATTACCATCGCTGCAGGAGGATTAGTTAGAGTATGTCCCAACACTGATCGCAATGGAAGTTGTCAAGCTGCCATGCTGCCAAGCTATTCTGTCTCTTTTGCAGAACAACAATGTAGCATGTCGCAAAAACCAGCGGGATGAGAACTTACTGTCTCTTCATGTTCGTGGGGCAAGCATCATGTCTCTTCATAATCTGGACGCAAGGCCTAGCACGTTGTCAGAATAAGATCATGAGAAGGAATGACACAAGTTGACAAGCTTTGGGGAAACAAGGCAAATGTTACCAAATTGACACGCGCTGGGAAGACCAGGCGGCCAACTCGATACCATAACTTGCTGAAAAATCATCCCAAAGTGTTTTGGTATGAGGAGACTTACCCATTACCGTCGTGACGCTTCATGTTTGTGGGGCATGCGTCGTGGCGCTTCATGACCTGGACGCAAGGCCTAGCACATCGATTAGCAAAGATTCGCCAATGTTCACTGATAAAGTATTGTTGGAAACCAACACGCAAGAAAATGATGTTTTTTTCCTCCCGGTACGAGATCTCTCACATGTTGCAGTAGCCATAGAAGTTTCATGGGAGCCGCAACATGCTACAACATATATCAAAAGAAGATAAACTTACCCATTACCGTCGTGACGCTTCATGTTTGTCGGGCATGCATCGTGACGCCTTGTTAGGGGCACGATATGGGGGCAAGGCCTGGCGGATCCGTTAGCAAAGGTTTACCAATGTTTACGCAAAGTTCTTCGTTGACAAATGTTCACCGACAAGTGTTGTGTTGCTGCAAGTCAGAATGCAAAGAGAAGACTATTTCTTCCTCTCAGCAAGACTGTTGCGCTCATAGCGATCACAAAGTGTTGTGAAAGCCGCAAGATGCCATGGTATCGGGACAAGAAGTTCTTGTACGGGGAGACTCACCCATTGCCATCGTGACGCTTCATGTTTGTTGGGCATGCATCATGAGGAGCGGGAGCGGCGAAGCTGCCAGCAGCGAGAACGAAGAGGACGACTTTTTGGAAGGTGTACATTTTGGCTGATGTTTGTTGAATAGTTGTATGTTTGGTGAGAGAATGAACGTATGAGTAGGTCTACTAATGAATGAAAACCTTGATTCTTGGTGACTTGAGCATCGACCATTAGAAGGCGAGGTATGTGGTCTTATAAGTTAGCTCTTCGCGCCTTGGACTTTCCGTCTCGCGCTTTCGATTAATCTACGGACGTACCCCGACTATGACACTAGCATGGTTTGATTTCATCGATTTGCCTTAATTCGTTAACATATAACTGGAGATGACGGCACCAAGAATTTAGGATTGATTAAAGCTTGGAGAAGAGTACGTCGTGGCGTGAGCTTGTTAAGGTATGCGATGGCCATAACGGTCTATGTGACAGGGTTCTTTCTAGGATATCCTAAGAAAAACTTTCATTTATACGCTCGCTTTGACGACGGGACCGGCTGTCACTGCGCTCGAAAGCTGAACTAGGTATGATAACAGAATCAACCTATGGTATGATTTGCCCCAATATGTATCCTGCATAGTGAAAATTGCTCAAAAGCATACGCGTAAGGGAAAAACCTATTTCATCTTTCCACTGGATCTAATCCAAAGTTTATCCTTCATCTTGCAATACTTAGTAACTGTTTGTTGAAAAGGCTCAACTGATGAAGGGTGAGAGAAGAGTTTTCTCAGTGACTGCTGAATCAATAATATTTCCGTGTAGTTGATTGGGCTTGAAACATCTTGAAACATTCCAGAGCATACAGCTCGACGCGAAAGCAATATTAGAACCTGGGGTTCATACGCAGTACCCACAAAACCCAAACTGGTTGTAGATAACAGGGTTAGCGTTTTAATCAACTTCAATCTTTCGTCTAAGCGTGAAGTTAATATACGATCTTCAAATAATGCTTTGACAATAACTCAGCAGTTAAGATACAGGGTTTGATTCTCTGACGGCAGTTTGAAAGGCATCAATAACAACCTCCTGGACACCGTACCTGGTTACTATAGCTTTGGTCAGGTACACGCAACAGGGACCAGAAACCTTTTATTTTGAGGTATTTGTACTTGAGACGGTTTACCTAGAATTAAATGCAGCTCTTCAATGATATTGATCAAGGATCGAGTAATTAAGATATTCGTGCCTAAACCTATTCATCAAAACGTATGTTGGAAATACCTGCTTGTTTACGGCCTCAACTCTTGTCGTAAACCCACAGAGCTAGGTACATTATAGATGTTTATGGGTAGCCACTATGATCTAAAAGGAAATGATAGAAAACCAATGGTCTCTTGCGTCTTTCTGCACCCACAAAACTGCAGTGTGTCCTTGTGGCAAAGCCGCAATAACGCACGAAGTGGGCATAAATTATTTTGAGATCGCCACTTGAACGGGACACATGTAGATGCAGACTATGTCGCCAGCAATCCCTTGGAAGGGGGCGAAGTTGTATTCAAATAGCCTGAATAGACATCGTGGCGACAAACGTGGGAGATCTACGTTGCTAGCGAGCAGTCCCAAAACTCGGAAGACATGTGATATCTATTAAGGACTTGCCATGACCGAGATTCTTTAGATTTATCATTAGGCGCTAGTGTATGGCGCAAAGACCTCGCCACGCGTAAATGAAAATCTGGGGAACAATATAGGCCGCTTCGCCCTTCAAACTAGCCGAAACCACTGCTTGCAAAAATCTAGGAACCTCATCGTACGTGATGATTCACTTGGTCCAATAGACGTCAATGCTAGCTATAGCCCCACAATCTAGTCCGTATTGGCCTTGAGACTGGCGATTCCATGGCTTTGGAAACACCAAGTTCACAACGTACGAATGATATCCCAGATATTCGGGCTCAAGTTTCCAGCCACGTGCTTATGGCTATCGTATTCGTGACAGATGAACAAAGTATGCGTGCGTATTATTCACGCTCGATGAAATCAACAAGATCACGTAGCTGCTGCCTCTTGCATTGTCCTGGCCCCTCGAAGGGCAATATGGGCAAAAGCTTATACTCGACTAGAACTCAGGGCACGATGTCTAGTGCCACCAGTCAATGAGCATAATTGAACTGTATACTGCATTTGATAAGCGCATATCATGCACAAAGATCTAAACTTAGTCACGGGCACGAGATTCCAGACCGCCATAACAGGGGTTCATTATGGCCACACAAGGGGTAATTTGACAGCTATATTATGGTCTGTCCTGCCTTCGAATCCCCGGTATTATTCTTTCGTATCTATCGAAGATGGTGTTGTCAAAATATTCATGATCCTATCAGATCAAAGGGTCGTAAATATGCATTAGTGAATAGGCCATGGACTTTACCAACCTTGCAATGCGCTGAGTTACAATATAAAGTCCAGACTTTATGCTCATACTTATATGCCTTACAGTCACTGAAGAGTCAGGCGGCTGTGTTAGTAGGGAAATATACAGCTATCATATAACCAATCAGACTCGGTTGCGTAGGCTCCAATCTATCGCATTTCTCCTGGCATTTCTGGAGCGCAGGAGTATGTATTGGTGATGGGTTGGATCATGAAACCACCTCCAAATCTCAAGTTCAGCCTGTCCTGATGGCAAACCTGAATCATTTTCGCTGCTTTGCAAATGAAATAATTATAAACTTTCCTGGTTCGCAATAGAAGCAAAAGATCTTGCTTATCTATTCACAGTTTTCGAATGTTCTCTTCAGGTCGTGATTAGTGGCTATCAATCAGTGAGCTCGCATTTATTGTTTACGACTCTCCACTTAAGAGATCTAGGTCACGAAAAGAAAGGGTTATGATAGGATAGAGTGTAATATTCATCCTATAAGGCTATAACTGAAGACAAGAAAAACTATTTCCTCTCTGGTAGAGCCTCCAGTCCTCCTCAGTTCGGCCACGAGCACCTCAAGGTCGGCTAGTGCACCACAATATTGACATAATGCACATAGTCGATTGAGGATTTCCTCATCCCGACATCTTGAGGAAAGCATGCGATTGACTTCGATTTCAGCTGCTAGGTGTAGCATGCTGAGATCGCCGTGAATGGAAGTCTCGTACTGGTTTTGGCACATCACGAATGCTTAATGCTGTGCAATTGGCTGATTGGTTTGTCGTGGAAACTTCCCCGGCTTTGCCAATTAGTCAAGGTTCAACATGGATTTGAAAATCTACAGACATGACGATCAGCTTACATACCTCACAAAATAGAGACTTCACCCACTTTGCCAAGTGACCTTTTCGGGTATCTGTAGATATGTGCTTACAAGAGAGATGATAGCTTTTAGTGACTGAACTCCTAGAGGTAGAAGGTGCTTAAGTCTCTGAGTACTACATTTTGTAGGATATACCATTGAAGATTTCAAATACGTGAAATGGTCAGTAAGTGAGAAGGTGTACATAAGTGTATAGTAGTTACTTGTTGTTTACGACATGTATGGTTATCGCGACCACTAACATGACTTTGCTGCACTGCCATTCTTTTGTTATGATGAAAAAAATAGACCAGTAGCTGATGTCTGTCTAACAAGTCATTTTCTGAGCGCGCCTCGGAGAACCATTGGAAAAATATTAAGCATTGACTGTTTTCCAATATTCTCATGATTTGGCACTCGTAAGGCAGGCTAAAAGTCATCAGTTACTTCTGGATCAAGCTCCCACCTCACACTCTGGAATTACCATTGGCTTGGTGAATTGAGCAACACCACAGAGCCGCTTTATTTACAAAAATCCGATGTGCCCGTGAAGAGGGAAGAGGAAGCGTGGTAGTCCACTATACAAGGCTGAGCTAGCATATGATTGGCTGAACTAATCTAGCTCCCTTAGTTCCCACATTACTCTAATTCTAAGATTGCAGTAGCCTTTTTTCCGGTATATACTCCGTGATTGTTTTTGATCCGCATAAGATCCTCTATGACCTTTCTAGAAGTCATAAAGAGGAAGAGCAGACTGGCTTACTTCTGGGTAACCTTCTGACTCCTGAGAAACGACTTTTGAACTTGTAGCAGCGCTGTCGTGGGCGAACTGGGTCTGGAACTCCTACAGCCTCGCCGGCACGACCAGCTTCCGTACTAGACTAGTTCGATACGCTACTACAAATACATAATTGGTCCTTTATACCATCATTCCTCACGATCGTACATTATTGAATTGTCAAGACATATCTCCGATCACTCAAATTTCTGAGAAAAACTATGTTTACTCGCTGTGTCATAAGTGACGTACGCTCGTTGGCAAGAGTTAAACATTCCCGATGTTTCAGTGTATCCGAATGAAAAGTGGAGGCCGTGAAACGCGCAGGTCAGATTCGTTCTTATTTTTAGCCGCCACCACGCCAGTTCGGGAAGTGGCCTTAACTTTGTTTCCGCATCAGATGGTTGTTGTTTTTCTCACGGAACTTGCCTTCCGTAATTGTTCGTTGTTATCGCAGCTAGATGTCATAGAACAGTAATATGTTACACATAATTGGCTAATGGATGTTGAATTACAGACAGGTCACGAAACCCTACAACAACACTAGTATTGCAAAAGTACCTAGGTATTGATTGCCGTTACGCGTAGCGATTGATGTTCTGCAGATGCTGAGGTAAGTTTGTAGAAAACAAGTGGAGTTATGTCAGATTTCTATTTTACGAAGCAATGCGATTCGGTAACTTCCGTGCCTGGTCCTTGCATATGGCAGGA
Organism: Microthyrium microscopicum; assembly: GCA_010405405.1. NCBI lineage: Eukaryota > Fungi > Ascomycota > Dothideomycetes > Microthyriales > Microthyriaceae > Microthyrium > Microthyrium microscopicum. The sequence goes on from MU004231.1 coordinate 4,464,342, forward strand.
TGGGGAAGGTTATGACGGGTTTTGGTTGTTGAAATCGCTTCGGGTGTTGCTCAGGGGCATCTTGGAATGGAAAGGATGTGATACTCAGCCACCTACGATTCATTGGTGAGACAAACATCACCCTATTTTCTGACCGAATCCAGTATTTGAAAAGAGCTTAAAGCTGCTTGTCTGCTGATATTGTTTCGGCGTTTCTGTTTTCGTATAAAATCTGCTCAAATCATCTCATTATATTCCCTAACTCTAAACCTTTAAACTTGAGCTTATATCAACATCATGGTTTCTTCAAAGATCTTTGCCGCTGCCGCGCTTGCGAGTATCGCGTCTGCCATTGACCATCAGGTCAAGGTTGGTTCAGGCGGAAACGTTTATTCTCCTTCAACCATTCCTGGAGTTGCTGTTGGCGATACTGTCAGTTTCCAATTCCAAGGCACCGTTCACAATGTCGTTCAATCGAGTTTCTCTTCTCCATGTACACCAATGGACAATGGATTCTCTGTTCCATTCCAGTCAAGTTCCGATACCTTCACTGTCAACGTGACAACCACCGACGCGATCTGGTTCTATTGTTCATACCAAAACCACTGCAACTTGGGTATGGTAGGAGTTATCAATCCGGGGTAAGCACCATCCGAACTATTCATTTCCATTTAGACGCGTCATTGACATGATATTAGAACTGGACAAACTCAAGGAGCCTTTGCCTCTGCTGCAAAGGGCGCGACAGTCTCTCAACCAAAGAGTAACAGCGCGGTTGGTGGCGTTCTTGGTAGCGGTTAGTGCATCTTCTCCAGAAACTTTAAAAAGTATCCACTAAAAATATCACAGGGTCTTCTTCCGGAGCAACAACCTCTTCCGCATCAGGTTCATCTGCTTCATCCTCAGCCTCTTCATCCATGTCAGCTTCAATGGGAATGGCAAGCTCAACAAGCTCTGGATCTGGTGCTATCTCTACCGCCATGCCAGCAGCACTCGCGATGGTTGCTGGTCTTGCTGCTGCAGTGCTATAAGAGTTGGAAAGAATACAAACTACAATACTAGCTCGACATGATCCGATGCCACAATAGTTGTAGAATTATCGAGTATGAGCGCTTTGGTTACAAATTATAATTTGCGTAGTATTCTCCAATCTCTCGATACATTCTCTCCGCTGTCGGTGATTGAAATGAACAAAGAAGACATTGGACAAATCCGAGTGATCCGCTGGTCGGAGGTATTTTGGTATACAGACAGATGGTAAGGCCGTGCAAGGAGAAAACTAACCAGGTTTTTTTATGCAAGTCATTCAAGTCGTTGCAGGTGCACGCAGTCAGTTTGGTAGGCCGGCCGTCGGAGGCAATGGGAATAGGAATTGATGTTGTCTGATTGGTTGTTGAGAAAGACCGAAATCGGGGACAAATGCGATCTCGGAGGGGTCAAGATACATTATTTTTGTTGTCAGCCAACATTCAAGTCAACCTTAAACATCGCCGCTTCGCCCTCATCTATTGAGCTTTTATCAAAGCTGCGGATAACTTTGTCCACAATATATAAGTTCCGCACTGGGAGTCTGCCTTCAACGCAGTTCATTACATCCTTTTGAGCATTCATCATGCCTGGCATCATCAACAAGCCCCAGACTCTCTATGAGAAGGTCTTCAATGACCATATCGTTGACGAGAGAGACGATGGCACAATCCTCCTTTATATTGGTAAGCCTTTTCTCATCTTCAATGGCAATGGAACTGATCCTATACAGACAGACATCTTGTGCACGAAGTCACGTCGCCACAAGCTTTCGAAGGACTCAAAAATGCGGGGCGCAGAGTTCGAAGACCAGATTGCACCCTAGCTACTGTCGACCACGTATGTTCCTTATGTCCTTGTCTGTTGAGGTTTTGCTAACGAAGGCTGATTAGAACATCCCTACTTCCTCCCGAAAATCCTACAAGAGTGTCGAAACCTTTGTCGAAGAAGACGATTCCCGCACTCAATGCGTTACCCTCGAACAGAATGTCAAAGACTTTGGTCTTGTATACTTTGGCCTCGATGACAAGCGACAAGGAATTGTGCATATCATTGGACCTGAGCAAGGCTTCACACTACCGGGCACAACTCTAGTCTGCGGCGACAGTCACACATCTACACATGGCGCCTTTGGTGCTCTTGCTTTTGGAATTGGTACTTCAGAAGTTGAACATGTTTTGGCCACACAAACACTCATCACACGGCGGAGCAAGAACATGAGAGTGCAGGTCGAAGGTGAACTTGCACCAGGTGTCTCTAGCAAAGATGTCGTTCTTCATATCATTGGCTTGACTGGTACTGCTGGTGGTACTGGTGCTGTTATTGAATACTGCGGTTCCACCATCAGAGCTTTAAGCATGGAGGCACGCATGTCTATCTGCAACATGTCCATTGAGGGCGGTGCTCGAGCTGGAATGATTGCTCCCGATGAGACAACATTCGAGTACCTCAAAGGCAAGCCACTTGCTCCAAAGTACGGCAGCGAGGAGTGGAACAAAGCCGTTGCATATTGGTCAAGTCTGAAAACTGATGAGGGAGCCACCTTTGATATCGACTATCAAATCAATGCCAAGGACATTGCACCTACAGTTTCTTGGGGCAACTCTCCACAAGATGTCGTCCCAATCACTGGAGTTGTTCCAGGCCCAGAAGATTTCACAGATCCCGTGAAGAAGGAGTCGTGCGTTCGCGCCCTTGAGTATATGGGTCTCAAAGCTGGAACTCCAATGCAAGAAATTCCCATCGACAAAGTCTTTATTGGTTCCTGCACGAATGCTCGGATGGAAGATCTCCGCATTGCTGCAAAGGTCGTCGAAGGCAAACGTGTTGCTTCAAATGTCAAGCGTGCCATGATCGTTCCCGGATCTGGTCTTGTGCGAGACCAGGCGGAAGCTGAAGGCCTTGATAAGATCTTCACCGATGCCGGTTTTGAGTGGAGAGAAGCAGGATGTTCCATGTGCCTTGGCATGAATCCAGACATCCTGGCTCCACAAGAACGATGCGCAAGCACGTCGAACCGGAATTTCGAGGGTCGCCAAGGTGCTGGTGGACGAACTCATTTGATGTCGCCCGCAATGGCAGCTGCAGCCGCAATTGTTGGCAACCTAGCAGACGTCCGAAAGGTAGCAAGTGGCCTTCAAATTAGCGCCCATAAGAGTGGCCCCAAGGTTCAGGTTGACGCTGCTCATGCTGCTGATATCAACTCCGACTCCGACCTTGACCGCATTATGGATGCGCCAGAAGATGCACAGACAACACGCACTGCGACTCCTGGAGCCACCTCATCACCCGCCGCTGCCAGTATTCCCAAATTCACACAACTCAAAGGCTATGCCGCCCCATTTCAGAACGGAAACATTGACACCGATGCCATCATTCCAAAACAATTCCTCAAAACCATCAAGCGCTCAGGTCTTGGTAGCGCTCTTTTCCATGCATGGCGTTACGACGCAAAAACCAACAAGGAAACGCCCGAATTTGTTCTAAACAAGGAACCATATCGAAATTCCAAGCTCTTGGTATGCACTGGCCCTAATTTTGGCTGTGGAAGTTCACGTGAACATGCTCCATGGGCTCTACTTGACTTTGGCATCAAAGCTGTCGTTGCCAGCTCCTTTGGCGACATCTTCTACAACAACATGTCAAAGAATGGCATGGTCTCTGCTATTGTCACTGATAAGGCTCAACTCCAAGCTGTCTATGACGAGGCCGCAGCTGGAAAAGAGATTGAACTAGATCTCCCAGCACAAACAATCAAGTCGGCCGACGGTAAAGAGCTTGCCAAGTTTGACATTGAGCCTTTCCTCAAGGAATGCCTTGTCAATGGCTGGGATGATATCGGTCTTACCATGCGCATGGATGACAAGATTGGCACCTATGAGAGTCGTCGTGCTCAGGCTTGGCCTTGGCTAGAGGGCAAAGCGTATCTAAAGCGCGATAAGAATGGTAATGTGAGAATTGATGCGGCGCCGGTGCCAAAGACAAATCGGGGCGATGTGATTTCGGAACCGCTGGAGTGGTAGTGGTACTTCAAAATGGTGTTTGGTTGAGATGCAATATGTGCTACGGCCTTTTCTGTAATATGCAATTGCTAATAGCTTCTTGTCTATTAATTTATCCAGTTCTGTTAATGTTCAATAGTTCGAATATGAGACTTTCAGAATGTACTGTGATATTCATCAGCAGCTTCACATTTATCTACCAATGTTTCTAGTTCGTGAATCTTGACTTTAATGCTGCACTTCCTAGTCAATATAGAGAGACACACGCGAGACCGCATTGCAACGCCACCGTGTCTCATGTCACTGACCAGTCTGGGTGCTTTTGAGCTTTAGTCATTCGTGGAACTTCTCGTGAAGGTTGTTGTAGTTGAGTGTGTGCAGCCTAATCGAATAATTACTGACCCGGATTCTGATAGCTTCTTCTTCTTTATTCCTCCGCGAATTTCTTAGGTCTATATTCTTCAATGACACTCTTCGGCTGAACATACGTTCCTAGAGGCTGATATTCGTTTGCAAAACCAAAAGCTTTTGGGCCGCCAATTTCAACCGCACGTTCTGTGTCAACCCATCGTGGAGAGCAAGTGATACCAATGACCGTCACCCTGTACCCATATCTGAATTCCGGAACACCAAGAGCCTTTCCAGATCCATTGTCCAAAACAGCAATTAGATCTGGGACGGAAGCAATGATTTTCACCTCTCCATCGTCAGCTTCGTGTTCTGCAGTAATGATTTCGTTTTTGAATGGTAGTTTAAGCAGGCCACCATGGGCTACAGCGGCCATAAGAGGTCTTGAAGACTGGTCTTCATCTTCGATATGATCAAAAGATTTGATGTGGACTACGCCGTAGCTATGACCTTGAGATAGCTCATTCTCCACTTGAATGATCTTGCCCCTGAAGAGTATCTTTGCTACTCCTGGTCCGCCAGCTTCTTCAATGATCGATTCGGCAACAGATGAGATTGTGTTTGAGAAGTTACATCTCGCAATGCTACGACCTATCCGCCAAGCAAGTGAAAAAGTATTGAGAACTGCATATTTCGTCACATCTGCTTTGTTGGTTGGCCGAGTAGCTGCACCAACTGCAGAACCCATTTCTACACACGCTGCTCTTAGGATTGAATCAACGAGCTTGTCACTTGAAGAAGCTGTCATGATAATCGTGCTCCCGTCACCAGAGTCGATTGCACAAGGAACGAGGCGATGACTCTCGTGAGCGGCAAGAGTAGTTTGCCATGCTGTTGGATATGCGCGACCCATCCAATCACCATCAACTACTGGTACATTGAAGAAACGCGATGATCCAAGAAGTAAAGGCTCAAGACCATTTCCTCCACCAATCTCAATCGGCATTACTGCTTGGAAATTGTCGTGACCAAGATATGCCATAAGTGCTTTCATGGCGGACACATTCTCTGTGGATTGTAGTCGTTCGACTCCAACTGCTGGTGAACCCAGTCCACCTCCACTATAGATTATATCGTCCGTCCCCAGGGCCGATGGGTCAATTATGCGCATGATATAGCCTTCGCGAAGCATTCGAGTAAGTTGGATTTTGACCGCTGCTGGACTCCCTCCTCCAGCGCAACCGAGCACATAGCAACCATCGGCCAAGTAAGCAACGTCGGTTACACTAACAACCCACTCGAGTCTGTCGTTTTGATAAACAACTTTCGGAGAGTAAGTGAGCGGATTTACTTCTTCGCTTTTGAGAATCGGGTCGTCTAGTCGTTGGGAGAATCTTTCAGGCTCATCATCAATGTCATCGTCGTCTTGATCTTCCTCAAATTGAAATTGAGGGAAGCTCACACGAGTGTCAACGTCTCCAACAGCTCGGGCGATAATTCGTATCCGTTTTTCAATGTATGAGACCGGCATGGTCTCCACTTCGGTGATATGTATGCTGTTTTCTGAGGCGCCCGATTCTTTGGCTTTCTCGATAGCCAATCGTTTCGCATGACTGATGGCTTGCTGGACAGATTGCGTGCGGGTGTCTTGTAAGATATCCACGCAACCACTAATTTGAGATATCGCGGCACCAACAGCGTTGGCAACGTCGTAGAAAATAGGGCGGGTTAGTGAAGCTGCACCTTGTAAGGACTCTGGAGCGATGATTGCACCACCGCCGACAAGGAGGACCGGTAAGGGATCCGGTGAAAGTTTCATAACATCCATTGCGGTCTCAAACATCTTTTTCATACTTTTTCGTGCTTCCTCAACCAAGAAGTGATCTAAATGAGAAACTTTGGATGAGTCACCAATATTGGCCATGCCAGCAGCAACAGCGATGTCAGTCGCAGTAATTGTGGTTCCACCGAATACCAATGCCTCACGTTCCAACTCTTTACCAACGGAATCTGGTCCTACTGTCACTTTCCCATCAACATGTCTGACGATACATCCTCCCCCGAGACCGATTGAGTGAAGGTGCGGTAGGCTATAATTGACCCGAACTCCAGGTACTATCTCAACGTAGGCAAAAGCCTGACGAGGCACGTTGGAAGAAAGAAGCACGCCAACGTCAGTAGTAGTACCTCCTACGTCAATAACAATTGACTGTAAACCATCCAAGTTCTTTCCCGATAAATATGCTGCTCCGCGCATTGAATTTGTTGCACCAGAGCAAAAGGTGCGAATTGGAGTCTTTGCGGCGGAAGAAGCGCTCAGTCCTGTGCCATCATTTTGAGTAATAAAGATCGGGCATGTCAAGTACAATTGTCTCATAGCAAGATGAAATGCCTTGACTGTTTTGCGAGCGTACTTCAGGATCGCAGCATTCAAGATACTCGCGTTCTCCCGCTCCATGAAGCCAACATTGGCAACAGTGTGACTACAGACAACATCTGCACCAGGGATTTCATTAAGCAATATGTCGCGAATACGATCTTCTTGCTTAAAGTCTTGGTCAATTGGGGAAAAGACTCCTGCAACCACAATGGTATTCAAGCCAAGCTCTTTGATCTTCGTGGCTTCTTGAACCACCTGCTCTTCAATGACAGATGCTTCTTCTCGCCCATCTATGTGTATTCCTCCATCGACATAGCCAACGTAACCTCTAATCAGTCTAGCTAGGTCTGCAGGCCACTCCGCGAACGGTGGAATTTCACGTAGGAAGGACTTGGAGACTCTGATGATTGCTACTGGTCTCAGCCGTCGGGCATCTCTCTCAATCACAGCGTTCATGAAATGAGTTGTGCCGATGGTCACGGTCGCAACTCGAGATGGGCTGATGCTGGCTGATTCGATAACATGTTTGACTGCGTCGGTGATACCTGTTGTCGCGTCTGGCGTGGTCGTTGTTTTCTGGTGTGCAAGGACGCCACGATGTGCAGCATTTCCCTTCAATGAGAGATCAACAGCCACTGCATCAGTATTCGTACCTGATTGCGTTAGTGAATATTGACATCTGGTAGCCTAACTGATAGACAAAGTAAATGGCATGACCCCACCGACTTCGATGGCACCTACACGACACACTCTGAGATCGGGTGCTTTATCTACCACATAGGGCGTTCAAGCTTGAAGAAAACCTCCCAGTATTTAAGAGCGTTCGTGTGAGCCAGCGAAGTTGATGGGAGAACGCTAATTATTTTGTCATCTGGTCATTGTTGTGGCTTTGTTCATTCCAAACCGCACCTCCAACATCAACACCAATACGAATGGTTGCGCAATCGACTTCCATATTTGTTTTCCCCTGACAGCTTTTATTTTGATCTGTCAAACACTTTCGTGGAGGTGGTCTCCTCGCATGAACACATTGTCAGTCGAGCCAGTGACCGGTCAAACCGGCGTGTCGTGTACCGTGTGACCGGTGAGCTTAATCCGGAGGGATGCGATGCGCGATTTGGCGGGCGCCAATCAATTCCAGGAGACCGATTGACTTCTTATCATCATGTCAATATTTCAAATGTGGCCGCACAAGTGTGCCTTTCATTTTCGTTCACCTTGTTCAGGAGGCTTGTTTAATGTTCTTTCCAACCGGGAAGCATCTAGGCCACATATCAAAATTTCTGGACAAATTCTTGGGAGCATATGCATCGCAAGAGATATTGGCGAATACAACAATAAAACGTTACGCCATAAAGACTAAGCACCAAACATCCTCTACGTCTTTGGCGAGGTCGCCATCTTCATGATGAGCCAAGAGCAAAAGAGTAGAGAAACCAAAGGAAGACGACGCAGCCTGTCTTTCAGTTGGATCCTGTATGGCCATATCAAGATATCATCGGTCCCCGTTCCCCTATCGTTGAAGTCATCGCACGAGTCACATTCAATAAATCAGCATCCACCCCAGCGGCCATTCCAGAACGCGCAACATGAAATCCGAATTCTTCACCTGCAGCCAGGCGAATGGTCAGAACCAATCGTCACCAAACTGGAAACAATATCCTCGCCTTATGACGTGCCTTATGAAGCGCTTTCATATACTTGGGGTAGTGCTACCGATACCAAACCAATCACTGTGGACGGATCAGAGTACCACGTTACTAGAAACCTGGAGGCTGCACTTCGTCACCTTCGTTTGACTGATGAGACACGCAAGTTGTGGTGTGATTCAGTTTGCATAAATCAGATGGACAATATTGAGAAGAGTATACAGGTGCAGAAGATGGGACACATTTTCTCTGGAGCATCCATGGTTCTCGTTTGGCTTGGAAAGTCGTATGAAAACCAAGATCAGTGGAGTCTTGACGTTGATGAAGACCTTTTAAAGAAGGCTATAGATCTTGCTTCAAATCTTAGGCAAGCTTACGACCAGTCGTTGCATGATGATCCCTTCCAGTGGGCATCTTTACTCAGGCAACGGGTACAAGATCTGCAGCTTTGTCATGCGGAAAGCAATGGTGATGGTCGTGTAACAGCCTTACTGATCAATCTGTTAGGCCGCCCATAGTGAGTGAAAGTCCTTGAGGATCGTGAACTGTAATAACGAATCAGGTTTTCTAGAGTTTGGATGATACAGGAAGCCAATCTTCATTTGAAGCCGACTGAAGTCGTTTTGGGTGGTTATTCCTCCCGTCTAGATAACTTCACACATAGTGCACATTACCTTGCGATACTGCAAGACTTCTTCGGAGATGAATATGGTCATCCAAGTCCTGATTTTCTATTCCCACCATTCTACTGGCAAGATTTGCAGTTCGTAATCAGACACCCATCATTCAAAGCTCTATCGAAAGCATATCGACTACAGGTATTGCTGTCAATGACATCGGCTTCTTTCCATTGCTCAGACCCAAGAGATCGCATTTACGCCTTACTAGGACTGTCAAATAACAAGAATAATGGGCAGAGTACAGTCACCGTAGACTATCTCAAAACCTTTCAGACCGTGGCCTTAGACACAGCAATCAGCTTGATAGAAGGTACTCAATCCTTCGCGTTGCTGTCATTTGCACCTGACACGACGCCAGGCATGCCATCGTGGGTACCAGCTTGGAATCGTCCCGTCATCTATACGCGGAAGGAGACATATTTCGATGACTACTTCGCCATTTTGACCTGTTTTCCAGGGCGCCACGCGGCTAGATTTCAACTAAGTCCTGATCGAATGACATTGTATGCAAGTGGAGTTATCTTGGGAGCTGTTGCCAGCGTAGTCAAATTACCTGATCTGACCATGCCTGACGATGATACCGTTTCGAACCGAGCGACCAAGAATATAGAGCTTATGAAACGATTTGAGGAAAGGTTATTGACAATTCCATCTTTAGCCAAATGCTTCGAATTGTCGAGAGAAGATATAAGTATTCTAGGTCATGTATTAGAGGGCACTCGATACAATTGGACGTGGGAGGAGGATGTACAAAGGTATGATGCGATCATGGATAGACTGCCTGAAGGCATGAAATCCATTTCCGAGCTCGAGATGGGCAAATATCTTGATGCACTGGCATTTGTCGCGAAAGGAGACACTATCTTCAGCACTGCTCAGCAAGACATAGGCCGTACTCTCTTGGGTCCTGTGGGAGACTCACCTCTAGAAGCCGACTGTATTGCCCTATTCCCTGGATGTCTTCGACCTGTGCTCCTTCGACCAGTGACTGGCGGATATAGAAACCTTGGTCAATGCTACCTTCACGGCTACATGGATATGGATGAGCAAGCTGCCGTCTTTGAGAAAGCGTTGGCAGAGCAGGGAAAACTAGCCATGATAGCTCTACTATAATGTAGAAATACTCCAATCATAGTCTTTGTAAGCAACATTGAACTCGGCTCCTTTGGTAATTTCAGTAGAAAGTTCTAATGTATGGTGAGCCCAGCATGGTCTGCTTCATCCTGGTTTGAAATGTACTCGTCTGCGGCTTCCGCAAGTGAAGCTGGAATTGTTATTAATATCTGATTCACCCTCTTCTAGTTGCCGCCGAATCCCTTCTGATCCTTCTTGGATCGTTCCTTGACAATTGATGTACTGCTTTATTGCTATCGGAATGCTGCCCGCAGAAAACACTTGTAATTTGGGATGAGCAAGCAAGTCGAGATGTAATTGCCCAAAAAGTCAAGTAGCTTTCTTTCAGCTCAAAAGCCTTCCCGCATACTCGGCAATGGCTATCATCCTCTCCTCAGTAAATCTGCGGCCCACTATTTGAACTCCAACATGGGCGCCATCATATATCTCTGGATCATAGCCTTCAAATACAGAGTTGTCATCATCGCTGAGAGGAGCATATCCTGGCTCATATTGATCCACCGCTTTGTCCACATGAGTAACTGGAACAGTCACGGACGTCAAATCGAGACCATTCACCCACCCAGTAAATCCATAGTAACGATAATGGCCTGGTCTAGCAGCGGGAAAGGGAGCCACTGGAGCGATGACACCATCTACTGGACGACCTGTTCCAGTCAGAGACTCGGTGCTGTTCCAGTAATCCATATATTCTTTCTTGCATTGGCGTATTCCAACATTAACAGCTGCTATCTGAGAGGCAGTGGATTGTTCGGAAAGATCTGTTCCTAGTAGTAATTGTACTTGTGCGGATGATGGTTCTCCTGACAAGCCAAACGCTTTATCAGCATCTGCTCCACCATCAAATGTCCATGCAGAAAATGTTAAGGCGAGTATGGCTTTGTGAGATGGTGGCTTCCATTCGATGATTTTATGTCCAGCCTTTTCCAAAACCGCGACTAGCATGTTCACCGCTCGTAGCACCGGCGGATTTGGGTTGACAACTCCATCGCCTCTCATAACCCCAAATGAGAGTTGCCCTCTCGATTTCGCATCGGTAGTGTTAACCAAGTCAGTGACTGCCTGCTCTTCAGCATCACGCCAAGGCATTTCTACAACCAAAGGATCGTGGTACCATGGTTTCTGCGATAGAAGCGATTTGACTACCAATCTTAGCGAGCCTGCTGTGGTAGCTAGGGGCCCTACAACTGATAGCACCGAGTTTTGCCCATCAAAGGAATTTGCCATCCCTTCATATGGCAGCCGCCCAACGGATGGACGGAGACTATATAGGCCATTGAAGACTGCGGGAATTCGGATTGATCCGCCAATGTCTGTCCCAAAACCGAGCGGTGATCCTCTCAAACTAATCAATGCCCCTTCACCACCCGAGCTACCTCCTGAGGAAAGGTTGCGATTCTTGGGATTCCAAGTATATCCAATGATGTTGTTCACCGTCTCACCACTCATCAAAGTATGAGGAACGCTGGTTTTGCAGTAGAGCACTGCTCCAAGGTTACGCAGTTCTCGAACCATTTCACTTTCGTAGATTTTCTGACGGGGATCATTTTTCTTGCCCTCAAAGGTGTCAATCCATCCTACGTATCCCATAGTAGTTTCGACGTCTTTGACGTGGAACAGATCTTTCAAAGACACAGGAACACCATGTAATGGTCCAATGGGCTTCCCATGTTCTGCAAGATACTCGTCTAGTACACTGGCATCCCTCAATGCAGCATCGAAGAATGTCTCGTGAAGACAATTGACCTAGTATCCATTAACTTTGTGGCCAAAATGATCCCCGTCGTTGTCTCACTAATTGGTGTGCTAATGAAGCTCTATGGCAAAACGCTTTAGCAACCTCAACAGCGGACCACTGTCCTGTAGTTGTCTGCTTTGCAAGGCCAACTGCATCGGTTTCTGTGATCTCGATTTCCCTTGGTGTCAAAAACTGCTGGATATACGAACCTGTAACGTCTCGTTGCTCTTCGGCGTTAGGAATAGTTGATGTTATTCTCCATTTCTGAGGCAAAGAATCCAGTATGGACCTTTTCTTTGCACTAGCTTTTTCTTTCCAGTCTCGGTTCGTTTTGAGGTGGATCAATTGAGCTGCGAAGAAACCGGAGAATCGCGAATATGTCTAGATACGTGCGGTTGCAAGGCTGACTGTACCTGTTTCTAGACTGGTGCCCAACGTTGCATGACTCGGCCAGTACCCCTCGCTTTTGTTCAAGATAAGGACAGCAAGGGTAGAACGTAATAGTGGGTACTTTATCACGAATGAAAACTTTCCAGGCTTGCCTTGTTATGCTTTCAGCGCTGCAAAGTTGTTGGCGTACTTCAGAAATCGCCTTTTCCTGAGCTCCCATCGAATGTGATGTTTGCCATAACATTTCTCAAAGAGAAGGTGTGATACTGGCCTGGAGCAACTCACTACCAGCAACAGCGCGCAAGACAAGAGGCTTGCTTTTAGTACCTTCTCAGGCGGAAATAGGCCTTGCTGATGGCGATTTGAAAGTCGTTAATGCAATTCCGCGGACACTCTCTGGTAAGTTGCTTTCATGCACAACCGACGGACAAGATAAATGGCGCGCTCCCATCAGCTTCTTTGGCTTCACTTGCTTCATTTTCTATCGAGTGCGAAGACGCAGTTGCAAAATATTGATTAGGATGGAAACTAGAGAGCATGATGTTCACAAGGTAGGAGGGAAGGTGGAAGACTTCGCCAATACTGTGTCCAACCATACTACAACCACGTGCCAACCACTAAGCCCGAACTCTTCAAGACCACTCAGACGTGCTCAACCGGTTGATCATAGTAAAGGCCTGGGGTGCGCGACTGGCTTGCAAAACCGAATCTTTGGACCTCACGGAGCAAATCTACTTTCTCTCTTCTACTGAGCTGGCAAGGACTTACTATTGGTAGCGCGCCGAGATTCACAGAATACTCCCAACGCACCCAACTGGGAGACATCGCTTTGTATGGCATAATTTCACTCATTCCAGGATGAGGTTCATGTGCTAGTTTGCTTCATATCGGATTTCAGATGGAAGCCCGGCTGCTAGTCCGCTGTTTGCGGTGGAAGAAGCAAATCGAACGGGAAGTCGCAGAGCACCCATGAGCAATAGGCCAAGCTACCTCATTGCCAAATGTCACCACCGTCGGTCTACAACAAAATACTTCCACTACCTCATCAGTGCTACACAGAACCCTCTCAATCCCATCAAGTTACTCTCAGTCCCATCAAAATACCTTCAAAATGGCTTCAGAGGACGAAGATATGCAAGATTCTCAAGCCACGCAATCCACTATTCCCGACTCTCCATTTGATCAAACGGCTCCTGGTGCCGACGACGACGAAGATGATAACTCGGAAAGCGATGATGAGCCTCGCTCGCCACGCACATATTCAAGATTTTCGTCTTTCCAATCCGGTGCCACTGCGAATGATGAAGAGGAAAATATTCCTTTCCATGTCGAACGAGTCTGCAATCACATCGACAAGCTCACACCGCCGCAATATATACGGTTCTCGCTTCCTGGTCACGAATACGGCCTACTCCTTGAGAGCAAAGGCCTGGAGGCTGTTGCGTCGAAGATTCTTGATGATGAGATCAGTTCCGGATATTTCAAACCCGATCCGCAGTTACTGTCCAGCCTCAAATCTCTGACGTTGAGCTTTTTGACTGGCATCCACCGACCGACCTTGAAAGCGCTGATTGAAGGGGACCTCGCATATCAAGTGTTCCACAACCATGAAGTCAACAAACGTGCGATGGAACTACGCGATCAGGTGCCAAAGCAGCTCGCTGGTATCTATCAAATCGCTCTCGTCGACAAATGCGGAGTAAGATTTCCCTTTTCCTTTGACTACATGCCAGAGATCAAAATCTGCGATGTCCTCCAGCACATTTGATGGCTCCGATACCATGTGGATCCTCATACTAACAACAATCAGATGAGTCCTACCGCAGCCCACCTGATAGAAGCTCATGACGTTGCTTTGCACTATACGGAACGCTCAGACGATCAAGAGCCCGAAAGATACGAGCATTTCGAAGAAATTGACACATACAAGCATGCAGCTTTTCCGCGGCGCGATTTAAGGTGGCGTCGATATCTCATGCATAAAGTCCAAGGTCGCTGGAAATGGAAGACAAAGCGTGTTGATGCTTTCCGTTTGTTTCTTCACAATCTTAAGTACCTGCTGGATACTGTCCCTAATTCACACTTGGCCCAGCCATTTCCGTACCCACTGCGAGACATAGGTTATAGCAGTGATTTGGTAAGACGCGCGAAGGACCATGCAGAACACCAAAGCTCAAATGCCCTCATGTGCCTTCTTGATGCTGTAATCGCCACCACTGTCAATAACCACGTCTCAGGTTCTTTTGATGGCTCTCCATACAAGCAGATGTTTGTTGTGGTCAGCTTCATTCCTGCCACGATAATGTCTCCCCTGGCCGAAATCGCGCTGACGCGCCTCGCTTCTGCATATTCGGAGTTCAGCGGTGTTGGTCTCAACACTCATCCAGCAGGGCGATCCGTTCCTCTTCCCAATGATCCTCCGCCAACCGATGCAATGTTCCAGCATTCATGGATGTGGGGATTCCAAAACAGCGCGATTATGAAAGAGAATATGGCCGACGACCAAATGAAAGCTAAGGCGAAGATTGACAAGCTCCAGAAAAAGTTCGCCACCCTGACGCAACAAGTCAAAGACCAAGAGATTGACCTTCTCCAATTCCACTACAACAAGGAGCACGAAGAAGCATTCAAACTCATGAAGCAAAGCGCTGGACCCTCGCTAAGACCACTCTACACGATGAGCCGAACTCTGTTTATGGAAGCCTTCCCGGAAGATTACAACCGATACTATCACGAGGAGGTGGAGCCTGGTTTTTCATCTCCTCCACGCCTCACTCGAGCTCGAGCTCGCTCTCTGGGCTCCTCGAGCCCTACGTCATCCTTTGAGATCATAGGTCCAGTTCGCGGAGCCCAGACAGGCCTCACACAGCTCAATAGCCAAGACGATTCAGAAGCTCCCGCGCAAGCTGCTCTTCAAGCACTTCCCCAAGCTCTCCCTCAGCAACAACCCAGTTTGGTGGTTCACCCCGTGGACCAAGTGGCATCTTCCTCTACCGCCAGTCCTTCTGCAGGTACTGCCGGCACGTCCTATCGGAGTAGAGGAATCATCCCAACACGTCCTACAGGCTGGTTTCGTGGTCGTGGTGCTGGTCGTCCTAGTGGCAGCCGTGCTAGTAGCCGCTAGCAATACGACAAGCTGAACGGCCATGGTGTGATTGCTGGCGTCAAAGCTGTCCGTTGGTACAACTTGAACTGGTAATGGTAGCTACTTGTAGCTACTTGTAGCTAGATCAAAAAGGCTGCTTTTCCAAACACATCCCTCGTAAGCTCTCTTAATTGAACAATTCAAGTCTTATCGGACTAGCAGGTCTTTTCCACCTTGCTAGTAGCTCTGGGCTGCCCAATCTGTGCTCTCTGTCATTCGCTTGGGTCGATATTCGCGGATGGGCTCTAGAAGTAACCGAAGAAAAGAACACTTGTACACGGTTTGAATTCATGTATCAGCGTTAAATCATGACCTGCCTACCTGCAAGGAGGTCTCAGCACGAGATATATCCCAACCTGCTAGTCCCGTTTGCATTACAGGACTCTTATACGATCTAAAGGATAAGAATCGGTTGCCCGAGCCTGCTGAAGTTACAAGGCTATGAGTATTGAAATGTTTGGTTGCTGAGACAGCCCCGTTAGCTTTTATTGAAGGTATTATCCGAGTAGTGCCAAACGGTTACCTCGCAGTCAACAACCTGTACACCTTTTACTGAATTATATTAGATGGCGCCATGTGCGTAGTTTCAGGTCCCTAGAGCATGTAGGGAATGTCGAAGCCGTTAGTAGACGTTAGTATCATATGAAGATCCCCCTATGAGCCCGCTGGAATGCCAGATGACGCCAGTAGCAGTGCCACTGTTGGATGCTTCCATTCCTTCGCCGACTAAGTAATCCTTTTTGATGGAACTGATTTCGTGAGTTATCTACACGAAAAGCATCACCGCATTGGGAGGGCGTGATCATGTAAGCACTCCGTGTAATGCTCCGGTAACTACGAGCTCTGCCACCACACTTGATAAGAAGAATAGTCCTTCCCGTGCTTGTGAGAGTTGATATACGTTGCTGCGTGGATCTCAACAACGAGAAAAGTGTATCTTCTTTTGTTTCTGAGTGGCAGTCGCTGGTTTCGTTATTGACGTGTGCCAAACAAAACAACTGGCGGACATATAAAGTACTTGGTTCACGCCCAAATCGTGAAACCCATCTGGACGGAAATCGCAGAGTTTGCTTCTGAGTACTCAACTGGGTCGACCTTGAGGGCCCACTAACACATCCAGCTTGGCCAATAAGCTTGAAATCTGAGGTGAAGTCTTGAAGTGAGGTTTCCCTGGCAATCTCAACACGCCACTAGTAGTATATAACGTAGCAAACAACCTCCAGCTCAGTATTTTGGCTTCCAAACTTCTCTACTCTTCCCCAACGAGAAAAACTTGGCTCACTACGGAGTACACGCTTGCCACTATGACGGACCCAAAGGAAGACGCAACCTCTGCCCCAGATCGCAATGTCGTTCCGGTTAGTAATATCTCATGATATATTCAGTGCGCTAACAGCTTTCCCATAGATCGCGGAAGATCGACAAGCCGCTTTGAGCAGTGCCCTGGAGCAATTCTCGGACACGGTCACTCTGAAAGAACTACTGAAGGCCACACTCCCATTTCCAGTTTTCTTTGAGGAGGATGTTGATCCTAGTAGGTGTTTCAGCCTGAAATATGGCAGACTCTAACATTACTATTTAGAAGCTACTGAGGCCATTCGCAAAGAGCTACAAACTGTCAAATCCGAAAATGGCGGCCTGCACTTCACCAACAAACTGCTTAGCGAATATCTGAATAGTCTTCCTGACAAAATCAAAGCCGCTTCGGCTGATGAATCGAAAGATATGCGCATTAAGGAGCTGGAGGAGCAGGTGGAATATAAGAATAGGAAACTTGCTTACTATCGTGGAGATCATGCTCAATCTGAGGGCGAGGAGCGCGGTAGGAGTGGGGCTCGACAAGATGACATCTGACTGCCTTTTGGTCTGTTAGCATGCTGTCACGCCGTTGGCTTGTCTTCAAATTAAGATACACGCCCATTAGCAGAGCATGTTGTGCCTCGAATGATTATAACTGTCCATGAATTGTCCTTGACTCGATACTGTGACCAGGTTCAATAGAACCCATTGATCTTGATGCCTCCCACTATCTCTACGAGCGGCAATTCCTTCATCTGTCAATACAAACAGCGACTTCATTTGAGCTGCAACGGGTGATCTTGCTGACTCAGAGGTTCTGGATATCCCGCCTCTTTTTAATGAGGCCACGAGAGCATCAGAATCAATGCGATCCAACACGTCGCGACAAAGATCTCGGCAGAGCGTACCAAACGTTGAAAATCAGGCATCACCAGGAAAGAGGGAGAGTTGAAGGTTACGGTCTCATCAGGTTTTATCTTGTTGTTGGGTTTGACGCGCGGAGCATTGCTTTGCAGGGATCCGATTATCATTATGGTAGCGCGCAGGCTGAGCCGATTGCCGCCGCGTCTATACCCTAGTGTGAGGTTAAAAAAACTTCCAACTACATACGGACGTAGTACGCTAGACAAACAACCACAAAGTGCATCCCATCGCTCAAAGGCCGATTCATCGTCTCTCCGCTCTTTCTCCTCGTTCTCCTCATCGTTTAGCGAAGGTTGCCAGTGATTCGACGCGTGGAGAAGCTGGAAACGTCAGTATCATCCTGCGAATATCAGCAATGCTTGGAGGAGCTCAGAAGTGGATCAAAGGCCAACCTGCCGACTGTTATAGCTTGCCACAATTGATGGGGCAATATTATTTCAGCAGTCATTGTTGACGAGAGTGACCACAAGATCAGTGGCCACAAGCCAGCTGCGTTCGCAAGACCAGTCTCAGCTACCTTTATACAATCAAGATTTCATTACTACACAAAGCGAGCTGTTCAACATCACAAGTCTCTAATAAGCCCATAATACTACGCACTACAAGTACCGCCCTCGGTGACCCTTGAGAGAGGCATCGTAGCAAACGGCAACCGAGGGCGCACTTCCTATAGTAGTGAGCAGCTCTTGCTGGATCACTTCAAGGCATCTTCCCGCATGAGAGCAATGAGTGACTCTCGTGCCGTGAGGGCTTCCTGCAAGAAGGCGATATTTGCCAAACAGCGGTCCTTGAAGGCAAGAAGCTCCACGCACTTGTCACTCATAACATCGTGAACGTTAGACATTGTAGTGAAAGCCTGCTCCCATTCCTTCTGAGCAAGGAAAGAACTCTCCTTTTCCTGCTTCAGTTTTAGCTGCAACTCTGCGATTTCGTTCTTCAGTGCCTCAAGCCGTCCCTGGTAGGCTGCCTCCGCAGCGGAAATTGCCTTGTTGGTCGACTGGGTCGACTGGGCGTACTGTTGAGAGTTTGAGGCGACCAGATCTTGTAAGGTCTCCAGCAAGCTTTTGCCTCCCGTCGCGGATAAATCAAAGGACTGCAGACCGCCGGCCTTTAAGGTGGCGACTTCCGTAAGAAGGTCTTGGTTCTGAGCACTTGACTTTTGTAGATCCTCCTCAAGTTGTTTGATGCGCTCCATGGCGGCATTCAGCTTTACCGCATTAGCGACTGTATCTGGCAGTTGGAGTAGTAGCGAGTCTAAGTTATTCTCCTTGACTTGCAGCTGCCGAAGTTTGTTGTTGGTCTCTTCGTTTTGACGCTTGAATTCTGTTAGACGGTCAGCACTATCCAAAGTGTAGCAACTATATCAGTCTGGACTGAGATCGGTGCTTACCTTCTTGATCATCGTCGAAGAATAGGTCAAATGGCATTATCGACTTCAAAAACGGCTTGATGAAGTCGTGAAAACCGGGCGAGTTTGCGAAGTGTTTCTTGTAGGCTTTGGCAAAAGCCAGGACCTCCAGTTTGAAGTGATGAGCGTCCATAGCGTACTCGCCCTCGTTATCAACCAATTTGGCGAATGATTGGAAGCCCGAGGGCTTTCCCGCTTTAGTATCGTAGAGAACTTGCTGCTCCTGAATCGAATCCTCAAGTTTTGACACAATGGATTCGTTTTGCTGCATCTTGTCGTGATAATCATCGGAAAGTTTGGTTGCAAGAGCATTGTAGCTAGTCGCCGCTCCGAAGTTACGACTGAACGCGGTTGTTGTAGTCATGATGGGCTATACCGAGTGTGCGGAAAGAGAATGTACGACCGAGACGTTGGGTTTGAGGGAACTGAAGTTTGGCGGCCGGATGCTAAGCGCTGGTGAAGTGATGATGCTGAGTCTTCCAACATGCCTGCTGACGAGTCCCTTTACCATATCGTGCCTGCCGGGCAAAGTTGCTAAAGGTACTGTGGTGTTGGCGGTGACTACCTACAAACTTCGCAGGAACACCTCAAGATCAAGACTAGAGGTGCCCAATTGACCGAAAAGGAACGAAGGCGCCTCAGATATCAATAGCTGGTAGTGTTGGAGTTATATTGGGTCAGTACTCCAGGTGAACTCGTAAACACTTCATGAAGCTCTTTCCGAATCAATATATTGCCCTGTTCCAAACAGTAAGACTTGCTCCTACCTTCATAGTCAGACCGACTTATCGTTTTCACCACCTTCATTATTGGGGCTGCTTCTTTAGCAAATCCCTTCTCTCCCATTATACCCCTTCCCTCTCACCAGACCGCTTCAGACCCATCTCTTTCCTTTCACCAGATTTACTCTCTCCATTCGGTTACTTCTTCAAATGTCGAACAATCCTCCAAACGTAGGTGATATCCCTATATCTGGCGGTGGCAATCAACCACGAAACTCCTTGAGTCGATCCAAATCATTACCAATGTCGTTGCCGCCGACAGATCTGCCTGTCCGATCAAGTAGTAAGCGACCGACAGTGACCTCGCCAACTTTTGACAAGCAAACTCCCGACAAGAAGCGCAAGAGCAATGAGGGAGGCCCGACTCGGCAAGAGATCCCGCAATTGCTTTTACAGGGCCCGACCAGCCCTGATCGCCCCGGTGTTCCTGCTATCAGCTCCATCGACGCAGTACTTAACCAGAATACCTATTCTCTTCGCGTTCCTGCGGCCTTTGCCCCTGGAGTTCCGACTACGGGAGCCACAGTTGGGTCACTTGGGGGTTCCTCCACACTAGATGCTCCTTCAACACCAATTCCTGGTCTTGCTGCCAGTACGTCTGTCTCTATGGATACTGACATGCCACTTGCTCCTTCTATTCCTGAAGCACAAATGAGCATCTCTCGCACTCGAGCGCAATTCAAAGCGGAAACTGCAATGGCAAATCTTCGACGTATCTTTCTACCTGACCGAAGCGCAACCAGCAAAGAAAACAAAGTCATACTAGAAGAAGTCGCCAATGTGAGCTCTTCGCCGAATATCTTGCCAAATGGACAGGACTTGCGGAGTAAGGCATTACTTGAACTGGAGGTATATCGACAGACACGTAGCGTGAGAGAACGTGTCCGTGGAACTGGAGATTTCTTGTCATCGGCACATGCCTCCTCCAGTGACACCTCTTTCGTTACTCGTCAGCACTTTCCTCCCGCCGGTGGACTTTCCTCATCTGCCAGCGCTCAGAACCAGTATCATCAGCCACAATCAGATGCTTCCACTCGATTGATTGATTTGTTCGCTCCTACTCTAGCTACCACTTCGGCCACGTCTAATGTCGAATTCGATACAGGCGCAACTCCTTCCAACCGCTCCTTCTTGCAATCGCGAAACACTTTGCGATCGCCAGTGCGTCATTTATCTGTAGTCGTACCATCTCGTATACCAGCTCCAGATCCGAATTCACCGCTCACTCCTCGGACCCGTAAGTATTCCGTAGCAATCAACTCCTCCTTTACTGACATAACTTCAGCATACGGATCTATGCGCGCGATTCAAGGCCTCGCAGCTTCCAAGCTTGGCATCCAATCTTCGGACGATCAAGACGTCGCTGCTCCCCCCGCTGACCCCACTCCTCCTATCGTTCTGAATAATCCGGATACTCTGGCTGTTGTTGCTGCTTCTCCTGCTCGTTGGAAGAACCTGCCCGCAATGCCCACACCACCCATGAACTACCCTCTACCCGTTCGGTTCATCCTTGACGCATACACACTTGCTCTGGATAGAATGGCCATAACGCAAGGAAAGGCCAAAAAGACCAAAGGCGATTCATCTAGCACCATAGCACCTACTCAAATTCCCGCATGCGCCTTCAGTTACCTGAAGAAGACTAGTCAGCCTGGCTGGGAGACAGCCACTGCCGGTGAGGAATACATCACTCGGTGTGATTATTGTCGAGGAAATGGGAAGGACCCAAAAGCCAATGCTCTATGCGCGCAGCGATCAGGCAATCAATGGTTCGTTAGACGTCACGAGAACAGCACTGGCTCGCCAACAGATGACAGCTACTATATAGGTGACGGAGTGAACAAGTATCCTCCTGCTCCTTCAGGTCTCGGCCGTAGATAGAAGGTTGTCTCAACATTTGAGAAGCTTTTGTGGATTGTTGTTGTAGCATATCTGTTGGGGTAGTCAGCTTTGCTCTTGGGGGAGTAGTTGTCACCATTACTTGCATCGTTCCCTCTGTAGGCTGTCAGTACTCCTGCCGTTTGGGGCAGTGTCTGTCACGTTAGTGTAACTTCTCTCAGAGAAGTCAAAAGTTTGTTGATTTCCTAAGTAATAGAGATCTTGTGTTCCAACGACATTTCCCAGTTGAAGCGAAAGCATTGTTCTCCCATCGGCTGCGATGTCCACCATAGCATCAATAGGAAACGTCGGCATTCTGCAATTTTATGCTGTGGAGTTTGACTTCTGCTCGATAACCTTTCTTTGGGAAATACGATCAAACCTTATCTGCCATCAAAAACGATTGCCATTATAGCAATCAATTCAGACCGCTTGTTTTGGTGCCTATCGAATGTGGCGAGAAGTCACGGTTCCAGGCTGAAAAGGCCGATTGCCGGTTCACTGACGTTCCTTGGACAGATTGAAACCACAGAGCGTCGTATTTTACATTGTCGATGATGAAATGGGCCATCGAATGCGATGAGTAGTCTACCCATCTCAAATATTCTTTGTGACTCAGGATCTAGCCGCGAGGTAATGAGGCGTTCCTGGAGAGGTTTCCTCACCATAGAACCTGCCTGCTTGATCCTTGAATCAATCGAAATAGTGACTGAAGAGTGTGGATACGCAAGTAAAGAGGCAACATATTGAGTATCGCGTCTTTTGTTTTGCCACAATGCCTTGTACCTTCTGACTTTTGAGCTGGTAGCTCGAGATTCAATAGGCTCGAGGATGATGGCTAACAATATGGTATCTCTGCAGATCGAGAAATCTCAGACACCCACTCTGTTGCTGTGACCCGTCAAGAGCGAGGGTCGACTGACTTGGCTCATGTTCACAGCCAAGACGGTAGGACACGGCATCTGCCAGAATGCTGCTTGGATTATCCTGTCAGATAGCGGCGTTGTAGCCTAGACATTAACTTCTCATACATCAATGCCTGGAGTACGTGATTTTCTTGCCGTTACCCCTTGCACAGTAATGCACGACCTTGGAACAAGACTTCCTTGGTGTATTCTGTCGTTTTTCCTGCCAATGGAAACAAGATGCTGCGAACTCAGTATGGTAAGCTCGTGTCCCCCGATAGTGTCGAGCATGATGCTTCTTCCTCTATCCTTGCATCGCAACGCAATCTGCCGGCATCATGGCCCGTCAGTGATGTTTGTCGGCAGAGCCAAGCGCCGTCTCGTCAAAGCGGACTTGTCACATCCTGAACATGCGGTGCATTTGTCAAAATTCTACATATATCGACACATTATTCATGCCCATTGCCCTTCTTTCCGCTACCTTCACATCGACCTAATAATGCA
Organism: Microthyrium microscopicum; assembly: GCA_010405405.1. NCBI lineage: Eukaryota > Fungi > Ascomycota > Dothideomycetes > Microthyriales > Microthyriaceae > Microthyrium > Microthyrium microscopicum. The sequence goes on from MU004231.1 coordinate 4,487,513, forward strand.
AATTCCTCAGGCAGTTTCCGCTAGCCCCCAATTGGCAGAACGGCTGCTGGCCCCGATACGACATAGTCCTGCAGTACAATGGCGGGCTTTGCCGGTCCGCTGCCTGGCTCTTTCGTACATCTAGACACTAGCTGTCTATTCTCATTACACTAGCGCATCATGCGAATCTTGAAGTGGTGTGGAGGGTCGTTCCTGCTGCAAAGCAAGTCTTCAATAGCCTCAGCGACTACAGTCAACAATTTGGTTTTCTCGAATTAGCCAATGTTCCTTCTAGATGGCGTCGCGCGCCATCATCATGCAAGGAGTTACCCAGATTGGACTGTTGCTACCAGACAAAAACTAGAAACTTGTTAAGTTGCATGAGACAGTGAGCGCAAGCTTGCGCTACCGGGTGCATACATGCTGGGAGCTCTGTAGCCTTCGCATATAGCTTGTTTTCGGGGACAAGAAAAGCATGATCCTTTGAAGCTGGCGTTTCATTGATACTGACGTTCCTCCATTGTTGCGGCGGGCCAATGTAGAAAGTAAGCTGTGATGGTGCCCTGCTTTGTAGAAGAGATATCCGCAGCAGCTTATTTAACTTTCGCGTCCCACTTTGCAGATGGTTATGTAAGGCAAGGGCGACCAGCAGATATCAATCACTGGCATTGAGTCACGAACGAGGACTTGCCATTCCAGTTGCTTCATTGCAATACTGCCTACCAGTACTGACTAACATAATTGGATGCAAATGACTCAACTAGGGGCATTTTAATATAAAGCAGTCATTGGCAAGACGGTATTGTTCAGGCCACCCCGTTCGACTAATGTGCCTTGACGATATCTGCCAAAACTGAATATGTCAGTCCTCCCAGGACAAATGCAGTGACCGCTCAAGCAGAAGCGATGGACAGGAGAGAACAAGATCTATCCCCGAGATGTAGCTCATGTGACAATGTTAGCTGACGGGGTTGCGACTGTGAATGCGGTCGTGCTTCCATTCAGGATGCGCATATGACCACATAATCCGGTCATCAAAGTTATCTTCAGCCCGATTCAGCACTATGTTACTCCACCGCCTTGGGATGTATGTTGCCAATTGCTCAGCTCTCAAGCACTGGTGACTACTCCGCATGTTACTTCGGTTGCAAGACAGCCCACGTTCGAGCGGCACCGCGGGCGGCCGCCATAAATGATAGAAAGGAGTACACTGCAAAGGCTTTTTACCTAACACAGCCGTATTGAATAGTTTGATGATCTTCTTGTCATACCTGCTGCTACTACAACGCACGATGGGGTGACTTGGGTATCGGTAGAAGGGTGTATTCCACTTGACTAGGTCTGTACATACAGCCCTGGAAGTAGTCGAGTACTTGAACAGCTGCAAGCTTTATTTTTGCCCGCTATAATCTACTAGTAGAGCCGCTAAGCGCACCTCAAATCGCAAGTCAATGGTCGTTTATGTGTCGGACACTATGAGGCGAGAAAGTACGGAAAGTATTTTCAACGAGGGCCATGAGGCCATGGAATATCGCTTGATATTTCCTATTACTTCTCCGTGGCACTACTCTTGCTTAGAGAAGAGCATTCCTACCTTCCGCAACATAATGATTTGCAATACACAGCAGCGACAAAACGTGCCTTTCATCCCCCTTGGTCGCTCCATCCCATCATGTTCCTCCTGCAGAGCTTCCTTTCTCAAGTACAAGAGTCCATCAGGAATATCGAAATAGAGGCGTCTCCAAAAAAACAGCTGATACATAGTGTCATCCTGTAGGTATATGATGATCTGACTGAAATGACGTTATCAATGCTGCTATATACTAGAAAACGACGTTCATGCTAGCAAACGCACGGTCTTCCGGTTGGAATGAGGTTATCACAGCAACAGCAGCGGTATCCCTTTCAACTGTCAAATATGAACCGGCACATGATGTCCAACTGACTTTGAGTTCCAATATGCGCCGTTTACTGAAACCTAAGCATGCTATAGGTGTTTTTGGGAGCTGACTTATGTCACAGATAATGGGCCCTGCATCCTTCGCCAGAAGTTGACATGAGCTGAGTTTAGGATGCCGCCTCTATTTCGGCCAAGCAAAGTAGAAAGCACGTGTAGGCAACATCGCACTACATCAACGATGTTCCAGTTAGTTCCTCGCGAAACGAGCACTGTGGTGGATAAAAGTACACCTGGAAGTCAAGAACGCTATTTAGTAACGTGGAATCTGTAGTGGACATGTAGGAAGCCGAAGATGACACCGTACATGTAGCAAGCGCGGAGGATGAATTTGAAAGTGTGACTTGAGTCAATCTAACTTTCACCGCGAGACGTCGTATTGACGGAAGGCTAGATTGGAGCCCAAGGAATAAGAACTGAAACCATGCCGGGTACATGGCCATTACAACAGTCGGCAGTTTCTAGATACAGCGACTATATCAGCGTAAGAATTTCACAGAGGCCGCGGTGGTGGGCCAGTACGACGGGCAGAAGTATTTGCAGGCAGGAGCGACAGAAGAGATTCCCTTCCTTTTATCAAAAGCTTTTACCTGTTCACGTCCCCCGCCCTTGAAGCCAGGAATAAAGATAACATCAGACTCAGCAAAACAAATCATAAATGCTGATAGCCAGTGACTGAGACTCGCAAATCAGAGCTCTATTTTTTACTTACAATGTATGAACTCCTTTTTCACCAAGTGTATGAACCTTCGACATTGTAGAGCTGCTCCATTCAAGAACAGTAGGCAGGTTTCTTGGCTATTCCGATGTAGGGGATCGAGAGCTAACCGTGACGCAACAGCTTGAACGTACAAAGATCCTTATGCATTTAGGGATTGGTCGTCTAGTGATACCCACGTGCGATGTGCATTCAAGAGCGTTAGTCTAGGGAAAGTAAGGCGTTGAGAAAGAAAACAACTTGGGGTCAAAGACCTAACGGAGAACCGCGGCTGCGAGCCGCGTAAGACATGATAGACTTTCTGTTGTGTCTAGTCCAAAGGATACATGGTGAGGGTTTCCTCGTTAGCAAACGGCAGTAGTCCTACCATCACTGGCTCGAAAGTCCATCAGTACGTTGGTATGTCCTAGTGGCGAGTCCACTACGTAGCTAACTACTTAGTCAGATAAGGTCGTGGACTTTTGCGGGACAGGGGTATCGTCATGGCTGCCATGCTTTGCTTGTAGATACAGATATTCCGTGGTCAGATTGAACAGCGCCATTATTGCGAACGACTACGATGGTACACGACCAAACAATGGCTGTTCCCGGATAGTGAGTGAATATCCACTACAGGCGATCGACGGCATCTTACCAAACCTGGACACATTCCACATCTTTGGCGCGTTGTGTACATCTGTTTATTGCGAAACACTCGATCAATGGTTCCCCCAGCTTCGTACACTGGTTTGCGAAATGTGGTGATCTCTGACCCTCCCCCCTAGTGTCTCCAAACATGTGAATTTTGCAGAATCTAACCAATCAGGCTTTGTATAGAGAGACGGAATCTAAACATTGGGACCTAGGCCAGAGCCTTTACCACAAAGTAATGAGCTGTTCTTGATATGATTGGTTGTATTCTGCAAAAATAAGCCTATTCGGGAGGGGGTCAGAGTTCACCACATTTCGCAAACCAGTGTACCATTGAGTGGGGGGGTGAACTTTAGTCAGATGTAAGAACCCGCCTTCCTAGAGGATGTGGCGGCCTACGAAGAAAAACTCTAGGCTAAGGGATTAACTATCTTGAAGGGGTAATTTGCAGCCATTAAGAGAGGTTGTGCATTACTTCATAGCAGTGGCACCTCTCTTGGGGGTGGCTAGTCTTTTAACGCGTGATTATTCTGGCAATCCAAAGGACTAAATCTCCCAATCCAAACTCTACGGTCACATGCCAGCTAACATGAGTGACTCACGAGACAATGACCTCGGAAATTCTAAAGAGACTTCTCTCGGCCGGGGGTGCGTGTTAGCCACGAATAGTTAAGCAAGATGGCCTATGTTGCGCGAGCAAGCCTCCAGTGAGTATCTCAAGTGGCCAACGCGTTTGCGAGATAGAAGCTGATGGGGATGAGAGAAGAGTTTTGACAAGAGCACCTGGCAAAGACAGCCTACGCTGCTGATACTGTAGACAAAGCTCAAATTGGACGATACTTCCCTACCACGTCGCAATTTGCTGGGAGGACTTCTTGCAAAGAGGATATTTCAACATTCGGAAGAAGGGTAAGTGGTTTGAGTTCGGAAATCATTCCATTCTTCCATTCTACTGTACCTGGTGGAATAGCTATCCGGAACAAACCTCGCACTGCTGTTCTAGATACTCTTGAGGATCTGCTCGGGCTCTGTAGGTCGATATAAGTTCAGATCAAAGATGAGATGGGCACAAAACACTGGCATATCCAAAGCCAAACACACTCAAAAGATAGCGCCTAGTAATATACCCATTTTCAGAGCAGCAGGTGGAACTGCACACGCAGGACAATAACTTTGGAGCCGAATAGATAAGATGCCGGCAGAAAGTTCTTCGCAAATGACAAGAGCATGGACCCAAGAACACAGTCGACAACGCCTCCATGAGTTCTGATCACTCATTCCCACTGCGAACCAAACAGAAGGAGTGCAATGCCCAATGATGCGTATAAGGCGATTTGAACTGCGGAAACCTGACAAGTCTATAGGTGCCAGGGAGATTAGCTTTAGAGAGCAAGATATCGTGCGTATCATCAATGCAGTTCAGAGCCAGGTCCAATGCAAAGTGAGGCAGCATATCCAGCCGTACTTAAGCAGCACTCCGCTGCTATCACATTATGGAAAAAGGTGCCCATGGCCATCGCAGGGGCACCATACAAAGGTAAGAATAGATTGAACTAGCGGGTGCGGTATCTAATCATTCTCCAACGGGCAATCGACTTACGAGAAAGACGCCACAGTATGAGACGATACAACGTTAGTGCTTATGTGAAATGCACTTGACTTCGTCCCATGAAGGATTAACGCCCGACCCTGAGCACGGTAGGCCAATGGCATATCAATGAACGGCCCAACTACATAACGCGGCAGATGAAATAGGTGTTGTTTATGAGCAAGCACCACTCGTGTAAACCACAAGCATCCAAAAAAACCATCTCGAGGCTAATGGTGGACGAGCAAGACTGACACACATATACGCAATGTATGAACCAATAACACTCAGAGCACAAGAAAGAGCAGGAGTATTCGTGCCCGGAGTCCGAGTGCCAGCCCAAGCGAGCAGGGAGGGAAAGGAATAGAATCATGTATCTCATTGCTCGCAAGGAGGCTCGTTTTAGCGTATGTGCCAGAAGAGATACATCAGTGGCCCGTCCCTTTTTTTTTCGAAATGCGTCCACAAGGAAAGCGAACATGTTGGCATTGCAGGATCATCCAAGTTCACCGTCGGTGAAACCAATCAGACATGAATAGTAGCTAGAATCCAAGGCCGTGACTAAATAAATGGCTATAAATCAACCAGTGCCGTTGATTGATCACCAAGGACTAGTTACTGCTGATCTAGCAAGAGCTCATATAGCAGATCCTCGTACATCAAACATTCCAGACTGGTGAAACCTTGGCAAGCAATAAGCTTGAAGGCAATCGCTCGCTCTTTTCATGGCTTGGCGCCAGAGCAGCAAACCGTAGAATGAAAAACGATTCATGTCAATCGACAATGAAAGGCACAAGCGAGGCAGAAACAGTAAACAGGGAGTGACAACAAGAAGCCGGTGATGGCATTGACGAAATCTTGACACACAGGTGCTGGAATAAGTCCGGAGCGCAGGTTGAAGAACAGCATGTCAAGCATACCAAGTCAAGAGCCAGAGAGCCAATGTTCATTCATGGACGATCGCGCAAGTCGACAAATGGATTGACCAGTGACCCGTCCAAAAAGAGCAAAGACGAACAGAATTCATGATTGGTGCGAGACGGCGAAGAGGATCCATAGTGCAATAGAAGGCGAACATCGCCGAAAATAGGCGGTATGACATCGCAAATGGCCGAGGACATGTACTACATTTTGGCATATGCGGCGAGAGAGATGCTGTGAACACATTGAGAGATTGTAAGGAGCGGCATCAAGGGGGTGTTAGAAATGGAGTTCGTAACCGGCGTGATTTGTAAGAACTTAGTACTATCTACGAAGGTCGGGTATACAGTGACGCCGTATGAGAAGGCTGTTTGTTGACACAAGACAATATTATGCAGAAGTAAAAAAGAAAATAGCCCGATTCGTAGAAGGTTCACATGAATGTCTAGCTGATAGCTGGTTGCTGGTTGATCAAAGATCATTCAGGGGATCAAGATTTCGATGTTTTGCACAAGGTTTGGCAATCGAACTCCGCCACAAGGAGGTGGCGGAATCAAAGATGGCTGCGCGCTGCGCTTCAGGCTTCAGCTTCAGCCTTCCGACCGAACCCAAGAATACGTTCAGGGACGGGCCCAGCTACCTACAGAGCAGACCAAAATCTATCGCGCGGACTGCAAACGGCTGTCTCCTGATCCAAAGGATACCTATTTCCTTAAATCGAATCTGACACCAGCCGCATCTCATGAAACTTTCCGATGTCTGGCCAAGAGGCGTCTAGCACTCAGAGAGCCTAGTTTATTCCTGCGAGAGCCAAAACCTACCTTCACGATATTGTGTCCCGGTTTTCAACCTCCATATATTGCGTATAAGGCGAACAAAAGAGCAACGTGTAGCCCATTTGCTCATACTGAAGTATACGCCTGTCGGACGGTGCCATACATGAATAATGTTCTCTACTGGCGTGAGAGTAGGCATATATGTCGGTAGCCAAGGACAAGATTCATATAGTGGCAAGTTCGATACTGTCCAATGGTCCTTCGAAATCTATCGCGGCGCCCCCGTTGCGACGTGATGCTATGACGCAGGACAAAACGCCATCAAACCGTTGCAATTTCACGCCAGTTGCGAATTCCCACCCGTCGCGACTTCACATATTCATATTCGTTACGAACTCATACACTCACACCCCTTGTGACTTCAAAACTGCTGCGAGTCCATGGCTGTTGCGAGTTCACGCCCCTTGCGACTTTAACCCTTTACACCTTCACACCCGCCGCGACTTCATACATCCGCCTCCGCTACGATTCGATGCCTGGTGCGAGTTCGCCTATTGTGCCTTCAAACCTTCACACCAGCCGCGAGTCCAAGCAAGTCACGATTTCATTGACGCTGGCCGCAAATTTCACATCCACCACGATATCGCAACCCACCGCGACTTCCACACAGACCCGCCGCGATTTGACACGCATTGCGACTGGACACCCGTTGCCAGCTCAACCCCGTTGCGACATGACACGCTCATGCCCGCCGTCGCGAGTCCAGACTGTCCGCGAGTCCAGACTGTCCGCGAGTCCACAAGGTCCGCGAATTTATACCCGCCGCGAGCTCAGACCGTTCGCGAATTTTTAGACGAGGACTTCGTACATCCACACACGCTGCGAATTCATGGCCGTTGTAACTTCACGCCCGTCGCGACTTTCATTCGCATTTGCCGTGACTTCACTTTCAACGAGATTTCAAAACCCATTGCGACTTGCACACCGTAACGACTTGCACACCGTAACGACTTAACAGGCAATTCCAGTTAGGGTTAGGGTTAGGGTTAGGGTTAGGGTTAGGGTTAGGGTTAGGGTTAGGGTTAGGGTTAGGGTTAGGGTTAGGGTTAGGGTTAGGGTTAG
>MU004232.1:7539-261168 GCA_010405405.1 Microthyrium microscopicum
AAAAATATAAACTTTTAGTAGTCTAATATTTTACGTATAGACTAATCTAACTCTAGCTTACAAACGTCTACTATTTAAGTTTTACTATAAAAGTATAACTAAATAGCTATATTATAAGTATTAATAGCTAGATATAAATAGAAGATACTATTATTAAATCTTACTATTAATATATATACTATAATACTTTATATACTTACTTTCTAATTAATAATATTAAAAGCTTTAACTATAAAGTCTTACTAAGTACTTAATATAGTAATATAGCTAAAATAAGGTTTATAGATTAGTATATATAGTAAGACTTTTTATATAAAATTAACTTACTTATTTACTTATTTTATATATTACTATAATATAAACTATTATAAAAAGTAAAGAATAAAAAAGAAAAGAATAAAGATAATAAAGTAAAGAAGAAAGAGAAAAGTATAAAATAAGAGAAGTAAAAAAGAAAGCTATAAACGTAAGTAATATATATATTAAGCTTAGCTAAGGTATAAGTAATACTATAATTACTTTTATAGATAGTATAGTAAACTAATACTACTTTAAGAATAATAGTTAACTTTATATATAAGTATAGAAGCTAGAAACTAAAAAGAAATATTAAATATTAGTATTAGAAGTTAAAGTAGATATAAATAAATATATAAATACTAGTAGGTATCTTTATACTTAAAGTAATAGTAAAACCTTATAGAAATTAATATTAAAAATATTATTTACTTAAGCTAATCTATCTATAAATATACTTTAAAGCTTTTTATCTAAGTCTTATAATAAGATTAATATATTATTTAGAAATATCTACTAAATATATTATTTTCTATTTATTTCTAAATATAGAAAATAGTTTCTAAATAAAGTTAATTAATTTAGAAATAATAAAAAATAGTATTAGAATAAAGTATAGTTCTTATACTTTTAAAAATAAGATACTTTAACTAATATTAAGGTTTATTACTAAGATATACTACTAAATTTAATTTAGTAACTAACTATAATATTAAAAGAAGAAGTACTTAAGTATATATTAGTATTAGAAGTTAAAATAAATAAGAGTTAAAGTAGATAGAAGTTAACATATATAGAAGTTAAAGTACTAGAAGCTAAAAGCTAGGAGCTAGAAGCTAAGAGCTAGGAGCTAAGAGCTAGGAGCTAGAAGCTAAAAGCTAGATTAGAGAGTAAATATTAAATATATATACTAGTAGTTAAAGCTAATAAAAGCTAAATATTAAGAGTATATATTAAATTTTAGTATTAGAAATAGATACTAAATATTAGTATTAAGAGTTAAAGTAAATAGCTAAGAATTTTTTTAGAAAATTTTCTTAAGTTTATTTTAATTTTAGCATATTTTTACTAAATAAATTTTAAGTAAAAGGTTTAGGTAGAGCTAGAATTAAGATAAATAGTAGCTAAATATTAATAGTAGTAATATATAGTAGTATATATTTAAAAACTATAAATCTTAACTTTAAATTTATTCTAACTTTAGTACTATAGTTTAGTCTAAAATTTTACTACGCTAGTATAATAGTAGTATATAATTCTACTATTATATAAAGTTAAGATTATAAATTTAAATTTTATATATAATAGAGTTATCTATTTAATTCTTATAAAGAACGTTTTTTTTCCTATTATAAAAAAATATAGAAAATAAGTAACTTAATAAGCTAAGTATAGATATATTATTTATTTATTTTTTAGCCTTATATTAGTAAAAATAGAAGTAATTTTATATATTTTAGTAACCTTAGTAGTAGTAAAGTTACTAAATTAATTTCTATAGAGAATATTTTTTTACTATAATAAAAAGATATAGAAAATAAGTAGCTAAATAAGCTAAGTATAGATATATTATCTATTTCTTTTTTAGCCTTATATTAGTAAAAATAAGAAGTAATTTTATATATTTTAGTAACCTTAGTAGTAGTAAAGTTACTAAGTTAATCTCTATAAATAATATTTTTTTACTATAGTAAAAAGATATAGAAAACAAGTAGCTTAATAAGCTAAGTATAGATATATTATTTATTTCTTTTTTAGCCTTATATTAGTAGAGATAAAGGTTATTTTATATACTTTTATAATACTTTTAAGTAGAGGTAACCTTAGTAGTTATAAATAGATATTAGAATATATTAAAATTAAATAGCTAAATTTCTCTATAATTAGTATATATAACTTTATTAATATTAAAGAAGTAATATAAGTCCTAGAATAAAGATATACTATAGAAGTTATTAATATTTAGTAAGATATAGTACTAAAGTTATATAGTAAATAAATAGTAAGAGCGTATAGAATTTTATAGCTAATATAATTTACTAAATAATTATTAAGTAAGAATAATATAAAGTAATTTTATACTAAGTAATAGAAACTACTTTAATATACTTATTAATTTTATATAGACTAGTAAATTTATCTTTATTATTATATTCTTATATCTTAATATACTTTAATACTCTATAAGTCTAAGCGTTTATATCTAAGTAGTATTAATATTAAAAGTATAATAAATCTAAAGAAAGTTTATATAGTAAGAGAATATAGAGTATATATAGAGTAGTATTATTAGTAAGATAGAAGGGCTTATTACTTAATAATTCTCTAAGTTTTTCTAGGATATATTCTAAGCTACTTTAGTTAGTTAGTATAATAAGATTAATATTAATATTAAGCTTTATTAAGTATATCTACTTTAATATATTTTATAGTTTTTTTAGAAACTTACTTATCTCTTTAAGGGCTAATTTATTAAAGTACTAGTTATATATATATTTATTATAGTTTTACTATATTTTGTAAGTAGTATATTACTATTATAAGTCTTTAACTAATATAATTAATAGTAGAATAGGTAGTTTTCTTTTATATAGAGTTTATTATTAAAAAATATAAGAGAATAGTATTTTTATAATTACTAAGTAGAAAAAAGTAGTAGTATTAAAAAGTAAAGTTAGTAATATTTTAGTTTAGAATTAGGTAAGAATTTAGCTAGGGTTAAGAAGACTAGTAAACTTTATAATAATATATTCCTTCCTCTATCTTCTATATCTTAATTATTATTTATACTATTTTTTTTAGTATATATAAATTATTTAATATTTACTATAATAGATTAGAGTAGTACTTATTATTACTATATCCTAGTCTTATAATAAAGTACTAAAAAGCTATTTAAAGTCTATAACTTAGTTATTTAGTAGTTTTATATTATAATAGTTAGTAACTATAATATATAAAATAAATATATTTATTTAAGACTATTAACTTTTAGCTTAATTATAGTATAGTATAATATAGTATAGTATATTAATAATCTAGATATTACTATAGGCTTCTTAAAAACTATAGCTTAAAAGAAATATTAAAAAAGCTAGGTTATAGTTTTTAAAAAGTCCTTTAGAGTAAGTTACTAAAACTACTAGAATTAAATAAAGAGTTAACTTTAAATAAAGTAAGTATAAGTAAATAATATATAGAACTATAAAGTAGAGTAGTATTATACTATTAGGTATTAATTTAGTAAGTATTATTACTAATAGTTAAAAAAGAGATTATATTCTATTAGTAAGTTACTTTACTAAGTCTTTCTAATATAGTATTTTAATAATAGAATTTTTACTAAGTCCTAACTTTATACTATTAGATCTATTTACCTAACAAAAGTACTATATTATATAAAATTATATATATTTAATAGAGAATATTAACCTAAGTAATATAAGCTTTAGAGTATATTTATTAAGTAAGTATTAAAAGAGTTATAAAAGTATAGAAGTATCTCTTTACTAAAAATATAAACTTTTAATAGTCTAATATTTTATATATAGACTAACCTAACTCTAGCTTATAAACGTTTACTATAAGATTAATACTAGTTAATAAAATAAGTAGTTAAATTTAAAATACTTTAAATAATAACTTTCTTATTAATTACTAAGTTTATATTTAGTAGATTTCTAAAAATAATTTTAATTAAAAACTTTTATTTACTACTTTTTTTTTCTCTTAACTTTTTATAAACTATACTTAGGTTTAGTTAAAAAGAAAAATAAATATAGTTAAGCTAATATAAATTTAAGTTATTTTTAAAAAAAATATTAGTAATGTTTCTAAGGTTTTTACTAAAGATTTTATTACTAATATTAAAAAAAATATTATAAATTATAATAATATAAGTTATAATATTAAAACTTACTTTTTTAAAATAAGAAAGCTAAATTTAGTAAGTTTTATAAATATTATAAAAGTTTTTAAAAGTATTAAATTTAAATTAAATTATATTTTTATTATAATATAAAGTAGTAAAAAGACTAAGAATTTTAAAAATATATTTTCTAAACTTTTCTTTAATATAATATAAAAAATATTCTTTATTAATAGCTATAGTATATTTACTAGTACTATTAGTATCTTTAAATTTAATAGTTATAATAAAGTTAATTTTATAGTTTCTAACTAAGTTTAAAAAATCTAAAAGGCTTTACTTTAGTAGATTTTTAGTAGTAGTAATTAGTTTAGTAGTTTAGATTTATTATATTAAAAAGAAGTAGTTAGCTTATATTTAATTATTATAAAATTATTATTACTAAAAAGTATTATATTCTTTTACTATAATAGCTCTTTCTTTAGTAATATACTATTCTAAATTATTAAATTACTATTATTACTAAATAAATAAATTTATAAAGCTTAATATATTTCTAAAAGCTTTCTAACTATAAATTAAAATAAACTTACTACTAAACTTAGTAATTATATAAAGGTTTTAGTTAGTATTAACTTTAAAAGCTTTTATATAACTTACTATAAAGTTATATATAGTAAGTTTAATTTATAAGTATATTCTTATATTTTAATCTTTATAGTACTAGCTAAATAAATCTATAAAGTTTAAAATAAAAAGTATTTAGCTTAAAAAACTAAGAAGAATTCTAGCTATAAATATAACTAAAAAGAAAAAAATAGTAATAAAGTTTAAAAATATTTTTAGTAGTAGTAATAAAGCTTAATAGTTAGTAAAGAATAAAATAGATTTAGTTATCTAATACTTAAAGAATAATAGTACTAGTAAGTAAAAAAAAGTAGAAAAAAACTTATTTCTATAGTAAAGTACTTATTAGATAATACTTTAAGTATAGAATTTAGCTAGTTAAATAGCTAACTTAATAGTATCTTAAATTAGAAATAAATAGAAAGTAATATACTAGTAAGTTTAAAGTATAGATTTTAATAATTAGTTAAAAAAGAAATAATTTTATAAAAATAGATTAAGATACTAAATTAATAATTAAGTATTTACTAGAAAATACTTTTAAAAATATAACTAAATAAATAATATATATTATTTTAATAGTACCTTAATAGGTTTAGAAATAAAGAATATAGTTAAACTTACTATAGTTATCTAGATATATATTAATAGTAAAATTATTAAAAATTTAAAAAATAATATAGTATAGAAAATAGTATTTTTTATATATATTATAAAAAAATTATTATTAATCTAAGTTATCTAATAGTACTAATAATACTTATAACTATTATACGTAGTACTTTATCTAAGGAGTTAGAAATAACTTTAAAATAACTATAATAACCTATAATAACTTTAAGATTAATAAAATAAATAAAAGGATTTTAGTAAAGTTATAAGTCTAATAACTAATTAAGTAATCTAGCTAGGCGCCTATAGACCTTACTATAGGCTAAAATATAGAATTTAGTACCTTTAGTCTAATCTAGAAATAAAACAGTAGAAAAATAATAGAGTTAGTAAGAATTCTAGAAATAAATAAAAAAAGGAATATTAAAGTCTAAAAAACGTTTTTTAGCTATAACTAGTAACGACTAGATAATAAATTCTAATTTAAATTATAACTTACGTATCTAAATAAGGGCTATCTAATAATATTTATTTTATTATTATAGTAATTATATCTAAAAAGTTATTAATAGAATTTAGAGAGTAAAAAATATATTTATCTTTTAATAATTATAACTTAATTAACTTTTAAGATATAAAAATAATAAAACTATATCTAGATAGAGCTTAATGAGCTCTAAATAGTAATATAAAAATTATACCTTAAAGTTACTTATTTAGGTTCTAATGTCTCTAATAACTATAATAGATTTTAAATAACTACAATGAATTTTAAATAACTATAATATATTTTTAATATATTTAAAATAACTATAATAAGTTTAAAATAACTAGAATAACTAGAATTATTTAGTACTTTATCTAATATATATCTAATACGTATCTAATATCTTTAGAATAACTAAAATAACTATTTTACTATTAAATACGTAGTTTAATATATAATATATAATAATTTTTTTACGATATAGTAGTCTATATTCTAAGGTTATCTATTAAGAAAAGAATAAAGATATATACTAGTAAGAGTAACTAATAATACTTCTCTATTCTAGTAGCTAAGTTAGTATTTAAAGAAGGAAAGAAATCTAGTATTACGCTATATAAAGAAGCTAGTATACTATGCTCTTCTTAATAAAATATAAGCTTAGCTAAGTAATCTAGTAGTAATAAGGCTCTACTAAGTTATATTTAATAATATTATCTAGGTAGATATCTATACTCTAGATTATTTAGAAGAGTTAAATTTCTTTATTAGAAACTAATTTATAGTATTTTAGAATACTTTAAAATAAATTATCTATATTATATTATATCTTAAAGGTGTACTTATACTAAGTTTAAGTATTCTATAAATCTAATTCTTATAATATTTCTAGTTACTAGTCCTACCTAGTCCTAGTATAATTTTACTAGTTTCTTACTAGTATAAAACTATATTATAAACTTATACTTTACTTAAACTAGTAAGAGTTATAGCTTAGCTAATTATATCTTTAAAGCTTAAAGTTATTAAATCTAAGCTAAAGTTAGGTAAAGGAATACTACTATCTAGCTCTCTATTAGTAGAAAGATTAATACCTAAAGGCCTAGTAGGCTCTAGTCCTACTAGTGCTTAAATTTACTTAGTAAGAATCTAAGCTATAAACTAATACTAGAAGTTACTAAAAACGTAATAGCCCTTATTTATTAAATAAATATAATCTTAAAGTAATTTTATAGAAAATATAGTAAAGTTAATAGCTATGACTTTACTTCCTATAAGATGCTATTACTAGACTACTCTTAGAATAAGAGATTAAAATACTACTATAGCTAGTTATTATACTTAGTTATCTGTTTTTAATAGTCTAATTAAGAATTATTAGTTTATTTTATAAGTAGCTTTATAAAATTATTAGATTCTTATATTTATTAATCTATTAATACCTATAGAGTAATATATATCTAATATAAGAGCCTAGTTAAGGTAAGAGATATAGTATAAAAAGTAGTATAGCTTAATAATAAGATAATATAAATAGTAATAAAGCTATATAATTTTTAAAAGAAAGTATTTTAAATAAAACAACTTAGATAGCCTTTCTTTATATACTTAAAGTTAATTTCTTTAATTAGAATATTACCTCTATAATATAGATTAGTAGAAGTAGTTCTAGTACCTATTCTAGTAGTATATAAGTCTCTAAAAGTAATATAGCCTTAAGTAATTACTTACTCTACTAAGCTTCTTTTTAGAAAGCTAGGATAAAAAGAAAGTAAGAATCTAATAAAGTAATAAATAGATATAATTAAAGTAGTTATACTTAATAATAAAAGCGTTTGTAGTTATTTTCTTTTAATATTTATATTTAACTATACCTACTACTTACTTATATTTTATTCTTAAACGAAGTAACTACTAAAGAGGTACTAAGATAGAGAATTTAACTACTTTCTCTATACTTATATATACTATAAATATATAGGCTTTACTTATATAAATTAGTAAATTACTTATTATTATATTCTATTATAATAAATTTTAAATACTATTAGTATATTAATACTACGAAAAAGTATAGTTATTCTAGAAAAGAGTAAAGAGTAGCTTATTTTACTACTTTTATAAGTAAGAAATAGTATACTTATTAGCTTAACTATAAGTATATATTATATAAATCTAATAAAGAAAGAAGTTTACCTTAAGAATATACTAGTAATATCTATAATCTAATAAATTTCCTAATATAGTATAAGTACTAAGCTTAAGGAAAACCGTAGTAAATTAGTAATTTATATTATATAAGTCTTCTTAAAAACTAAAAAGAGTTTTTTTATCTACTTTTTTATAGTAATACAAATTAGATAAAAGTAGATTACTTAAGAGGTTTACTATACTATACGATTATATTATACTTATTTAGTTAATATATTAAGACCTAACTAGACTATTACTATTATAAAATATATAAATTAGTAGTTATAGTAAATATAATATATAAGTAGCCTTCTTTATATCTATTAGTAAGTTCCTTAAATCCTTTAATAATTTATAAAGTATACTTATATATTAGGCATTATAGTATAATAAGCTAAGTCCTACTAACTTATTTAATTATTAAGAGACTTTACTATAAGAGTACTAGTATTTCTTTTAGAGAGTAGCCTTTATTAATTATAGCTATTTCTTAAATTACTAGCTTTTATTATAGTCTAGATATATTAATAGTAGTTTAGTTAATAGTAGGTACTATAAGTACTAGGTCCTTCTAGCTATAGTACTATAGTTAGAACTAGGTAAGTACTTAATTTACTAAGTACCTTTCTTCCTACTAGGTAGCTTTTTAACTTATTATTATGAAGTAGTAATATACTAATAATATTAATAGTTTATAGCTAGATAGGAATTTAGGCATAAGATAACGGATTATAGGAGATAAAAAGAGGCGCTAATAGAATTCAACTTATAACTACGTAGTCTATATAAATAAGAAAAATTTAAATATATTAAACTCTTTATTTCTAGCTAAAATAGTACTTCTAACGTATAACTAAGCTCTTCTAAAGGGGTTAATAGCTAGATTACTAACCTATAGTCCTTAGTACTATATAGACTTAATAGTATAGACTATATCTAAAGGTATAGAAATAGGTAAGATCTTAACTTACTTTAATTATTAAGATATATATTATATAGCTAAATTAAGTATGTCTTCTATATCTAATTTATATCCTCTTATTCTCTAGATTTTATAATATATATTTAAATATATAGTAGAAGCGCTAGCCTATTTAGAGATTTATATATAAATAAATTAAGAGCTAAACTATAGATCTTCTAAACCTTATATAATTAAGTAATATAATTAAATAATAAATAATAAGCTCTAATAATAAATAAGCTATTAGATAAATAATAAATTAATATAGAATAAATACTAGCTATAGACTAATAGAAAGTAATTCTAGACGATCTAGTACGCTTATAGTAGCTAATATAAAATAATAAATAGCTATAAGTATTATTAAACTATTAGGCGTATTTAAAGCGTTAAATTTAAATTAATAAATAGTAATTATTTATAAGAAATATAGTAATTATTAAAATATAATAAGAAAGTAAAAAGTAACTAAGCTAGTAAAATATTAGTATTCTTATTACTATTAGTTTAACTATATACTTTTAAAGTAGTTTTTACTATATAAAATAATAGTTCCTATATATAGTAAGGATATATAGCTATACGCTAGTTATTTATTATAAGTAGTCTAATTTTTAATATTATAGTTAACTTTCTAGTTAGAATAGAGTTGTTATTAAACTTATAAATAACGCTATAATTAGATTATTAGTAGGTAAATTTT
This sequence comes from Microthyrium microscopicum, assembly GCA_010405405.1. Classification (NCBI taxonomy): domain Eukaryota; kingdom Fungi; phylum Ascomycota; class Dothideomycetes; order Microthyriales; family Microthyriaceae; genus Microthyrium; species Microthyrium microscopicum. The sequence goes on from MU004232.1 coordinate 17,291, forward strand.
TTAAATTTATATAAGTTTAACTACTAAGCTATTATTTTATAATTTAGGTCTACTATTATAACTTCCTTATTAGAAGGTATCTTATAAATAAGACTTCTTTAGGTTAGATTATTTACTAGTTTATACTTTTACTCTATAACTACTAGGCTAAGATTAGAAGACTTTAAAGACTTCTTCTTCTCTTAATCTTTATTACCTTAATCTATTATACTTTTTATATATATTATTCTATACTTATTAATTTAATTTAATACTATACTACTTTATCTTTTAAGGTTAGCTTTAAGAAACTTCTTACTTCTTATTATTATTATAGCTAGCTTATTGTTTTAAGTAGTATAAAAATAAATAGAGAGAAAGAGTTATTTAGCCTAAATTAAAGTTATTAACTATAGTTTAAAAACTATTAATAAGATTTATTACTCTTTTAACTTAGTACTCTTATTTAAGAGAAAGTATTATTAGCTTTATTAAATATTAATTTCTTAGTAACTATGCCTAGAAAGTCTTTATAGATTTTATTATTATTATTAATAAAAATCTAAAGCTTTTATATATCTATTTTACTAGATATACCTAAGTTTCTATTTTTTAATATTATAGTAATTAAGGCTACTTATCTTCTTAGAACCTTTTATAAATAATACTAATAGTATACTTTATATTACTCTAAGTAGAACTTTAGCCTACTAGTTAAAATTAAAATACTAGTATCTTTTAAAAGATCTCTTTTAGTTTCTTTTTCTAGAAAGAGGAAATAATTATCTATATTATTTATTTTAGATAGTAAATTTAATAAATAATTCTTTACTACTTTTCTTATTATAAAAGATTAAGGTAGTGCTTATACTATAAGCTAATATAGTAATTTAGATTCTTTAATCTATTTATTTACTAAATCTATCTTAATTAATAAATTTAATAGCCTCTATAACTAAGATATTTAAGCTTATACTAATAGTTATTATTAATTAGCTAAAATCTTACTTTATAATAATAGTTTTAATTAAGATTCTAATAAAAAGATTAAAAACTTAGAAAATAAGATTACTAAAGGCTTTATAGTTACTAACCTTACTTTACTTATTTAAGAATAGAACTAAGTATATAATATTACTTAAGGCTATATATATAATAACTTTATATAAATATTAACTATTAAAATAGATAGATAAAATTAAATGCTAATCTCTAATATTTTAAAGAAGACTAAAACTATAATTAGAAGAACTATATTTATTAATAATTATATTAATAAGTTTTATAATCTCTCTTATATTATTAGGAAATTATATAATTAGAATATTTATTCTAATATAGTTTATAACTATAAAGAGATAATTATAATTAACTATTACTCTAATTAGGTAAAGTACTATAATATTATCTTTAAAAAAGCTATAAAGTTTATTACTTATATCTTTAATAAGGCTTACTTATTTAGAAAAATTAAGACTAAAGACTAATTATATACTAACTTATAGATTTAAGATCTAGCTAACTTATTAAGATAAATAGTAATAATACTAATTCTAGCTTTATAATTATAGCTAAGATAAAATCGTCTTTAGAATAACTAGAATACTTAAATAAATAATTCTTAGCCTTTATATAACTAGAGTAGCTAACTTAACTAAATAGGAGGCTAGTAAGGATATATATAGCTTTAATAATAGTATTAATTAATCTATTTTTAGTAAGGACTTAGAAGCTACTTTATATAGCTAGCTAATAATAAATAATAGTACTAGGAAGATTTAAATTCTTTAATATTAGCTTTATCTACGTTATAAAGAGTTAGCTAGCTAAAACCTTCTAGTAATACTTATAACTATTTAGATAATTAGAACTAATTAGGTTATTATAATTCTTATAGTATTAGTAAATATTAACTATTAACTTACTTTAATTATAGCGTACTAAGTATAAAAAGGAGTAACTATCTAACTTAGCGTTAAGAAGAATAACTTAATAACTAATAGTAGTAACTTTCTTTAAACTATTCTACTTTTATAAATTCTTTAGTAATAGTAGTAGTATAAGTATTATAGTAGGAAGTAAATAGAGTTATTAGAGATTATTACTCTAGTATTTAGAGACCTAAGATTAGGAATAGATTTTATAATATTAATAATAAAGATTAGAAAGAGCCTACTTAGTATAGATATATTAATAGTATAAATATTTTTAGTCTAGACTAAAGTAAGAATAAAGCTAGTAAGTTAACTCTCTAGCTAGAAGATATAGAATTTAAAAATACTACTTTAGCTAATGTAGTTAAATATACTTAATATAATATTAATAATAATAAAGATAAAGATCTACGCTCTTATAAAACCTAAGCCTAACTAGATAATTAGAATCTAGATATAAATAATAATTCTAAGTTCCTTAAAGGTACTAAGATTTTAAAATTTTAATCCTTTAAAGAAATAGAGAAAAAGGGCTTTATAGATATTACTAAAATCTTACTTAGGCGTCTTATTAGCCTAGAAGATAGTATTATAGTAAGAAATATTATAAATTACTCTTTTTACCTTATTTAATAGCTAAGTATAGTATTATAATAAAATAAAGTAATCTCTCTTATAACTTAGTCTTATAAAGATAAGATTTAATAAGAAAATAAAACTTAAATAAAGAAATAAATAGTAGTACGTAATATCTAGCTTAAGAAAGTAATTTCTATTACTAAAAAATATATTTAAAGCTTAACTTTCTTATAAGTAACTCTAACTAATACTAATTATTATATACTAATAGTAAAAAAAGATTAAATAAATACTTTAAATATAGTATATAGAGTAAACTTTATAAATACTAATAAATAATTAATAAAGACTATTACTAAGAATACTTTATATAGTTATCTAGTCCTAGATACTAATATATTAAAATATATTTTCTATACTTAAGTATATATTACTATACTAGCTAGAAAAGAATATATTTTATATAAAGTTTTTCTAAATAAAAGCTCTATTATAAATCTTATTAATATTTATATAGCTAAGAAGATAAGTCTTAAAAAGTAAAAGTTTAAGCTAATATACGTTATTTTCGTTAATAGCTCTTAATTTACTCTAAATATAGAAATAAAAATTATTTTTAATATTAATAGTATTATTTATAACGTTTAATACTATGTTGTTTTAGAAATAGTTTACTATAATATCTTTTTAAGTTTCTATTAGTTTAAAAGTATAGGTATACTAAAGTAGAGTAAGTATAGACTTTCTATAGTAGTTAATAAAAAGAATTATTAAGTTACTCTAGATTTTTATTATTATAATAGAATAAAGAGAAAGAATTCTAAGATATAAGTTACTTTAAAAAATTTACTTTCTTAAATAAATAAACTTATTTTTTTAATTTATAAATTAGTAAAGGTAGTCTTTCTATAATTTCTATTAGTAGTTTAATAAATTAACCTAACCTTAGATACTAAATATTATATTTACTTAGTAGATAATAAGGAACTAATAACAATTATAGATAAAGTTTATTAATAAGTCTTAATCTAAAACTTAGGCAAAAAGGATTATAAAGCTATAAAGATACTATTAATTAGTACTTTAGAGTTAACTTAAGATATACTAATAAAGGTTATTTAATAGCTTTTAAAAGTACTTTACTAGTAAATATCTTAAAGATTACTAACGTGCTTAAATATATAAAGTCTTATATATATACTTTATTTATAAAATATACTTTTATTATAGATATAATATATAGTATAATTATAGAGTATATAAGTATTAGTAATCTTAAATCTAGAAGAAAGAAAAAAATTAAGTAAAAGACTAATTCTAAAGATTATATTAACCTTAATAATATTAACTATAAGAAAATATATAATTATAAATTTTATTTAGAAGTAGTATACTAAGAATATTTAATAAATTTATATAACTACTACTTACGCTTATTTCTCTTCTTTATAATAACTTAAGTCTACTATCTTAATAATTTAGTAATATAAAAGATTCTTAATTATTTAGTATAAATTTCCTTAGACTTTTTACTTAGCTAAAAAGCCTAATTATAATAATATTTATTATTTATATATTTAAATATACTAAATAAAATAAGCCTAGTTAAAAGAATATATTTAAATATAGATAAGTTATTATTTAAAGAAGAGTCTTTAATATAGCTTAGAGTATATTTAAATAGATAGAAAGAAAGAAAGTTATAACGCGTAAAATAATAAGAAAAATTATTTATAATATATTTAACTATAGAGCTTCTAAAAAGCTTAAGTATTAACTAACTAATAGTTATTCTTTATAATTAGGATAAATAACTAGTAAAAAAAGGCTATATATAATTAGTTATTAGAGAACTTCTTTATAAAATAGAATTTAATAGTATTAATTTTAAGCCTAGAAGTATTCCTATTTCTTTAAATATAACTAAAAAAGATATATTTATAGAAGAGTTAAATAAAGACTTATTATAAAATCCTTATTAAGACTTTATATATATACTAAAAGATTAGCTCTATATTAACCTATTAGAGGCGTTATTTATAAGTTTAAGTATATTTAATTCTTTATAAAATTTAGTATATTAAGAATCTCTTATACTAAGACTAAGTAATACATAATATCTATTTATTAGATAGGTATTCTTATATAAATATTACTTAGAATCTATTACTAATAGTATAAATATACTTTCTCTAATACTTAAAGAATTAAGATAAAGAAAAATAGAAAATTAGTTATAAATTCTAATCTTTTCTTTAATAAAGAAAGAATTAAATATATAAAATAGATAAATCTTTACTACTATTAGTTTAAATATACTATTTTTAGAAGCTAAGAAAAAATCTACTTAGTAAAAAAATCTAATTATTTAAGCTTTTTTACTTAATTCTACTATAGATTTAATAGAGTAATTAAAAATATTATAAAACTATAAAAGTAATATTTTTATTATAGATTATAGAAATAATTTAAGCTTATTAGATTAGTAAGATCTAATAAATACTACTATACTAATAATATTAGAGTTAATTAGTAACCTTAACGTAAAATATTCTATATTTAAAGCTACTTAAATTATATAGCTTAGCTTAAAAAACTTATAAAAGAAGGAATAGTTCCTTTTTAAAGAACTTAAAAAACTAGTATAGAACTATATATAGATAGTAAGTATATATTATCTAAAATATTAAAAAAATATAAAGATTTTAAGATCTTTAATAATTAAAACTTTTTAAAACTTATTACTATAATGTAATTTAAGTAAAGAAAGGAATACTAATTTAAAAAGCTAAACTATATCTATTCTTTTAATAATAACCTAGATCTTATAAGATTTTCTGTAGAATTTTAGAAAATAGATAAGTTTTAAATTTAGACTAAATACTAACCTTAAAGATAGAATAATACTAGTATAAAGATTAACTTAAGTAGTATTAAAAGGGAATAAATCCTAAAAAGCTACTCTTATATATTTAAACCTACTTAATTTCTATATTTCTTAATAGTATTAAAATAAATTAGCTTTAAAGTGTAAAAACTTATTATTTATACTAACTTATACTATTATTATAAACTTTAATAAAATACTTAAAAAAAGAAAAGACTATAAAAAGGAAATTAGGAGTCTAACTATACTTATTAGTTTAAATATAGCTTTAGAAATAGACTTTATCTAAGACTTAAAAGATTTATATATAACTAACTTTATACTAAATAGGACTTACTTTTAGAAAGAAAAAAAGCCTAACTAAAAAGAAGCTTTTTTTATTTATAGATTAACTTATATACTAGAGAAAATAAATTCTTAAGATCTTACTATAATAAAGTAGATTCTACTATACTAATTACTTAATAAACTTCTAGTAAAACCTTTATTAGATAAATATTAGTTAATAGTTAATATAACTAAATTATAAAGAGTAAGAACGCTACTAGTAGATATAATAGTAAACTCTATAACTAAAAATATAATAAGAATAAGACTAAAATAATAAATTAAATAACTAAAACCTTTATATCTTAATAATATACTATAAGGAATCTAAAAATATTACCTTAATAAAGTAATTAGTAAAAAAAAGTCTAAATCTATTAATATAGTAGTAAAAGATAAAACTATAACCTTAAAGAAGATCTTATATTAAGAGAAAGAAAAGTAGTCTAATTTATTAAAAAAGTACTATTAGTATAAAAAGCTTTACTTATTCTATAAACTTTTATTAAGAGTTATATATAAATCTTATTTATTATTTTTTAGCTACGCTAATGAGCTATATAGACGCTACTCTTACTTTTAGAAAAACCCCTATAGAGAAACCTATAGTATTCCTTTAGTTACCTTCTAGTAGCTTTATTCTATTATTATTATAATACTCTTTTAGTCTACTACTTCTAAATAGAAGGACTTATATTATCTCTCTATAAACTATAAGCCTACTAAAGAAATTCTAGTTAGTAGGTTAATATAGTAGATAACTAGTAGTTACTAACTACTAGGGGCTCTATATAGCTTAAGTATACTATACGTTATATAGATTCTATACTACGCGTTAGAATCTTAATCCTTAATATTATCTTTATTACTAGTTTCTCTTTTAGAACTTATTTATTACTTAATTGCTTAAGGCTATAGTATCTTCTAGAATAGATTAGATTTAGCTTCTTAATACCTATTTTTATTTAGTATTACCTTATTATTAAGTTTTGCTATTATAGTTTAATAAGTTCTTATTAATTTTTCTCTTCTTAGAAGCCTATAGCTATTATCCTTATATAGTTAACTTTCTATATAGTTTTATAATAAATACGTATAATACGTATTTTTAAGTTTTTATAATTAATTTTTGCCCTTAATAAGCTTTAGTATTACTATAGCTCTTAACTATATTAAGCTCTCTCTTTTAATACTTATTAAGTAGGATATCTATAATACTCCTTAGCTAAGTTTTCTTTATTAATCTATACTCTTTAATATTATATAATAGGCTATTAAATAGTTACCTTTAAGTTTCTAGTAGTCTATATAGTCTACTTCTAAGGTATAAAGTATTTTAAATCTATATAATTTTAATTACTTTTTTCTTTCTAAGTTTTTATTATGCTTTCTACTCTTTCTAATTCTTTTTCTAAGAGTAAGTTCTCTATAAGCTTTTCTTCCTTTTCTTCTTCTTACCTTTAAATACTTAGTAAATATCTTATGCCTATAGGTACCTTCTTTCTATTATCTCTAAAGAAGGTAAAAACTACTTTATCTATAAACGTTAAAAATACTACTTTATTTTTAGACGTAAAATTAGCTAGTTCTATTCTAGCTTCTATTATAAGTCTTTTAGTATTTTTTTATATATAGTATTAACTATTATAATATAGACTATATACGCTTCTAGTATAAGAATTTATTTATATTATCTTTAAGCGTTATAATATTATATAGAGTTACTTAATAGTAAGTACTTAATTAGTCTTAGTATACTTACTATAGTAATTACTTATATCTATAGTTAGACTAACTCTAGCTAGCGTTCTTACTTTTATTATAAAAAGTAACGTTCTAAGTATAAGGCTATAAGTATATTCTTACTCTTAATCTTTTATCTTTTTTAATATTATAATAAGGTACTAATAAAATTAAAGAAGTAGAATAAGTACTTTTAATACGCCTTTAATAAGGTAATAGCTAACCTAGTTAATTCTTATTAAGGTATTAAAAAGTACGTATTATTAAATATAAATAAAGAGGCTACTAAATAGGTAGAAGTTATAAAAGGTTTAGTAAATAAGTTTACTAGCTATAAAGCTTAGTTTACTTCTACTATAGCCTTACTAACGTAATAAAAAAAGAAGAAGCTAAAAATTAATATAGCTATACTAGCTACTAATTTAGCTTATCTATAAGCTATCTTGCTAAAACTTTATACTTAAAGTATAAAGATAAATTTATTAGTAAAAATATTTTAGTTATTAAATAGAGTAATATTATTATTTAATAAAGAGTAGTAAATAAATATAGAATAAAATTAATTACGTTTCTAAATTTAGCTATTTTCTTTATAATTATATATTACTAGCTTATTAGTACTATAGTATTATAGTTAGTTATTTATAAGATCCTTAAGTTTTAGTAGTTCTCTATACGCCTTAAAGTCTATTTCTATAATCTTTTTAGTTAGTCTAAATTACTAAAAAGCTCTACTCTTTAGTAGCTATCTAGCTACTACCTAGGTATTCCTTAGATTAGAGAATATATAAGCCTTATTTAGTATTATTACTTATTTTAGTAATCTTTTTCTATAATATTATAAATAGTTTAGTAGTATATAATAAACTATTTATTACTAATAATTATATAGGTACTATAGTAGAGAAACTATTAGTACCTATATACTATATAGTTAGTTATTAAGTTTAATAACTTCTAATTATATAAGGAAAAGCGCTATTACTTATACTTTATTAAGATTATTATAAAGCTTAATTAATTAGTTACTTTATAATATTCTCTACGTTATAGTAGTATATTATTACGTCCTTATAAGCTATATCTAAGCATTTATCTAGAGCCTATAGTAATATACCTTAATTAGAAATATCTCTAGTTCTAGTTTAATTTTTATTTCTTTTTTCTTTTATAGTATACTATTTATTAGTTATATTACTTATTTATAATTAGTATCTTGCTTCTACTTTATTTCTAATCTCTTCTTTTATTACTTTAGTACGTTAATTCTTTAAGCTATAACTTTAGTTATATGTATCTATACTAGTTTAAGTATTACTAGGCTTCTTAATTATTATTACTAAGAAGATATTCTCTAGTTCCTTAGGAGATTTACCTAGTATACTTTAGTAATAATTTTGCTTATCTTTTATATTATTATTAAGTCTTTATTCTTATTAGTATATTTCTCTACTAAAATTATAGTATTTATCTAGAGTAGTTTAACTTCTATTTCCTTATTTAATAAAGTAATAAGAGTTCTTTAGTATCTTCTTATTATCTTATAAAGTATATTATTCTAAACTACTACTAGTAGTTTATAATAATCCTTTAGTATCTTAAGGAATAGTAATCTTAAATTCTATACTTATACTCTATATATAAAGGTTAGCCTAATAACTACTATATAAAGGAGCTTTATCTTTCTAAAGACTAGTCTTTATCTTAACTATACTATTCTTAAAAATACTACTACTTACTTAAATCCTTTAGTTCTAGTCTTTTTAATATAGTCTTTTTAGTTTATTCTTTTATTTACCTATATACTTAGTACTCTAATACTCTTTAGTATAAGTTTAGTAAATATACTATCTATTATTACTATAGATTATAAGTCTATTTCTAAGTAGTAAATATTCTAAGTAAAGTATATTACTTAATACTTATTAAGGATAAACTTTACTCTATACCTATTTACTTAGTTAGTATACTTTTAATAAGCTTCTTCTAGTCTTATATAGTTCTTTTAAGTAGTATTACCCTATATAACTAATATAGTATTATTTATAAAGCTAAATCTAAAGACGTTATTACTTATATCTTAGAAGTATTCTAATAGTTTTAATATAAAGAAGAGGAAAAGAATAAGTAAGAAAAAGAATCTCTAGAGGATTCCTATATTAGTTATTATTACTAGGCTTTAGTACCTAGTAAATATAATTTAGGTTATATAATTAATAGTAAAGCTTACTATTATATTAATTAGCTACTAAGAGACTTTCTTTATCTCTAGAATATAAAGAAGCCTTCTTAAATTAATGTTATTATATACTTCTTAAAAGTTAAGGCTAAGTACTAATACTATAGCTTTTACGTTTTCTTTTTATACTATCTTAATAGTACTCTTTAAGAGCTATACTACTATTAGTATTAACTATCTTACCTTAGCTTTTATTTAGTTCTAAGGTAGTAAGTTATTATCCTTTACGAGTTAGGTAAGTTTATTAGTAATAATCTTTTTAACTAACTTTATTATTATATTTTTAAAGATAATTAGCTAGTAGGCTACTAATAGTAAATAGTTTTTCTTACCTAGCTTTTTTAATATTAGTATATAAAATTACTTTAAATATTTTAGGATTATGCTACTTATTAGTATTTTACTAATTATAAGTACTAGTTTTTTACTAAATTCTATTAGTTTTAGATTATTATCCTTCTTTTCTAGTTATACTTTAAGCTTAAAAGCCTTTAAGACTTTATTTAGTATATTAATAGGTCTTATTACTTTATAATTTAGGAGGCTACTAATTACGTAATCTATCTTTTCTACTATTATCTTATAATTTATCTCTAGTTCTAGGAGTAGAATAGCGTCCTTTATATTACTAAAGTCTACTACCTCTATTTAAGGGAAGAACTTTATAAATAGTATATCTATTTTACTTTAATTATTATAAGTATAGTTATTACTAGTAGTTTATCTAAGTGCTAATAGGTATAAGTCTTTCTTTAATCTACTAGCTTTAGCTTTTATTTATTTACTTATTCTCTATAAGCCTTAATTCTTATAGCGTTTATAATTCTTTATAATCTCTTCTATAAAGGTTTACTAAAATACTACTTTATCTTAATATAGAGATTTTCTTAGCTAAGCCATAACTAACTTATATATATACTTATTCTAGTTAGTTCTTATTTAGAAGTATCTTTATTTTACGTAGTACTTCTTTTATATTAGTAAGGTAATTATAAGTAACTATCTATATAAAGCTTACTTTAAGGATTTTACTTTTAGGTAGTAAATTTTTAGTACTTTTATTATTATTCTATATAGGGCCTTTATTAATATATCTTTAGTATCCTATAAGCTATTATTTACGTATTTAATAAATTATTCTATATCTAGTTTTTATATATTATATTATACTTTTAGTATATACTTCTCTTATCCTAAGGTTAGCTAAATTAATACTAAGATATAATCTTTTATTAGTACTTAAGTATTAACTAGGCTATAAAACTCTAATCTTTCTTAAAAGAACTAAAATAAGAACGTAAAGTTAATTACTATCTCTACTACTCTTACTCTCCTTTCTTTATATAATTTATAGGTTAGTTCTCCTTCTAGTATATATAGATAGAGCCTTTACTTAATTATATCTTAGAGTAAGGTATTTACTTAGGGTTTAGTAGCTAATACTACGCCTTTTTATTAATAATAATAATAGTTAAAGTCTTTTACTAATAGGATCTCTTCTTCTACTTTATTAATTATCTTTATTAGTATTAGGTATTTAGTAATATAGTTATAGTTACTTACTACTAAGCCTTTATTATATATATTAATAATTATTAGTATTATATACCTATATTAAAGGCGTAGTATTAAGATAAATTAGTTATAATATCTTACTTATTAGTCCTTTATATTAAGTACTTTACTTATTATAAAGTATACTCTTAATTAATTATTTTAGTTATATATTAGTACGTAGCTAAAAGAGTAGTATATCTCTTCTAGCTTTATAATTCCTTTAGGGTCTTAGATTATTATAATTAGTTACTTAGTATTATTTAATATATTAAAGAATAGTCTTACTTCTTTCTTATTTAATCTCTTATAATTATATTATATAATATTAATACTATTTATCTAAGTCTATTATTTAGATTCTATTTATTTTATTATTAGAAGTTAGCTTAGAATTATTTATAGTCTATCTTACTCTTCCTTAATTATTCTCTTATTAGTTTTTTAGGGCGCTATCTCTTATAGTCTATAAGCTATTATTACTTTTATTAAAGTTAAATATACTTATAATTAATTTCTAAGTATCTTAGACTAAGTTATTATATACTTTATTCTTTATTTCTTATAATACTAATAGTCTTCTAAGGTTCTTAGTTTCTACTTTTCTTTTCTTTATACTATTTACTATAGTATATTTATTATTATTTATAAGCTAGATTAGTATAGTTTAAGTAGGCGTTATAGCTTTTATCTATTTTATATATCTTTTATTTACTACCTAGAATCTTTTTATACTCTTAAAGTAGGTTTAGTATACTTTATATATATTTTTCTACTATATATAATATCTTTAGGTTTACTCTTTTTCTTTTCTTCTTTCTTTTTTATTATTTTTATAGTTAGAGTACTAGACTAGACTTATTCTAGTATAGTTCCTAGTATTATAATTACTTATATATTTACTATAATTTAGTTTATACTAAGTATAAGCTATTTACGTATAGCTTTAGACTTAGTAATAAAAGTACTATTTAGTAGTATATTTTAAGTTATATAATCTAATAAAGAGCTTCTTTACTCTAATAATAAACTTCTTCTAAATAATCTTGTCTCTTATTACTATTATTAGGTAGTATAATATAAGTAATTCTTTAGTATATACCTTTCTATACTTTTCTAGTTCTTCTTTTACCTATTTATACTCTACGCTTTTATAAAGCTACTAAACTACTTCTATTTCTAGGTATTTAAACTTTATTTTATTTTTATTAACTAGTTCTTTAATTAGTTTACTATTATTTATATTCTTACTATAGGCTATATTTAGTTTAAGTAGAGCCTTTAAGATCTTTACTAGATAGTCTTATTATAAAAGTTAAACTTTATCTAAGTCTATTTAGTATAGCCTATTTTAAATATAGTCCTTATTTAATTATATATTAACTATAATGTTAATATTCCTACTAGGTAGTAGCTTAATAGCTATTACTTATAGAATAGTTTCCTTAATCTTTTTAAATAGCTTTATCCTATCTTGCTTATTTTCTTCTAATATATTTTTAACTACTTTTATAATATTAATTTAGACCATTAAGTTTATAAAGAGGGCCCTTTAGTTAAGGATTAGTAGGTTAGGTTCTTTTATAACCTTTACCTAAGAGTTAGAGGTTATTTTAATCTTAGTAATCTACTTTATAATTATATTAAGTTTTTAGTTAAGACGCGTCTTAAAGCGCGTTAGTAGAGAGGCCCTATTTATAGTTAAAGCTATATAGAATACTAGTTATTTAACGTAGTCTTATACTATAACGAAGGATATATAGTATTATACAAAATTAGCTATTAGTTAGTTAAGGAATAGTTATATTAGATTTCCTTTTTTAGATATAAGTCTTCCTAATAGTACTTTAATTCTTCTCTATACTCTTATAAGTAGTAGTTTTAAGTTATCTTTTCGTTTCTATATTACCTCGTTTTTAATATAGGTAGCCTTTATAGTAATAATAGCTATTTACTATAAATCTTTATTTATCTTTATAGCGCTAGCTATTACTTACGTTTAGTTAAAAGTTATACTATTATAATAGTCTTAATAAGACGAATCTAATAATAATAGTTTTATAGAATAATTCTAAGAAATTAATCTTTTAGTATAATAATACTTTTTTTTATTAAGAGTTAATAAGGTAAAACTAATCCTTTCTACTAGTCTAGTACTAATATATATATATAATAAAACGTATAGATAAGTAATATTAAGATTTTCTACTAACTACTAATCTAAAGATTCTTAGCGCCTAATATTAAGTATATTTAAAGGTATAATTATAGCCTAGATCTTTACCTAAATTAAGGTAAGTCTAGACTTTATTAATAGTATACTAATAACTAATACGTAATAAAGAAGGCTTTACTATATACTATATATTTAGAGAGATTTCTTTATTAAATTATTAAAGTATATCTAGATAATAAATTTTATTATATATTATATTTTAACTTATTTAGAAGCTATATTAAAAGTAATACTACTTAAGATTCTAATAAAAAAAGATAAAGCCTACTAGATAGTAGTTATTCTAAAGCTACTAAAAGTAATAATTATAATATACTATATCTTAAATTAAGCTATAAAAGAATAATTAATACTTAAGAAAAGATATAAGTATAAGCCTATATAATTTATAAATAGATAAACCTATAATTTTTAACTAGTTAATATAGTAACTATTAAAAGCTACTATTTAATAAAATAAAGTAAGCTTATTCTTAATAAGCTTTATAAGTCTAATTATAAAATATTTTTTAAGATAAATATAGCTAATAAATACTAGTTAGTAGGTATCTATATAAATAATATTTATAAAATAGCTTTTAATATAATATATAGTTAAATAGTTTAGACTTAGATAGGATAAAAATTAATAAATACTTATAAGACCTATTAGAAGTTAAAGGATTTTATATTTAGTTCTATACTAGCTTTTAGCTTAGAATCCTTATTTCTAAACTATTATAATAAAGCTATAGTAGTTAACTTTATAGATAATAATATAAGAAGTATAAAAGATATAGATGTAATAATTAAGTTTTTATATAAATATTACTTTCCTTATATAGCTTAAGTAAAGCTTATATTTAATCTAGATAAATATTCTTTTACTTATTCTTTAATTTACGTCTTAAGTATATAAATAAATTAGAAAGAAATTAAATTAGATAATATTAAAATTAAAGTAATTATAGAATATTCTATACTTATAAACTAAAAGTAAGTTAAGTAATTTAATTATATACTACTATTTTTATAAAATAGAATTCGTAAGTAATTAGAATTAACTTAGATCTTTAAGAGAGTTACTATAATAATTAGAAAAAGAGTTTAGAACTTAGTTATATAAAAGTATTAGATATATAAAGAAGTTAAAGCCTTTAAATAAAAAGTAGAGTAATAAAAAATATTCTAAAGAATAAAGAATATAATTACTATAAGAACTAAAAAAAATAGGAATTTAAATCTATAATACTACTTTAGTACTAACGTATTTAAGACAAAATATAGTAAATATTTATTCTAGCTTTCTAATTACTTGCTAAAAGTTATAGAAAATAAAGTTCCTATTAAAGAATACTCTCTAGTCTTATTCTATTTAGTATAATTCTTAGATACTAAAAGAAACTATAGGACTATAAAAAGAGAAGTACTAGTCTTATTAAAAATAGTAAAATATTTAAGTTAGCTCTTTATTAGTACTTAATTTCTAGTAATAATCTATACTAACTACTTTACTATTATTTAAATTATTTAGGAAGATATAGTTAATATAGCTTAAATTACTTCTTAGAAGTAATAACTACTTAAGTATAATCTAAAAATTATATATATCCTTAAAAAAGATATTACTATTATAAATAAATTATCTTAAGTTAGTAGTAATCTAGCCTTATAAGATACTAAAATATATAAAACTTCTAAAGTTAATATAGTTACTAATAAATCTAGAACTCTTTCTAAATATTTATATTCTTAGGAACTAAAAAGTAAAAATCTTTAGAAGAAGATAAATAAAGATCTTAAGTCTTAGAATAACTAATTAGTAAATTCTTAGTATAAGGAGAAGGTTTTCTTTCTCCTAACTAAATAAATATAATAAATTTTAGTAATAAGTAAGAATATACTTAAATAAGTTTAATAAAAGCTAGTACGTTAAATAAAGTATTTTTAACTTATTTAGAAATCTAAGCTTTACTTAGCTTATTATAAAAGAAATAGAGAGCTAGCTTATTACGTTTCTAGTAATTAACTCTACGTAGTACTTAAAAGAACTTATAATATATATAGATATTAGATAGTAGATAGAACTCTTTAGTCTATTATTAGAAGATATTACTAGCCTTTATAAATTTAGAATATTTAGTAATATACCTAGAAATATCTTACTTATTAACTATTTAGACCTAAGTAGTATACTAAGAATCTAACTTTAATTTTATAGCTATAACTTTAGGACTATATTTTTTTTAACTTACTAAGTCTAATCTTTCTAATATTAAAAAAAGGAAATAGATATATTATAGTCTTTTAGGACTATGCTATATAATTCTTTACTAATAAAGCTATACTAAAATATAAAGGTATTTATATCTAGAAAGTATTCTATAAGAAAGTTCTTTTATAAGCTAGATATTTACTAACTACTTTCTTAAATAATAGTATCTAATTCTAAGATAGAAAGTTTATAAATAAGCTTAAGCTTAATACAATAAAGATATTCTTTAGTTTATTATATTATCCTTTTTCTACTAGTTTTATTAAAAAGCTAGTCTATATAATTAAGGTAGAGATAGTTAAATATATTCTTAATTATCCTAAATAGCTAAAATATTAGTATAAAGTAGTAAACTAGTAGTTTAAAATACTAATAAGTAGACTATTAAAAATAGAGAAATATATACTTAAAATATTATTATATAGATTTTAACTTTAAAGAATATAGGACTTTATAGTTAATAAGAAACTTAGATAATTAATAATAAATCTAGGTTTATAAAAGAAAGTTATCTTATTAAGGCTTAATACTATAGCTTAAGTAAATTAGATAGTAAAGCTAGCCTAACTAGATAAAATTAAAGAGTATACTATAGAAAATTACTTTACTAAAGTAATATAATACTCTAATAAAAACCTTTTAATAAATAATAATAATATAGAGCTAGGAGATCTAGTATTTATAAAGAAAGTCTATTTAAATAAATAAAAAAGCTAAGCCTTTTAGCTATAATAGGCTAGGCCCTATATAGTAAAGTCTCTTAATAATAATAGCTAAATAGTTATAATAAAAAAAATCTTCCTAGATTAAACTTATAAAGATATATAATAATATTTAGATAATCTAAAGATTTATCTAAAAAAAGAGAAATCTTTCTAAATCTTAAAGAATCTAGAAGAATAAATAAAGGAATTATAAAGTAATATACCTATTTAGTAAAACGTATTAAAATAAGAATAGTTACTAGAGTTTAAAGAGCTTAAAAATAAGAAAGTTTCTAAATAAAGATAGGAGTAGTTATAAAAATCTAAATAATTTAGCCTAAATAATAAGAAGGATAATAATCTAGAATATTAGCGTTATTATAAACTAGATTTAAATAAAGTAAGTAAGAAAGTTTATAAAACAAAATTAGTATTTCTATATAATAAGCTATTAGATATATTTAGTTCTTAAAGTATAAACTAAGTAGAAACTATAATAAGTAAGTTACTAGTAAGGATAGCTAACTAATAAAATATATATCTATTATTAAACTATTACTTCTATTTTATAGAGAGACCTAAATTATATAATAACTAGACTAAAAAACTAGTTAGAAGAAAATCCTAACTTAGTAAATTATTTACGCCTATTTATTTAATAATAAGGCTAGTAAGCTATTTTCTATTTTAATAGATTATTAAGAAATTTCTAAACTATAAAGAGTTAAATTACTACTATTAGTTTAAATATACTATAATAAATATTAAAATATAATATCTTTCTTTTATAATATATAATTTAGAATATTACTTTTTAAATAAATAGTTAAGATAATACTAGGTATTATATAAAAGAGTATCTATTCTATAATACTACTCTTTATAGAAATATAGAAATACTATATATATATTTACTATAAGTTTAAATATACTTTAATGTATACTAAAATAAAATAAATTCTAAGTACTTAGAAAATATAATAAACTATACTTATCTATTTAATAATAAGGCTACAAAGTACTTAGTAAAAATAGAATCTAGGTATAAAATAATACAAATACTTTATAAAGAATAATAAAAGAAGTAAAAGATTAATAGATCTTTTATAATATAACTTAGAATAAAGTATTCTTCTATAAGACTAGATATACCTAAAATAACTAAAGATACTACTATAGGTTTAATAATACCCTAATAGAGAAGATTATATTTCTATAATAAAGAAAAATATTCTAAGTATAATATTCTAAGAGATATATAAATATCTCTATACTTTTAATAGAAAAAAATATTCTAAATATAATATTCTAGGAAGTATATAAATAATCTTATACTCCTATTAGTTTAAATATAATATCTTTATATTATAAATATTAATAAATTTATAATTAGCTAAGATACTATTTAATATTTATATTTTAACTAAACGTAGTAGTAAAAATTCTTAAGAAGAGCTATAGTAATATATTTTCTTAGAAAAAGCTATATAGCTAATTTAGGCGCTACTATACCTTTAAATATACTATTTCTAACTAGGCAAAATATATATAGAATTCTATAAAACTTAGAGAATAAAGTTAACTCTCTATACTATTTTAGAAACTTAATAATAACCTTTATTATCTATAAGATAACTTAGCTATAAAATCCTAATATTCTATATCCTTACTTATTTAATAATAATTTTTCCTTTAGAGTTATATAATAAGAATTTAGATATACTAAATTAAGAAAGCTAGATTTTAATAATATATTTATAAAGAAATATAATTAATACTAATAAGTAAATAAAAATCTAACTTAATAATATAAACCTTTAGGAATTTAATAACTTAAGAGCTAACTTTAGATTTCTTACTATAGGAGATAAAGTTACTACTTCTATATATTTAAATGTAATTAAGAACTTCTAATTTTAAAAGCTATAATTACTTTTTAAAAAGGCTAATAAAGAGTTAATAAAATATTTAGCTTTAAAAATCTAAGGATCTAAGTATAACCTTCCTAAGTAGGTACTAATATTTAATTAAGAAAGAAATAAATTATTTACCTACTAGTATATATTCTACTTCTCTAAATTAAATTACTCTATTCTCTTTATACTATACTTTATAATAAGATATTCTAAAATTATAAGAATAGATACTATATAAAGATATATTAATAGATTTTAGTATTACTATTAAAAATAGTAGATTTAGTAAATACTACTAAGTAATGATAACTTATATTAAAAATTAATATAGTACTTTAGCTAAAAGATTTCTTAAGAAACTTCTTAGAGAGCTTATTTATTAAATTAAGTATAAATAATAAATAATTATAAAATAATTATTATAATTCTATATATAAAGTATAGAAAGTAGCTAACTTAACTTATTTATATCTAGCATAATATATATAAACTAAAAAGTATTTTCTAATAACTAACTCTAGCCTAAATCTAATTAAAGAATATAAAAGAAAGTATTAGTTAGTAAAAGAAATAGACGCAAGTAATTAAACTTAATAAAAAAAAGAACTAAATATTCTAAAATATAATATACTAGATTATAATAAATAAATAGCAAAGCTTAATAATAAGTAAAAGCTAGAAAAAATAGTAGACTATTTTAAGAAAAAAATCTAGTAAAGACTAGTTATTTTTAGGATAATAAATAAAGAAAAGTAGAATACTTAAGATTTAATAGACGAATTAAATAAAATATAAAAGCGCCTTAACCTATATCTAAGAGTTCTTATTTAATACGAAATATTTATATTTCTAATCTATTAAGGTTAAGTATAAAAGTATATAGTTATATATAACTTAGATTCTACTAAACTCTAAGAATAAAAATATATAAATTAAGCTAATATTAAAACTATTTTTAATTAGTAATAAGCTAATATATATAAGTTCCTATATATCTTAAATAATATAAGAGAAGCTACTTATTATACTTAACTCTATATAGAGAACGTAATTTCTCCTAATTACTAACTTAAGATACTTAACGCTTAGTATAGTTTACTATTATACTAATAAGTTAATATAAAAAATAACTTAAAATTTAAAAATAATAACTCTTTTCTCTAATAAGTAGAATATATTTTATAGGTATAAATATATAAAAAAGATAAAGAAGAGTTAAATATTTTAATACTCTAAAGTAAAGTAGTAAATTTAAAAAGAATTAAATAACTTTAATTATATTAAGATATAACTAATTCCTATATAACTATTATAGAATCTTCTATTACTATTTATAAGCAAAAAGTCTAAGTTTAAGTAAATAGATTACTAGTTAAACTAGTAGCTAAATAAGTTTAATTTAACTTAATAGCTACTAGTAAAGAAGATAAAGTTATTCCTAAGCTAGAAACTATTACTATATTCTAAAATCTACTAGTTAGGATTAATAATTTAATATTACTATCCTTTATATAACCTTTCTTATAAGAAGAGATAGAAAGTAGAGCCTCTTTATTATATTAGAAAATAAAGCAAATTAATAAAAATTTAATTCCTTTAAGCTTATTTAATTTAGAAGTAGAACTAGGTTTATTACTAAACTTTTTAATAAAAGATATATATACTACTATATAAGCTCTTAAGAATGCTTAAATATAATAAGAATAACTAAAAAACGAGCTAAAGAAAAAAATAAAATTAAAGATAATATATAGCTTAGATTAGGATAAAGATAAGTACTATATATTAAAAGAATAACTATAGAATTATATAGATAGTAAAATTCTATAAATATAGCTTTATAAATTTAATATAGAAATTAAATATTTTAAGATAGATTTAGGAATTTTATTAGTAGTAAAATATTCTTTATAACTAAAGCCTTCCCTAGAAATCGTAGTTACTATTAAAATAATTATATAATACTATATATTAAAGAAGAATAAAAATAAGATAAGTCTTTAGAAGCTAAATATCTTTATTAAATATCTAATCTAGATAAGAACTTAAGTTTAACTTTAATATAACTATAAAACAATAAGAGGTTAATTAGTTTATAAGAATTAGGAATACTACTATTTTTTATAATAAGGTTAAATTATAATTAGTAGGCTCCTTTAAGTATATATAAGACGCCTAGAGCTAATTAAACTATTACTAAAATTTTATAAGATCTATATAAGTAATAGAGTAATTTAAGAACTTATATATAAAAAGAAGAATTTAAATTTTATTAGTAAATTACTAGTACTACTAAATAATACTAAGTATTTTACTTAGTATAAAAAAATTATAAAGCTATTCTATAATACTAAGAATAAATTTATAATTACTCTTCTAGAATAAGTAGTTTAAAATATATTTACCTATCTTAGACTAGAAGGCTTTAATTTTATTAATATTATATATAATAATCTACTTTAGTATTAGTAAAATATAATATTTATTATTAAAAATAAAAAAGTTACGTATTAAGACTTAAGACTAGACTATCTTAAAAATACTTAGAAATAGCTAATAGATATAGCTAATAAGATAGCTATAACTAAGTTTAATTAAAACTTAATACTAAAATAAGTTTAAAAGTAAATAATAGAACGTAATAAATAAGTTTAATAGTACGTTAAGGCCTTACTATAAGAAAATAATACTATTTAATAATAACGTAATAAACTTATAGACTATATAATAAAGTACTTAGATTATTTACTATTAAACTACTTTCTTAATAATCTACTAGTTTAGTCTACTCTATTTATAAGTAAATATAAAAATAAATAGTAGTATAATAATAATTATCTACTATAGCTATAAGATTATATAAATATTAACTTTAGTAGTAACTAAATAAATAATAATAAAAAAAATTATAATTATAATAATTAATTTAAATTCTATACTAATAAACTACTTAAAGAAACTAAGTACTATAATAAACTATTAAATAATACGCCTTAATTAATAATAGTATCTTAAGAGAATAATATTATATTTAAAAAAGTACTAGTTAAAATATCTACTTTAGTTAACTACTTTATTATAAAGAAAGTTATAATAAATAATTAATATAAAGATTATAATAATCCTAAGAAATATAAATACTTTAATAATTTAGAGGCTAAATAACTACTTAATAAAGTTAAGTAGTAAAATCTATCTATATAATAGGTTTATAATAATATAATTTAATAAAAAGATATATAGCTTTATAGTCTTTAGTTTATATATTATCTAATATAGTAAAAATATAATTAGATAAGCTTCTTATTCTTAAAGCTAGTAATATTTTTTAATACTATACTACTAATTATTTATAACTTACTATAACTCTTACTTACTTTATAATAAAATAAAGTTAAGAACCTAAATATAAGTACTTATTATCTAATACTATATTTAATATATATAAAAATATATAAGATTTTTTATAAAAAGGAATAGCTTAAAGAAAAATATAACTTATTATTAACTATTTAATCTAAATAGGAACTATTTCTAAATAATATACTAAAGGATAGTAAAAAAAAAAATAAAGGTACTAAAAAAGAAAGTAAGAAAACTAAAGGTAGTAAGTTTACTAAAACTAATAAAAAGGAAATTAAGTAATAAAAAATTTATTAATAAAAGATTTATTTATATATAAAGTTAAAATTATATCTTAATCTTTATTATTTATAAAATAGTTAATAGCTAGATTACTAACTTATAATCCTTAGTACTATATAGACTTAATAATATGAACTATATTTAAAGGTATAAAAATAGATAAGATCTTAACTTACTTTAATTATTAAAATATACGTTATATAGCTAAATTAAGTATGTTTTCTATATCCGATTTATATCCTCTTATTCTCTAGATTCTACGACGTACGTTTGAACGCACAGTGGAAGCGCTAGGCTGTTTAGAGGTTCACACATAAACAGGGTTCTTTGACAGCTTGAAAGCCGCCTCTCTTGTTCTTGTTCCGATACTCAAACACCACACATCAGTTGAGAGCTTGGGAATAGACACACGTGGTCCATATATGTGCTGTGTCCGACAGCCACGATGAACGGGCAGACTTTTCCAGATTGGCTGCGACTGTAAGTCTCAACGCAGTGAAGATGTTTGAGGCGACTGCTAAGACAACCAGTTCAGTCTTTTACTGATATTTTCTCTTCTATCTTTTCTACCTCAAATTGAGCGGATTGTATCACGCAAAGAGTGCAGCATCTTGGCTCCTAACTATATCCTCTTCAACCTCATTACTGCTACTGAGCACTTCGCCTTTTACCTTCTTTTCATTATTGACTACCCTCCACCGACCGATGAGCCACATGATGACTTACTAGTTGGCAGTCCACCTTCAACAGGCGACTATTTGAATTTGGCCCAGTTCGCTCTTACCGCTCTTTACCATTTAACATTGTAAGTACAAAAATCGTGCGTATGTCTGTCAAATCGAACTAAATCATCATCACTCAGATTTGGGCTGTACCTGTACTTCCCTCAACATGGTTCAAGAACAGGATTTTCGAAAAGTAGTATGGTTGCATTGTACTTATGCTTCCTTTCCATATCCGTCATGCCAGTACTCCTAGAGCTCCCAAACAAACCACCTCAAAAGGGGGGAAGCATGAGTTTTTTTGGCGCCATGATTGCGGGACCTCATGCCCACATCGTCCACCCGCTTGTCACTGCATTTGCATCCGCCTCACTGGCACCTCAACTTCGTGCAATTCGGGCTGGTCCAGGCCCGGGAGCACTTAGCATTCCTAGCTTGTTGCTGCAATCGGTCACGTTTACGTTGCTTGCATTGAGCTGGATGATTCGCCTGCCTTTACCACGGGGCTATACTTTCATTCCCTGGTGGTATTGGTATGCCTTGGTAGGATGGGCGGCAGTAGATGATGCCATATTTGCTATATACCAGGGCGTGTTGTGGTGGACGGCTAGTAGCCATGGAATCGCGCAGATGGTGAGCGAGGCACAGCCGTTACTGAGCACACCAGGGTGAAGCCTCGTTGTTGTAATTATTGCAGGTGAAGTAAGTTGTTGCTAGGTAACATGGAATAATAATATAATGCAGTTACTGATAGACTTAAAAGGACACTGCGTGCAGGCTACTCCAGGCTGCATAGCAAGGTGCGGGTGAGAGGAAGAGTTGTCTGGACGAAGATCAAGAGCATTGGGATCATGAAGTTGAAGAGAGCTTATGAATAAACGTAAGCCTTTGCGGGCTCTAGCAGACACTGAAGGCTTCTCAGCAAGATGCTTTGACACTCTTTCTCCCAAGGGTTTCAGAGCGTACTTGCATGTTGTGCATATAATTGTAGGTTCAGGAGTATTGAGGTAGAGTCCTAGAGTAGCAAGTCGTGAGAATACATCATCCGAAGAAAGAGCATCCCAGCTCTGAAAGTCTTGCAAAGGAGTACTGGTAATGGTCATGATCTTGTTTAGTTGTCAAATGCAGCTCAAAATTGGTTTTGGTAAGGTGAAATTGAATGGTGGTCGGTAAAGATGGATGGAAATGGAAAGAAATAGAATGTTTATTTCAAATATAGTCTCTTTTGAGGTTCGATCGGGAGTTAAAAATACTTGAGTAGGGTGGGTGGGCAGGATTCCAGAATGAACTCCCAAGTTGCTACGGAATGTCAAATCCCATTACTCTAAGAAACTAAAAGCCATAACATCTAGACTGAAGATTGATACTCCGAGCTTTGCGCCTTTGATACAACTGATTGTGTTGCTTGTCTGGAATGATTTGGTGTAAGCTTCGAACCATTAGGTGTCTGCTTCGAATTATTGTTTGTAGTAGACATCCAACTTGATACCAGTGGTTTGAAGGTTCCAGCGGCAGTGGCAATCAAGCTGACACCAACTTCAACAATAGTCCACATACAAATTGGCATATTGTCATACAAAAAGTCCTGAGCTCTCATTTTGTGAATATAAGGAATTCTAGCAATGGTTGCAATACTCGCACTGAAGACAAGTTAGCACACAAATTCAAGGATACGCCGAAAACTTACATTGAACCAATTGCCAGGAGGATAGAGATCGAAACTTTCTGCTTTCTTCGCATTTGCAACCTGGAGACCATGATTGTAGGTATGATTGCAAGGGCCATATCACATGTGGCCACCGAAACCCCATGTGCATATCTTGTCTTGATGAGAACTTCGACATCTAAACAATGCCCACTCGTATCACCAAGTAGTCTTGTCCAGAAAAAGTGTATTGGGTGACAGTTGATCATTAAGGTAGTGAAGTATACAATCGTAATACTTATTGCCAAGCCAGCCACAGCATATATTGCGTAAATCTCGGCTTTTACGTTCGATATTCGAAGTAGTGTGGACGCAAACGATAGTTTAATGACGCAGGTAGCGAAAACGTAAAGGTTTTCGGCAATGAAAACATCCTTTCAATACAATCAGTCGGTATGTCCCAGAGCTATGCAAACCACAATTCGCACAGAATTGGTAAAGACAAGGAACAAAATGTTGACTTACTCTGATACCTCTAGCAAAAGCCTGGGGCTGAACACTCCAAACATGTCGAGCAAAAGCATCATGAGCGAGACCGTTCATTAGAATGATGCAAAAACCGCTGTAGAGAAACTGGTTCAAAGCAGGTCACTTAGCAATGATTTGATCAAACAAAGCACTAAAGACTTTGAAAAGGGTAGAAACTATACCAGAGCAGCTACAGCAAGGTAATCATCTACTCCCAAATGAGAATAACGAATCCTTGTATAACATCTTGTAGCAACGAAACACCAGCTAAGAGTAAAAAATATGCTGAGTGTAGCTGCAACTTCAGGAATTCTGGTGTGAGTTGAAATGCTTGATGATATTGGAGCTGACATGTTAAATGATGCTGAGGCTAGTACTCAAGACTATGAAAGATTTGAAGGCCGGTCTTCGAAAGGGATAACAATTGCTGATATATAGCAAGTCGTTCAGTGGGAGTTGGAATACGTCGGTCCCAAAATTTAGGCGTAGCAGTGGCAGGACCCCTGATGTTTGCAGCTCGAAATCCTTCGAAAGAGTCGTGAATTGCAAAGCTCAATCTGTATTAGGTAAAATGGCTAAAAAAAGGAGAACAGCAATGAATCATAGGAATTGACTAGAGGAAAAGGATGGTACGCTGTTACTGACAGTACCAATGGCCAGCCTCCCTACTTCACTACAGGAGCATTCGAATGAAACCGTCAAGAATATAAGTCAGGTAGGAAACTTGATTGCCCAGACAAATCGAAATATTGTTTTCTATTCCCAAAGCAAACAAATTGATCTAGGAGGTAGTCAAGTCAAGACAGAAAAACCATCAAAGTGCCATACTCATGGCTTTGAGTTGTATCATCCAGTGAAGATGGAACAGCAGGTTTGAAAAAAGCATGCCGTTTTGGTTTTTAGCTCAAAGAAAACCTACTTCAAAACAATTGTAATTCTTAGAGAGCGTTTTTAGCTATACTAACATCTATTAAATAGCCCAAAATCCGATATCTTGGCCAACAAGTCGTAAGGTGTTTGTTACGTAGCTATCATGTCTCTCAACATTCTTCACCACATACACGCCCGGCGCCTATACTGCTGGTTTGGACCAATACAAAATGGAATGGCAAATTAGCACCACTGCAGTATATGCTGGTATTACAACTTTCACAATGTGCTTTGCTGTTGCCGCTATGGTTTTAGCACCGTTTTCTGAACTCCAAGGACGCAGACCTGTTTTCCTGGTTGCCGGTGTTGTGTACTGTATCTCTCAGATTGGCTCAGGCGCTACAATGTCATTTGTTGGAATGCTGGTTACACGCGCGATAGCAGGATTCTCATGCTCGGTGTTTTCGACAATGGTGGGCGGCGTTATTAGCGACATCTACATCTCCAAGGAGCGCAACACTGCGATGGCAATATTCTCGGGAACAGCTCTTGCTGGTGCAGCATTGGGGCCCATGATATCGGGGATCATTGCACAGCATTTGAATTGGCGCTGGATATTCTATTTGCAAACAATCACTTGCGCTATAACAGTTTTTGCACTGTTCCTGGGTTTTCCGGAGACAAGAGGTAGTGTGCTACTCAGTCAAAAGACGCAAGCTCTGAACAGATGGTATGAAGAAGTTGAAAAGCAGCCATATCATAAGCCAGACGAGAATACAGGCAATGAAGGTCGAGGAACCGATGTTAGCATCCCTGTATGTCATGGACTGCGTTGGAAAGTGAAGGAAGATGAAGATCGTGCATTTATTGCAATACTTATCCGCATATCGCTGACTCGACCACTTTTTCTTCTTTTTGCCGAGGGCATCGTCTTTTGGCTCTCCTTGTGGATGGCGTTTGCATGGACAATTGTATATCCGACCTTCGAGGCCCTTCCACTCATGTTTAGTGCGACGTATAGATTCGACAATCAGGCCAACGGTTTGGCTTTTCTTGCAGTGCAGTTGCCTCCATATTATCTGCTATTTTGGCGGTTTGGCAAGAATCGTCATTGCCTCGAATCGAATGGCTACCCGGCAATTTAAGAGACAAGCCGGAGCGACGACTCTATTTCTCTTGCTTTCAAAGCCTACTTCTACCTGTCGGTCTCTTCTGGCTGGAAACAACGATGAGACCTTCTATTCCTTGGATTGTACCGGTGCTTGCATTTGATTGTTTGACCATTGGAATATTCAGCGTCTACCTGGCAGTGTTCAATTATCTGGCTGACACTTACCATGCTTATGCAAGGTCGGCCATTGCCGCGCAGAGCTTCACCAGAAATGTCTTTGCAGCATGCTTGCCACTGGCAACAGCGCCCATGTTCAGCGATCTGGGATTTCTGAATGCAGGCTGCTTGTTGGGTGCTGCGGATATTGCTTTGAGTGCAGTTCCATGGGCGTTAGTACTTTGGGGCGAAAAAATAAGGCGGAGGAGCAAGATTGCCAGTCAATCAGCAGAATGATTCTTAGGCTGTATTCAATATAGAATCCGTTCTCATCAGGTCTGACTTACTCCTCGAGCTGCCAGTGTGTTACCTGAAGCATTAACGATGCGGACATGGCTTTGAGGGGAGCAAGTCTTCGATCGCCCAAGACATCAGATTTAGGACTAGAAATTGAGAGAGATGATGGCCCAGATCAGTCTCTGGTCGTTGAGTGCTCTAGAGTAGAATGTGACCGTCTCTTCGAACGTTGAAGTAAAAGGGAGACGCGAGAAGAAAGTAGCCTCCCATTTAGGTCTAGCGCCGAGCAACCATAGCAACCTCCTTTTCTTCAACTTCTCCGTAAACAATAAACCTGCATCATCAACATGTCGCGCCCAACACCATCTTGATCTTAGGATGCCATTACCATCGTGAGAGATCGTTTGCTCGCCCATAAGTCCATTGGCGCTGCATCTGCAATTGAGATCGTCAGCGGATTGCGGCCAGGACAAACAGCTGTATCAAAAGGTGAATCATCAATGTAGTAAGAAACCAGCAATATGATCAAGAGATCCACCGCAACGCGAAACCATAGAGGATATATGCACGCGATTAGTGCGTCTTTAATCGAGTTGTTGGTATTTACACAGTATGGATTTACGACTTGCTGCTCCACTCTGAATGACCTCATACCGCAGTACGCAACCTGCGAATAAATGCAACTCGCCACATAATCCTTAGATAGGAGACGGCGGTATTAATTAGCAGTAACTAAAGAGCGATCAAGTGCTTTTATCCTCCACTGCTCTAGGTATCCGAAACCAGGATTTAACTAATTACGAATTTATGCCACACGAAGATATGGATGTGAAAACAAGATGCGATGCTAACTTGGTAAGTTGGTAGTACGCGCTACTCCAACACTTATGACGACGCTTTCCCAGCGCCGCTTCTGTAAAACCTCACCTACTACTCTACTCCCTTGAACGTTGACATTTGTTTCTAACAATTCAGTTTTCGAGCGAAATTTGAGAGCCGGTTTTCAAGAAAAGACATTACATCTCTTGGTAGTCGTCATGTCCAATATGGAACAGGAAATCCCACACAAACACCAAGTTCACCGGTATGTCTCTTAGTTCCAGACATGTTGGCCCAAGAATAATCCCATTTGACAATTACAGAGTCGGCAATTGGCTGCCAAATGACCATCGTGTACATGATAAATGGCTATCCGAGGTCATCGATCATGTCGGCCAAAATCCCAAGAACTTACACCCAGTCCTTCAAGAATTTGAGAAGCTCATCGAAAACAACACGAGAGTTTACTTGCTAGTGCAATCAATGTTCCAGCAGGTTCCCAAAAAAGCGCCATACAACAAAGATCCCACTGGTTCTTTCGCTAGGATCAAAGATTACAAGGTTCGTGTCTTATCCCGCTTTTACTTCAATCCGCCATTCTCTTCCCAGCACATATGACATTCAGGTTAGGATTTTGCTCAGATATAAAACGAGGCCCGAGCATCTCATTTGCCTTCTCTCGACTATTTTTTTCACACGTTCACAGCCATGCTAACACCTAGATAGCATATGCTGCATGTTCTGAACCATTTGATGACCACGGCTCCTACTTGGACTGATAAGGCGGACCGAATGGGTATGGTAGGCCTCCCCATCAATGCCATTTTCGATTGGCCTATGGGTACACCAAGTGGCTTCGCCTTATTCCTCGATCCAGAAGTTAATGCCATGCTCAAAAAAATCCTCAACGTATGGGGTGACTTTCTCAAGTCTCCAGCCTCAACTTACGTATTGGAAAACAACTCAAATGCGTGGTTCGGCGATTTCGGAGTGAGTGAGCTAGCAAAGACTGCAAATCTGGGAGTTGGTACCAAGACTTTTGAGGAATTATATATCTGCGATTCTACGCAATCATATCATGGTTTTAAAAGCTGGGACGATTTCTTTACTCGCCTCTACCGTCCTGGTATACGACCTATCGCTTCGCCGGACAACGACGATGTCATCGCAAACGCATGCGAGTCGAAAACATACAAAGTCGCTCATAACCTCAAAGCACGCGATCAGTTCTGGGTAAAAGGTCAGCCATATTCCGTCACAGACATGCTCGCCCAAGATCCATTAGCAGCCCAATTCGTAGGCGGAACCATCTATCAGGCATTCTTATCGGCACTAAGCTACCATCGTTGGCACTCCCCAGTCTCTGGCACAATCGTCAAAGCCTTTGTTCAGGATGGAACATACTACTCAGAGCCGCTTTTCGAAGGGCTGGGAGATGCTGCAACTAAGACGCACGGCATCGATTTTCATGGAGAAGCAACAGGTCAGGGATACATTACTGCTGTGGCTACACGAGCAATCATCTTCATCAAAGCTAACAATCCCAAAATCGGGCTGATGGCTTTTATTGGTATAGGCATGAGCGAGGTTAGCACATGCGACATTCAGGTGAAGGATGGACAGACGGTGAAGAAGGGCGATGAGTTGGGTATGTTCCACTTTGGTGGAAGCTCACATTGCTTGCTCTTTAGAAAGGATGTCAAGGTTGGTGGCTTTCCAGAGCCTGGTCGAGACCACAATGTCCCTGTACTGAGTCAGGTCGCGGTTGTTGAGGCATAAACTCGGTATACGCTTAGAAAAAGGCATTGGTGGCAGCAATTCAAAACAGCATTTGGAATAACAGAACAGCATTTGAGCGCTCTCAATGTGTAAACTGTCGGCCAGAATTGGTGAGTACAATGAGACTCACCAAATATGTGGTCAGGAACATTTGTGTGGGCCAAGTCATTGAGCACAATAAGAGTCCAAATTGACATATAGCAGGTGGCGCATAGCGCTATGCTCCCGGTACTTCCGCAAAGAAAATATATAAATATGATTCAGTCTCTAAATACATCACAGTGCAGGAGTAGTCCTAATTGTCTTTGGTAGCGGACAGTGATCGTGATCCCATTAACAATCATAGGTACTCCCATGCACCAATACCTTGCACTGGCTCAGAAATCAGAACAAACCGCGTACAAGCATTTTTGTCTCCTTGTCCACCAATTCTAATCGACCCTTTCTCGTCTTCATATTGTAACCATACCTGCCAAACATTCGAATCCTCGGGCAGATTACACATCCAAAAGGTATAGTATCGGTTCAATTGTGCAGTCGTAGCATTGACGATCAAGCCGGTAGTGAGAGAGCCTTCAGGTATGTTCCCGCTATGCGGTACGGTGTATTTAAGCAACCCATTCGGAGCAACATACACTGATTAGCAAGTCAGCTCGTGAATACCAAAGAATAATTCGCAATATCTTTGTGTCAAATACCTTGCTGTCCACCCGGCACCTCTGTGTTCATGAAGAGAGTTCCAGCTTGACCCCCAGCAACGAAGCTAGTTCCATTTCCTAATGGGCAGGTTGTGATATTGGCCACAGAATCAGGGCAATACGATTGTGTTGGCTTATGGATCCAGAATGAGCCGCCTGACGCATTAATAGCCGGAGCACCAAGTCCAGGGTAATTGGTGTAGTATGCGTGCAATTCGAATCCTGCTGGTGAAGGGGCTGCTAGAACACCACTGGCTGAAGCTATGAATGCGTATAAACGAAGCATGTGTATAGAAAACATTGTTACAACCGTGACCAGATATGACGAAATTAAGAGAATGAGGATGAACAGAAATAGAATGGAGCGTTAGGGTACAGCGACACGCAGGTAAGGTATGGAAGCGACTGCCGAAAACTTGTAGTGTATGCCGAATTAATAAAAGGAGAATACCTTATTTATATTGCGTGAACCAAAAACTGGGCCGACATGTAGGAACTTATACTTCATAGCGTGCTTGGGCCAATAAGAAATATACTAATGTTGATTACTTCCACCAACATCAGTCAAGCACAGCCCATTAACCTACGGTGTTTCAAGAAGGGGCCGATTGAAAGTTGCCTTGAAATTATGTGTGGCACAGCTCTCACCATATTTGATAGACTATCGTCTTGCCGATTTCAAATGCTTTCGTTCTTATAAAGTGCATGGAAGGTAGATAATCGAGTACAAAGAGAAGATATGTCTCGTGCTGGATTTCCTGAGAGTGCGCTGGGCAGTAGAATATTTCTCGATTAGCAAGTGCTTCATCTTGTTCAATCCAGCAACCTCAATATTGCAGCATTGTCATCGCAATGCTTCCGTGCATAATCCGCAGGCGTAAAACCACCTTTGTCAAGCACATCTTTGGGCAAACCTTTCTGGATTAAATGTCGCGCAACATCTGTTGCTCCTTGTGCCGCAGCGAAATGCAACGGTGTCGCTCCTTGCTCACCACCTTTGACACTCACCTTTGCACCTTTTTTGATTAGAAGCAGTGCTACGTCCCAAAGAGCATGGTATGAAGCGATGAGTAGTGGTGTCAATAGGTCCTTTCTTTTACATTCTGTATCCGCCCCTCGCTTCAACAGTAGCAAGGCCAGACTCTCCATCTTCTGATCGATAGCGAGGTATAAAGGCGTGGAACCATCTTTGAGTGGGATATTCAAGAGTTTCGGCTCATGATCAAGCAATTTCTCAACAATGTTCAGAGGTACACCTTCAGTTTCTACTGCAGCGTGCAAGGAATTGATCTTCCTAGTTCCGCATGTGACTGTAACGCTGGCTCCGTACTCAAGCAATAATTCTACCATCTTCAGGTCCTTTGCGATGATGGCATGCATGATAGGTGTTTCTTTGTCCTTGTTTGGCGCATCTACTTTGGCTCCTCGTCTCAGCAGAATACGTGCGGCTTCGTGTCGTTGTTCGTATTGAACCATTCGATGTAAAGGTGTCTGAGACCACTTGTTCCAAACCTCCAAGGGCGCTCTATGAGAAAGTAATGTATCGACTGATTCCGCACCACCAGCAAGATGAAGCGGTGTATCATTTGTACTATTCTTTGCTTTCACAGAAGCACCCTCTTTGATAAGGAGGCTGATAAGCTCTGGCGAATCTTCCTGAGCAGCAATATGAATTGCTTGGTTGTCTTCCTTGTCTGTTGCCGTGATTTTGGCCCTATTCTTGAGAAGCAATTTTGCAGCCTCCAAGTGCTTTTGCTGTGTAGCAAAATGTAGTGCTGTGAGGCCAATATCTGTTTTCATATTGACAATTGACTTGTCTGCTTTCGAGAGCAACGCTGCAAGAACTTGAACATCTCCACCAAAAGCGGCTCTATGAATGGGTGTTGCAAGATTGATATCTTGCACGTTGACGGAGGCTCCGTGACGTATAAGCAGATTGACGATACCTGCATTTTTGACCAGAGTTGCCTCTTGTATTGCAGTTGTAAACTCCGGTCCGGATCTCTGATTGATCGGAACTTTTCGTTCCAGAAGGAAAGCTACCATTTCTTCCTTATTTGCTCGAGCAGCGAGTGAGAGAAGACTGAACTTCTCATGCGTTTCCGTGATATCAGCTCCACTCGCAAGCAGTTCTTTAGCAATTTCGACTTGACCATCAAAAACAGCAAGTGTCATGGCTGTAAATTCTGTTGTAGTTTTGGCTGCCAGGCTGGCTTTCCTCTTCAATAGGGCGCGCACTATATCCAGGTGCCCGCACTCGATCGCCCGGATAAGAGCTGTTCTTTTCCATTTTTTGTCGACAGCTTCAATATCAGCCTTTTTGTCAAGAAGTAAGTTCAGGTTATCAACACGATTGTCTGAAGCGGCGTGGTGCAACGGATATAAGCCTATTTCATCCTTGGATTGAACATTCACGCTCGCCGCTGTTCGTGACAGGACAGATAAAACATCAATACTCTCCCTTGAAGCTGCCCAGTGAATCGGCAGGTATCTCTCATCGTCCAGTGCATTCGTATCTGCTTGCCAACGAATAAGGAGCTCAACTGCTGGGGCACTTTGGCTCACTATAGCCCAGAAAAGAGCAGTACGATGAGTTTTGTCATACACGTCAACCTTCAAGAGTAAGCGAAATTCACCTTGACCATCTGTTGGGTATAAGACCACAAACCTTGGCTCCATTCTTCAAAAGCACTTCCATGGTCTTGTAGTGGCCAAACTGGGATGCATTATGGAGTGGCGTGAATTTGTCATCGTCCAGAGTTTCTATATCAGCTCCATGTGCCAGCAGAAGTTCCACAAGCTCGAATTTCCCGGAGAAAGCTGCCTGGTTCAGTGTGTCCATACCCTCCTTTCCCGGCGCATTGATTGATGCGCCTCTTTCGATCAGCAATTTCGCTATGGGCATGGATCCATTCTCGCAAGCCCAAATCAGAGCTGTCTTGGCTTCGTTATCCTGGATTTCCGGAGCAGCATCACAGTCCAGAAATCTCTCTACTAATCCAATGTTGTCCTTTTGAACTGCAGTAATGAGCGGAGTGATATTTCCAGGGGCCAGATAGTTCACGTCATAGCCTCTCAATAGAAGCCGATCAATCAGGTCTGCGTCATTACTTTCTATTGCTTTGATCATACTAGATGCCAAAAAAGCAGTGGTTTCTTTGATTGGTCCTGTCTGGTCCACTAAGACAAAGATTAGAGTCATCTAGCTGTCCAAGGTAAATATTCACACGTACACATGCTGATTTGTGGTGCTTTTGCGGAAGTTGGTATCATTCCCCCAATACTGAGACGGCCAATGCCCGCGGACGCACCGCTGGTAGTAGGTGATGGGGGACTTGTCGTCAAGTTTGGGTTAGCTTTCCGTAAAGTACCAGTTCTTTGAGCGATATTGTTCAGGACACTGGTATTTTTATGAAGAAGGTCCTTGATACCAGCAAGTGATTCTCTGATACCAAGTCAGCCCATGCTTGCATGAAAGAATGCTTTACTAACGTTTGCAAAGCCGATAACAAGAGATTCAGGCCAATTTGTTGGCCTCTGACTTGAGCAAGCAGCTCTTTCAGATGATCTTGTTGCCATATTACCGTGACTTTGGAATACCTCGTCAGTTGACTAGCCTCTTTCCCATTGGTTATTTTCAATAACTCCTTTTCCAAGACGGATAGAACCAGCGTACATCCATTTAAACCTGTATCAAATGCGGTACGAAAATTGATCTGGCTAATACCAGACAATCGTGATGTTAGACTATCAGGGTTATGGACGGCAAGGCTTTCGATTTGCGAGAGGGCGGCTGAGAGAACTGTAGTTTCTGAAGAAATGGACGAGATAGCAAGGGGCGCGTCATTGTAGGCTGAAATAAGATCCGATGTGTATTTCGCAACCTGTTCATCTTCTCATCAGCCCACGAGTTGGAGTAGTAGGGAAATATTTGCAAGAAACCTTTGCGCATGTTCCTATCAATCCACCGACGGTGGTTGCAACCGAGATCGGATCCATACTTTACCCCTGCTTCCAGTCCTGCCGGTGTAACATAAAAGTATAAAGATACGGGAGCTTGGCAAAGCTTGTTTTGCTCGGTGCAGAATGCCCAGATTCAGGGGCGCGTCACGGCGTTAACAGGTCAACTCGGTACCGTATGTGCAGGAGGTTGGGTTTCGATAGAACAAGTCACGAAACTCTTTGCTTTGAAGAAGAGATCGAGATAACCCAAGTATCACGTGTAGGAGTAGTCTAGAACCGATATATCTAGGTATCCCAATACACAGCCAACCACGCGTCCTTCTTCAACAACAAATGGGGCTGGAGATGAACTAACAACCAACATCTTCATAGCCTACAGCGCACTCAAAAAAGCATACAATAGCTGGAGTAGCGAATGGAGTTGTACGCATGTTGGATGAAGCTTAATTCGATGGCTAAGCCTCCTTCTGCAAAAGCGCACTACGACAAAAGAAGCTAATGCATCACTCGACGCGCCCACTGCCACTGGGCCACTGCATGTGGAATCAATCCCGTTTGAGGCTATGGGAACCTGATTTGGACAAGTCTTCGACTAGAAGTAATCATGCACCTTATTACATGTCGGAAGCAATATGGACCTGGATATGGCAACTGAAGTATCACTCGCACATGCCGAGGCGTAGGTATATTCCTTATAAAATAATTCTAACATTACTCCCAGAAAACAATAATCATCTCCAGTCAGGAGTCAGTATGTCACAGGCTACGCAGTACCTTGCGTCCGCTTTCTACGCTTCCCTTTCATGTCCTTGGATATTTGCTGAATCAACTCCTGGAAAAATCGCGCCGTTTCAGCAATGGGCAAAATGATACTGATTGCCGCACTACTAAAAACCCACAAGAAGCTGATGACGATCCATCCAGTGAAAAATCCTTTGGAAAAGACGTAATGGCTTAGAAACATTGGAATAGGAATCAAGAAGTCCATCAAGAATGTCAGTATACCAGATGCCCAGCATGCAAGTTTAAAGGCTGATGCGAGCTCTGAAGGATGATGTTCAATATTTGCATCAAATGACGCTTCGTACTCTTCGTCCCGGAGGATTGGGTCTTCTGTGGTGGATTTCTTAGGTTCGGCCTCCTTTGGCTTTTCCAAGTCGGCATTGCTTTCATCTGGTGTATCCAATCCGCTGTTCTTCTCAGTTGGAGGAGATACGCCATCCAGCGTCCTTGGAATTGGATTAATGTTTCGAGTTATTTCCCAGTCAAAATTGTCCGGTTTGATCAAACTGACGACAACAGTAAGTATCAAACCTGTCATTACCGCTGCCAGATTTCCAGCCAAAGTAGGATAATTCTGTCCCGTTGAACTGACGGTAAGTTCTCCATAATATACTTTAGCTTCGATCAACCAGGCTGCAATGCCCGCAATCAGACCTCCAACTGCTCCAGCGATTGCACCTGCTTTACTTTGTTTCTTCCAGGTTATGGCAAATGCTGCTGGAAAGACTGCACCTCCAATCAAAAGTCCCATGACTAAGAAGAGCCAACCAAGGTCGATACCAATAGCATTCCATATGATTGCGAAGATGGCCATAACCAAGCCGAAGATGCAGATATTGACATGTGCAACAAGAATGAGACTCTCTGGGGAGGCCGCTGGCTTGATGTATGATTTGTAGACGTCGAATGTCAAAATGGAGCTTACTGCAATGAGCTCTGCGGAAGCGCAAGATGTGACAGCCATGAATAGAGTGATGAGTAAAGCGACCGCTCCGGATTTTCCGAGAAGTGCACTAGCTGCAAACGCAGAAGCCAATCCAGCTGATACTTGAGATGAAGTCATGGCATCAGGATAGGTTGGAAACTTGGGGTTGTCAGTCAATGCCGCGGCAGCCAGGCCTAAGGTGGTTGCAAAACCAAATGGAATGGCAAACCAAGCCATGCCTCCAAGAATGTATGCTCTAACGGCTGTTTTAGGTCGACTTGCAATGGCGCGTTGCCAGTAAGCTTGGTCCAAAAAGACTGTTCCAGAGCCGGAGCAAAGTTGAATGATACCAAACACAAGAGCTGAGTTCGACTTCATTGTGAGATACGATCCATCTTGATTGCCATCAATAGGACGCTCAGAGCTTGCTTTCTTGAGCAAGTCATACATCGCCGAAGGGGATCCAATCAGGCCATCTCCAGTGTATACTTCAAACATAAAGTATAGAATGATAACCATGAGAATAAGCGTATGCGAATAGTCACCTAGGGCAGTATCAGCATTTGTCGACTACCAATGCATAACATGATTCAAGGGGCTTACAAAGAAAGGTAGCTCTCAAGCCACCCAGAACGACATAAACGCAAACTCCCAATGGAATGAGAAAGATAGCAGCATAAACATTCATCCCAGTTAAAGCTGTAACCACTGCACTTCCACCAAGCAATAGCTGACTGCCAACCAAGATATTCGTGACCAATGCGAAGAATAGGAATACCCAATGAGTAGCAGTTCCATATCTTACTTTGATGATTTCTAGAAATGTATGGCATCTTGGAGCGTTCATCTTGGTTTTACAAGCAAGGACTGCAAACATCAGGATTTGGACAGTCGCGCCAGCCGCATACCTTGATCAATTAGTTGATGATCCTCACCTCCATCCTCACTGGAGTCCAGTCTCGCTATAGAAGTATAGAGTGCTTACCAAAAAGGACCAGCTACACCATATGTATACGCCACCGTACTGCTCTGTAGCAAAGTTGCAGCCCATGTCCAGGCAGATACAATACCCGCAGCGATCAGTCCTGGTTTCACTGATCTCGATGCAGTGTTGAATTCTTCACTGGTCTTTGTCGAGAAGCTGGTATATTTATTCTGCCTGATATTAGAATCATACACTCTTGGCGCCCATCAATAAGGTACTCGCCTGAAGTAAAGATATTCCCATCATAACGAAAGCAAAGAAGAAGCCGATTCCAACCACAACTCCATAGCCAGCTCCCACCGGAAGGATTGGCGCAAGCTCAACAGCCATGATGAAGTATACTCAGCCTGATGGCTATTACTCGATCTATATCTGTTAAACAGAAGCCACTTGGCCGGTGCCTAGTATTAACGAAAAAGTGCAAAGACCAAGTTAAAAGGAGAAGTTCAAAGTAGAAACATATTCATTCATTTGGGTAGTACTAAATACTACCTAGTACTGTACTAAAGGTTCTCTGAAAACGAACTTAGGTTGATTTCCTTATCAAAACGCCCCACACTTGTGATACATGACGTCGGCCATGAACTGGAAGATCAACTAAAAGCGGGTTGGGACTGTCAGCATCGGCTGATTATTGCGATAAGGGGAATTGGCGAGCTTTTATCAACGTCGCTTCAATGCCTAGTAGTGATGTCTGTGGCCTCGATTATTGGTGCCATGCCTGGCAAAAAGCGGCATTATCCTTGGAATCATGCGGCTTGTATGCCAATCTGCGGCATCAACGAAGATCGCCGCCTGGGTTACAAGCTAAATATCATTATATGAACCACAATCAGCAATCCAGGGCCCAAACTGTGACAAGTCTCTTTCGTTAATTTTGATATCTTCATACTGCAAAATGTCCGGATATAAAGGAGCTCCCGCCGTCGGTCCAACTTTGCCCTTGTCTCATATTTTATCACTCAAGTTCACCTTGAGCTCATTTGAAGTGAGACTTCTTATGGCAGCCTGGAATTGTATTCGATTTGCTGGCTGGCCATATTGGGATAAGACCAATTTTGTACGTGGGATTATTTGACGTGCGATTTTAAGCGAGCTAAATAGAATCCCAATTTACCGAGTAGTCGGGCAACTTGTTGAAATGGAGTGGCCATTTACGGTAGAAACCAAGGGCGGGAAATCGGGAAGGGGTATGTCACATGAAGAAGCGATCACAGTATACCTGAATGGGACTGCTATGGAATGACAAGTCATAAAATTTGCTTACTTGCTACAAGAGCTTTTCTATCTTTCGCTATTTGTGGTTATGAACCTGGTATCTTGCGCCAATTTCCAGTGCAAAAGCTGCTTAAAGATCGTTAGGCAGGCTTTCGTCGAGGAATTGTCGAATTTGGCTTCAGATTTGGCTGACTAGATGAGGAGCGCAAAGAAGATTTAGGAATATTCAGCTTGTTTGAGGCGGCTGGAGCTGCCGACTTACCTTCTCTTCCTTGATAAGTGACTGATTGGTTCTTGACAGTCTTGCCCACAGTAGAAACTTGACTAACCAACATACTAAAGTCCATTGTATGAATAGACTCTTGCAGTTCACCCATACTTGCTGTTTGGATGAAGAGAACTTTTCCTGCGGTGAAGCCATCATGTAGTAGACGTGTGAGCTGGCTGTCTCGCCATGGGACAATCGTTTTCGGCTTTGAGGAGAGCTGAGCTAGAGCAGTCAGTACTGTCTTCAAAGCTGAAAGACTGGAATTGATAGCCTGGGTTTCGGCTCGGTCGATGGTTACATTTGCCAGAGACTCTGAGCCAGCGAGATCAACAAATGTGATAGCGCTACGAGTGGTGGTCATGGCATCGTTTGCACCTGCTGAGGTGGAAACCATTTCGAGGCTAAGGAACATATGAGATCGAGAACTGGTCAAGTTCTTTTCTGTGGAAGCTTGCGATCTGTTTGCTGATGCGAGTTCCAGCATCTCTGTGACAGCTGCAGGAAACTCGAGAGCCATTGTGTTCACACCGAGAAGTTCTGAACGGATTGGCCACATGCCACGGCAATCACTGGAGACTTTCTGATTTTGACGTCCTTCTGGTGCTAACAAATCATACACCTTGTCCTTGTAAACCTCAATACAGCGACCTCGGACTGCGAAATTTGTCGCCTCACTTTGCAATCTCTCGAAAACTTTTGCTACGCTCTGGTCAAGCATTGAGCTCATGGTATATGTTTTTCCACTACCAGTTTGACCATAAGCCAGGACCGTGACATTGTGGCCTTGAAGAGCAGCCTCAAGCATCTCAGATAAATCGCCAAAGAGGCTAGAGTTGGAAACTTCTGGAGTGAAGACGCGATCAAACGTAAAGACCTTGTCAACATTGCGAACATCCTTTACGCTGATGCTACTACCACCAGTAACAGTAATGGGTTGTTTCAACATACCCGCTTGTGCTGGACGTAATCGAAGCCAGGAGCGGAAACCTCCTTTACTGTCAATAAGATCGAGTTGAAGCGCTTTGATCTGGGCTTCCATGGCACTCATCTTCTCAAAATTTGCGCTACGCTCTGCGGCGAGGTTATGCTCGTACTCGATTGCCTTCTGTTTACATTGAACGTTAGCAGCGTTAAGTTCCTGATTCAACATGGTAAGAGTTGTTTGCAAATTATGTGAGGCTCGCTCGTTGCTGTAAGACTTGACGACCAGTAACGCATGCTCACTTTCAGTTTCCCGCAATTTCTTCTTCAGCTGGGATACTTCCTCTAGCGTCTGAGCATCATTGATTAACTTCTTGTCGTTAGCATCGGCTTCGGCCTGGGCATCTGAGAGTCGTTGCTGGAGAGAGTCCACCTGCGCCTCAAGATCATTGATTTTCTTCTCAAGATCAACGTTGTCTTTCGCGAGAGCCAACAAGTCGTTTTCAAGTTCAACTTTTTCGGCTGCCAGCTTTCGGTAGTCAGCAGTAGCTGAATGCAATTTGGAAAGTGTTTGGGCATGGAGAGCAGATTCTTGGTCAAGTTTTGAAGTCAAACTTGCAACGTCTTTCTGCTTGCTCCCCATCATCAGATGAATTTCATCTTGCGAGTGCTCTAGGTATTGCAACTCTTTTATGAGTTCCACAAGTCTAGCTTGATTGGCTGCACTATTCCCTTGTAGTCTGAGATTTCTAATCTCCATTTCTTTGTCCAAGGCATTGTTCTTAACCTGGCAGCGAAGTTCTGTCAAGAACACATCGAAATCAGAATCAGAAGTGTTTCTCGTACTCTTGTCATTCTCTCGAGAATCGAAGCGATTGGATGTTTGAGGTTCAGAATGGGGACGATCAGGAGACGGGTCGTTGGGGGCCTCGATAGTGATGGTTGGCGGAATGTTGAGGTCTTTAGGCTTGAAGAACTTCTTCATTGCGGGAAAATTGATGCCGGGAAGCATTTTCGAGGATATGGCTCCACTTGGTACTAGAATTGTGTGAGGTATCGATGATATAGGGTCGGCCTGCGACTTGAATGTATATCGAGTCCACGGGTTGCTTTGAGCAATTCAGACAGTATGCTGATCTGAGGGTATATATTTGCAAAGTTTTCAACCAATGCCTTTGTCTTCTGAAGTGTATATCTTTTCTTTATGGAACACAATGACTTTTCAGTTCTTTATCCTGATATCGTCATTTTGACATACTACAAGCGCTTGGTCCTAGGAGTTGTAGTCCACTCTTGTTCTGAGCTCTAATATGAGAGAAAGGAGACTCAACTATGATGCTCTAGATGATTCTGATTGAGGTATCCCTCCTTTTTCACTAGAGCGTCTTTTAACTGGTATAATTGGCACTGCGTTTGCATGAATGACAAGATTGCTATATATGATAATCAGTAGCGTGATTGAATGGTTGCAACACCGGCAAGTTCGTTATGAGAAGAAACTGATTATTAGTGATTATGTCGTACTTGCAAAGTAATTCATACTGCTTTCTTGACTCCCGTTCTTCCAATTACTTATTACCACTACACGCTTATGAGTTAGTTCCCTCTTATCAAAGTTGCACAATGGCATCATATATACCATAGCGTGGGAGGGGGGGTAGAGGGAATGATATCAAGTGATTTCTAGATAGACATTTTGGCGTCATGAAGTCCAAAATAGTGCTTTACAGAACTAACCTGTCTTTATTTAAGATTATGTCTTAACAATGTCTAGCAAGAGATTATGTTAGTAGCGAAGAAGGATCACGACAAGAGACGAGGAAGGAGCAAAAGTCATAATAGGTAAGAATAAGTAAGAGAAGTTTTGCCTAGTCTATATGTACTAAAATTGCTTATTTGCATAATTAGTATTCGTGAAACTAGTAGAACTTTGACTGCTAAATCTTGCTCATAAGTAAAATACGAGCCTAGCCTAATTTGTAGAGTAAATTACCGTAATATAAAGAGTCATAGTTCTGACATTATAGAGTTTTCTTAGCCACTTTGTAACTTTATAACTTTAATCACGATTGCCTATTTAGGCAATCTTTTTTTATATTTTCTAACGCCTTAACATTATCTAGACATGTCTTTTTGCAAAAATGCTGTTAATCCTTAGACATAATATCAAAATTTGGCATGAATTCCTTAGGGGATACAGTGGAGAGAACCCTTGCACAAAATAGTAGAGACATAATACTAGACATTATTTGCTCTACCCCCCGTTGCACGCTATAGTAGGCTTGAATATCCCGCAGCGATAATCAACCACCTGTGGATCAATTGCCACTAGACCTCCACTACCGTCAGCCCCCAAGTCGCCGAGATCAAGAATAGATGCATTTGTTGAGGCAGACCTGGCAGCCACCTCTTTCCAGCCGGGTCCACCCAATGGGTCTTTTGCAAAAGATGCCCAAGCATGTCGCATGTAACTTCCCAGTTCAATTTCTTGTGTAGTAGAAGTATTGAGCGGGAAAGTATTGAACACCAGAGACAGTTCGGAAGCATGATATACTCCAAGATCAAATCCTGGAACTGGCTGTGCGTTCGGGAACGAGGCATTGTAGTAATACCGCCAGGAGGGTATTCCTACTTCCACTGAAGCATTTGCGAACAAAGCAGCTGGCTAAAGTAATATCAGTATTTGCCACATTCTGCTTATGGCTTTCACACTCACACATTGAAAATAAACCTCTGTCAAGATTTGAGATGCTTGCAAATATGGAGTGTCGAGACCATCCTTTCCAATAGGATATGCTTCATCCAGGAGCGGCCAAAGCTGTGGAAAAGGACCAAAGTACTCTTCGTAAAAGTCCGTGATGTTATCAATGCCAACTACAAAGACTCTGCCTTCTTGAGCGTTTGATCCGATCAAGGTAGGAATATTTGCAATCAGTCCTGCTTCTCTTGCCAGTGCAGGATGTGCGACAACAGTTTTGTTATCAACTATTGGGTCGAATATAAGTTCTTGATGCTCAATGATACTCTTAATAGTTGCCGCAGGCGCAGCTCTGACACATTCCAGTTCGCTTCCTTCTGTGCAATTTAGTGCCATTGAAAGGTTATGCCATTCTTCAGTGCTCGGTGTCCAAACTTCGGGGCGATAGGAGATTTGACCACTTTCCAGAATTGCGGCTCGGAAGGGAGGATGTGATCCATTCGGATAGCTTGTCAGTAATGCGTCAATAGAAAAAGCTCCGGCTGATTCTCCAAAGATGGTGACTTTTTCTGGACTTCCGCCAAAAGCAGCAATGTTTCGTTGAACCCAATCTAGTCCTGCTCTTTGATCCAAGAATCCAACATTCTTTTCGTCGTCGGGAATTTCTGGTGAGTTTGGAAATCCGAAAACTGTATTCTTTAAGTATCAATCTCAAGATCAAGACACGAAACTTACCATTCGTACGGTAATTACTGGTGACAACGATCACATCCTCGTAGGCTGCAAAAGCTGAGCCGTTATAGTATATTGATCCAGCATTGCCGAACTCGAGGGATCCTCCAAAGATCCAGTACATGACTGCCCGTCCTCCAGTGGGGGCAGGGGTTGAAGGTGCATAAACATTCAAGTATAAACAATCTTCGCTTTCTTCTGGTGGTGGGTTATTGAAAACTATTTCCGTAAAATTCCTACTGGCCTCTGGGTCTTGAATGCCGTTAGCGAATGCCTTTCCAAGGCCTCTTATCCTTACAAACGAATTCCTGTATGCAAGCTGGTTTCCATGCTGTGGTCAATAGTGGTTGATCCCACGAGTCAGGGAGCTCTGGCGGACTAAATCGCTCTGGAGGAGAATCCGCGAAAGGTATTCCTAAGAACTGATTGACTGCGACTGTAGAATTTGGTAATGTCACCGAGACTCCGATGACAACACCGCTGTCTATTGTAGCCGACGGCTGTTGATAAAGTGTTCCACGAGCTGCAATGCTCAATGAACCAAGTAGATGATTTACCCTCATTTTCACTTAGTTCGTTTTGAGTGGAAGTTGAATTAACGAGCTCTTCATTTTTCAACATGCAGTTCGGTCCAGATCTTTTTAAGGATTAAGTCTGTCATTCTCACAACGACACGCCAACTCATAGCTGGCAAGGCTGGCTAAGCGCCATGCATTGTCATGTTCACATGGACAACAAACTTGAACAGGATTAGTTTCAATTCTCGCTCATCCATTTTTAGCGCGTTATGAAACATCGTGGACCAAGTCATTGGTGTATTTGGGCTCGAACTTTCGAACTTTTGACTACTCATCCCAGACACTGCCTGGTGTATTCGCCTCTACTTGACTTTTTCTTACCACCAGCCTATTTCGGAGCCTAGTGCAGAATACATGATGATGGCGGAGCTAGGTGAAGATCTACTCCATGTATTCGGTTGCGATGAAAATGTTCCGTGATAGGTCACTTAAACCGAATGCCGGCGACGATCTTCCTTTTGACCAGGTATTGAACCGTCAATAACTCAGACGACCAACACTAACTGACTCGAAGTTCTTGAATAATAGATGCTCCTAGTAGTAGCACGACCATAACCGAAATGCTGTGATGACATGTTCCTTGTCCAATATTTCAGCCTCTCTGCGTTGTTTTCTTGAGCTACCTGTTACGTAGCCGCCTTTTGTCAAGAGTACTCTGGTATAAGCGAGTGAAAGCCTTTATGACCTATCAGAGCTACCGCTACCCACAAATAAATTAAGGAAGTTGTGAAGCAGCGTATCCTCTTGCTGTAATTCTCTTTGAGTCGCCCTCAGATTCTCGGGTCATTGGAGAGTAAACGAAGTCACATTGAAAAATTCGACATCAACTGATAGCGAAGAATCTGTTTCTTGTTTTTTGTTATCATTTTGAAGCACTATTAACATGTGAGTTCCTAAGTCTACTACGCAACGATAGTCAATTTAAATCTAAATTCCACTGCGAC
Source organism: Microthyrium microscopicum (assembly GCA_010405405.1). NCBI lineage: Eukaryota > Fungi > Ascomycota > Dothideomycetes > Microthyriales > Microthyriaceae > Microthyrium > Microthyrium microscopicum. The sequence continues at coordinate 61,928 of MU004232.1, forward strand.
ATACTCTTTTACTTAACCCTCGTGGTTTATTGTTGGCTCATAAACATTTGAATAGTATCCTAGAGCCCAAATTGGGAAGTAGTATTTGTAGTTTGGATAGCCAATCATGCTAACCAAGAGTTATTGTTAGAATTGGAATGCGTTGAGAAATTTCATCGCCAGTTCATTGACTTACCAAGTACGATTGAATACTCCTTCGATGTCTTCTTGTAACCACTCACCACTTTTCTGTTGTCGTGACTGGATCAACTGTGATTTCATTAGTATTGACCTGACATTCTCTGAATTATACCCACTTTTAATCCTCTTTCAATAGCCTTTCGGTCAGGGCAACCAGCATACATCAATCCAAGAACAGCCCAAGCAGTATTCACAACTTGACTATTCGAACTGTTGATATACATGTTCTCTTCACAAGAAGAAAAGTGCTCACCCCAGCCACCATCTTCCATTTGTTTGCCCAACAACCATTTACAGCTTTTTTGGACGAATTCGCTGTTTTGATAAGTCTCGCCCACGGACTCCAATGCCTGAAGAGAGAAAAAAGTAGCATAGGTAAAGCAAATTGCCCAAGATCCATACCAACTCCCATCCCGTCGACGATCCCGCTTGATATACTCAACTCCGTGGCGAATACTGTTGTGAACTTCCTGTCTTCGATATTGGGGAAAGTGTTTTCTGAATGTGCTCAATGCTGTTACGACAGCTGATGTGCACTCTGGGTATGAATACTCGACCATAATCCTCTCAAAGACGTCTGCCGGGTTGAAGAATTCAAGCAGTGAAGATGCGCGGGTTTTCTCATAAGTACCGAATCCGCCGTTAGGGTTTTGCATCTCGAGAAGAGAATCTACACAATCTTGCAGACGCCCATCCGATATCAGTTGAGGGAAACTATTTCATGGTCAGTCAAGTCAATGATAAACACTACTACCGAAAAGAAACACTAACCCAGAGCTTTGCAGTATCAAGACGGCTTTCAAGGATTCTGCTGAACAATCTGAAACAATGTAACCATTGGACTTGGTACTGAAAGGCCAGCCTCCCTTTCTTATCTGGCGATATGGATCTTCCAGATCTTCTGTGATTTGAGATATGTCAAGGTATCCAAGGGCATTTTCCAAGCTGGCTCGAAACTCGACTTTCTGATGTAGTCCACCAGCTGCAATCGCCTGAATGCAAAAGGCAGTGTCCCATACTTGTACTCCATTAGTACCACTACAAGTCATTCCGTCTTTATCCATCCACAGATACGAGCCTAGATGTTGTCGATGCTGATTTAGTTCCACGCTGTCAATGCCTTCCAGGTATCTTAGGCAAACCATGTGTAGGGCTTTGTTGACAGGAGCGATGCAGTTGTAATCAGTATTTTGATCTTCTCGTTTAATCAGCTCCGTGACTTTCCTATTGGCGTTTTGCACCAGCCTATGCCTTGTTAATACAGACCACAGTGGCATCAACGTGATGAGATCTATCAGAGCAGTCACTCACCGGTGTGGACGTAGGTATAGTACCCAGACCCAAAGTATCTGATTGAAAAGCCAAAGTAACCACGACGGTCTTCTTTTGCAATCACGGCGAGACACATTGTCTCTGTTTCGGGAGAAAATAATGGTGTTATAGGGTTCCAAATAAATTTCCGATCGTAAAGCTTTCATCAACGGATCTAGAGGTATTGACTGGCGATTCGTCCAGAGGTAAGATATTGGCAGGTACACAACTCGGCATTGGACCCAGTATCGCCATGGATGGAATGGAATCCAATCTGGAAGAAGCCTAAACCCAATTATTATCTTGCTTTGGGGATATACTCCCTGTTCAACTTGAAATTCACACTGTTATCTTACCACATTTCGACAGGTACTGGGTTTATACCAGACCAGTCGTACAAGTTCAGGCAAGCAAGCCATGTCTTGCCCCATTGTGGTATTCCTAGCGCTCCACCTAATGTGAGGTAAGTGTTTGATACATCATGGTAGTTCCTTACTTGGTAGTTCTTCACTGACCAAAAGATCTGATACACGACCTAGCATTTCTGGTCAGAGGATGATCGATATCACAGCCCAGAATTCGAAGCGAGACATAGTATAGGACGGTAGCAAAGACTGTGGAATCACCAGCGTCATGAAGTCCCCAACCACCGTCAATATTTACAGTGTGAGCAAGATATCGAATCATCTCGATTCTCCACTCATCAGGTATTGGCGACTCCGTAATGTACATTGCGAATATGATTCCTGGAAGTAAGAAACTTGGGCCTCCGTAAGCACATGCCCAGTGCCCATCATCGAGCTGCATTCGTTCAAAGTATTGGTAGCCATTTTGAGCAGATTGGAGAAAGGTTGCTGCAGGTGTCAAGGCGACATTTCCCTTTGTGGAGTAAGTATGGATCTTTTCTAAAACAAGATTGTCGGCTTACGACGGGAAGTCCCAAGAAAGACTTTTCGGCAAAGGATTGAGGGCTATTCTGCTTGTCATCTTGTGACAAATATGTCCACCAGTGCTCTCCCCCTACACTCTTCAATCGCCATCTGGTTAGATCAGTAGACTCAGGGGTATCTTCTAATAAAGAAGTACCTGCCATGCTCGAGTCTAGGGAAGTGACACTTTTAGACTTGAGATTGGTTGAAAATGATGCAGGTTGCTGACTGAGATGTTCAAGATGAGAACAGACCGCGGCAAGGGGGTGATACAAATTACTTGATCCTGCGAAAGGATTCTGTAAATGGCTACCTAAATTCTAAAAGCCCTGGAATCCCAGCCTTCTAGAACGAATATGCTGTTGAAACGTCCAAAGCACACCGATCTAGCGTGATGGTATTTTTTGAGTGAAGCTGACTCTCTTCAAGAGAGAATTCGGACAATAGCATAAAGTGTTGTAGTATTTAAAGCACCTGAAGAAACAGTAGCACGTCCATACAATCGCATGCATTCTAGATACCAGATACCTACCTCCCGAATAAGCTCTTAATGCAGCTGTTTATCCACCAGCAGTAACATTCTCTATAGTAGTATTGCTCTCTGTCTCCGATTCCTTTGCGAAGAAAGCAAAACTACATCTGCATGCCGGGTATTTGTCTACATAAACGTTGCCTCTATAGGGTCGAGTGTCTGGTCTGTTAGCCAGTACTGAAAGAAGATTGGGGGTGCCTGTGGTTTGAATCGAGTAATATAGTACACAGAGATAATGATTGCAACCGGGATATGGCACTTTCTGTTGCTCCATGATATCTTCAAACCGTCGAATACCTTTGCTGCTGATATAACAATTTTAAATCTGGAAAGCAACGGCACACACAAGTTCGAGGTTTGGCCATTTTATCTACCTAGGTACCTAACCAAAGTACACATATCTCGCTTTGTCTGGTTAACATTGAATAACAAATCGTTTATTCTTTTGTCTGATTTATCAGATGAGAAAGATTTCGATTTTCCTTTGTCCTTTTATCCTTGTTCGCTCGTTTGTGACATTGTAGGTCTGGACAATGCTTTCAATGGTGTTTTAACTCCCTCGCCCATGACTCGGGTTTCATGGTAACGTCCATCTCCTCAGGACACAGATAAGCTTCTACAACTCACTGATCTTCATTCCATTCCCTTCACATTTGCGATTTTTTATCACTGAAGAAAGATCTCCACATCAATAGCTTTCTACCACGCATCGACCTACTGTGCTGGAACAAAGTGCATGTACTGCGATGAATGAACATTTTACTCTTTGTTTGGTCAGTTGTGTCACTGCGGCCCGCTTGTTTGTTTCATAGGTTGTTCTTCAATGTATGAGGGCTATGTACTGTACTTGGAATCATCTTCAAGGTGGAGGTCATTTTAAGACGATGAGACCGAGAGCCTTGATGATTAGCTTTTTTTATTAGAGGGATATCAAAGCTACCTTACTAAACACCATTTGAATCGATTGCCCGGAGGTCATATTGAATTATTACTTCGCTATGAGAGTTTCTGTAAGAGGAGATGTCTACAGTGACATGACAGAATGTATCACTAAACTCACTATGAAAAGTACCTAATTTAATGCTGTTGTCTCCACCTCTCGGCTTGTAAACAAGCTTAAGGTCGTTTCTTGAGCACTTCTCGTTTCCATCGAGCATGCATTTGCATGTATACGTAAACTCTGGATACATTCGCTTTCTTGTGTAGCGGATAGTGCATAGAAACGGCCTGCATCGATGAGAAAGTACATCGAAAACTGCAGCTACAGCACAGGAGAACATCTAAAAGATTAAGTTGAATAAAAACCCCACAAGAGAGCCATGGAATCTGAAGCCTCATCTCCTGCGGATTTTCTAACAACAGCTGTTTGTGAAGAGTCCCATTGTATACGCAGCCAACCCCAGTGTCTGTGCCGTGCATCACTTCTGACGATGTTTCGTGCAGCAACCTAGTACCAAACTGCTTGTTGAAAAACTACATTTATTGCCCTCCTGCCACTTGTTTGTATTGTTTCTCGATCATCAAATTCAATAATCTTTTCTCTGATCCTGTCATTTGTTCTACCTGTATTGTTTGTGGTACTTCTCCTTAGCTCCACCTCTCTCCACATCCGACCAAAATGATTCTCTCGCGGCTACTCTCATTTGTCTTTCGAGGCTTGGAGTTTGTATGCGCCATTGTGGGTTTTTTTCTCCTTACCTTTCTAGCAACGCAATTAATTGTTCTATCCAGATCATTCTAGGCCTTGGCGGCCATTTTATCTGGCGAATGAACCGCGACGGTCCAGGTCCTCGAGGCCGTCTAATTTACACTGAAGTTGTAGCGACATTTGCAGCATTGCTCAGTTTAATCTGGCTTGTGCCATTCACCTGGACATTCTTACACTACCCCATGGATATCATCCTAAGTCTCGCCTTCTTCGCCTCCTTTGGCGCTCTATTCGACTGGATCCATATCAATGGACTAAATTGCAGCGGTATCTTCGGTGTCTGGAACTGGGATGGAAACTCTCATAACAACTACTGTGCGGAGTGGAAAACACTTGAAGCTTTCACCTTTATGAGTGGTGTCTTTTGGCTGATTAGCGCCTTCTTGGTAAGACTGGTCGGGAATTTGGTATATGGTTTACTAATATGGTACAGAGCATTCATGTGTTCCATAGAGTCCGTGGCCGAAATAGTCCCAAGGCAATTACTGCCGCATAATTGACAAGCGAGATATTGAGATGTTGGGACTGTTGTGTGGTAATGGTTGCTTATGTGTGATTATGCTAGGTATGAGTCAAGTTTTAATGTAAATAGTAGTCTCAATGATGCTTGCTCTTTTCCATCACCTTCCAAGGTTTGATCTGAGTGAAATATTAGCCTGCATGTGCTTCTCAGCCTTGCGCTCAGCCTTATTCTTATCTAACTGCTCAAAGCCAATCGGACTTAATCTTCATGTTGTTCCCGGGAGGGGTTGTTTGCAGCTCCCATACCTCTTACAGTACTCTACTCCCACGCTCCTTCTATCCATCAATGGCGATACCTCTACCATCCTCCCTATTCTACTACATTTGACTACTAGTAGGTTTCTTGAATCTTTTCTGGCAATTAGAAAGCTTCTCATACTTGGTAGAGTTTGTGTCTGATGTTTGTGTAGGCTTTTGTCACTCTTCCAGAGCACCTAGAGGCTGAGACACTACGTCGGCTGTCCACTGCTTGCTTCAGGCCAGATGACTGACTGACTGACTGACTCCCTGCGCCTTGACTGATATTGCTGGACTTTCTACCAATATCCTCTTGGCCTATCTGTAATTCTACTTGTTCCAATATCCCTCTGCTATTTCTCAAGACAACACGCCCCAAATCATGTACGAGCTCAATCCAACTTCATCATGACAGATCCACCAGTCTATACCATAGCTCAGGGAGATTCCCTTGGGCCCTTTTGTATACCACCCTCTCCTCACCACCAAAGAATATCTACTAACACATCCATAGATCTCGGCGCATCCATCCACGACATTCTCGCCCGCATCAAATCCCTCCCTCTAATCTACCCCAACATCCAAATCTCCTACTCCCAAACCCATCCTCTTCTCGCCCCAATCACAGTCCTTCTCCCCGCAAACGGCGTCCGTCTACGCTTCGACGGTCACGACCAGCGCCTCCGCCTGATCGAAGTTCTCGACTTTTCCAAATCCCAACTAATCTACAAAAACCAAAAAGTCCGCTACGGCGACATCTATAACACTCAAGGTGTCAAAGAGCCTCCCGCAAAACACGGGCCTGACTTCAAAAGTGCCTACAAGATCTTTGGGCCCACAACGCCAGGCGAATACATACCTCCAGGGAAGGGAACGAGAACAGATACGGGGACATATGTGCTGAGTTATCCGGGGCTGGCATGGAGCTTTCCGTTGAAGGAGAGTGTCTGGAATGCGGATCTCACATGGGCTGGCGCGGTGAGCGTACTATCCAGTACTGCGACGAAGCCTGCACTAGCGCTCAGTCTGTTCGTTGGAGAATCATGGGAGTTGGCTAGGACGGGATTGTTTGATGTTGAGATGTTTGGGCACCTAAGATCGCCCTTGCCACAAGGTGTTAAGCGCGAGACGGTAGCGAGGGAGATTGAGCGTGCAAAGGTCCATGAGCGCGGACGTATCGAACTGCAAAGACACGATGCGCCGAGCTTCTGGATTATTTTGGGTGAAACGACTCCACAGGATTTGCTGACGGAGCTGGGCCCGCCCGATAGTATCAAGAAGAAGAGTGAGGATGGGCTGGGAATTCATCGACATCGCAAGTATAGCTCGGCTGGTAATTCCAGAAGAGGGAGCTCGAACGTCGACATGACGCCGCCAGATCACCAGAGTAGAATGCCTTATGATTCCGGAGCTAGTAGCCAGGCTGAAGAGAGCGAACTATCTGAGGATGAGGAGGTGATTGATGACAAGAACCAAAACGCTGAGCAGGTGTTTTACAATTATTATTCACACGGCTTTGACATCCTAATATCGAACCCCACGTCTTCCCCATCTTTCTCGGCGAACACAAACAGCAATGGAGGCTCCAGAGCCGCATCACCCTACGCCAACCAAACCACCGAAAAGCGCGAGCCCGTATTACCAAAATCTCATCTCGTCGCCACAAAGATACTCATTCACGGCAACGTACCAGGAACTTGGTCCTTCAACAAACATCGCCGTCTCCGCTGGACTCTCGACCTCTCTCCACCCTCGGAGGACGAATATGATCCCATCACGAGCGAGAGTCCATTCCGCGACATCCAAGACCGCCTTCACGAAGTCTTCCACAATAGCTACCAGACCGATGAGGAGGAACGCGCAGCCGGCCGTCCCATGGCCATCAATCGTGCATTTGCACGCGAAGAGCTCAGCGCGGGCGGCGAATATGGCGTGATTGGTAGCTGGGAGGATGGCGGGACGAGTAGCGTGAGACGAGATGGTGATGATGGAAAAGGCGAGAGCGAGAAGATGGGTGGTGCGGAGCTTTATGGATGGCCTGGATTGGTCTTTGAGGTGTTGAAGAATGGTGCTGTGAGCTGCTTGATGGTTTACTGATGGGGACTGTTGCATTCAGTTGATTGACCTCATTCTTGTTTTCGACGCGTAGAATCTGTTGTTGAAGCAATGGATACCCGCATTTCATCCTCATCTTCATCCTCCTTTCATACTCCCCAAACTAGCTTCCCTTAACGCAGCGACTCCCGAATGGCTCGCGGGTCCAACCCTCTTCAATTCTCTTGCGCCTTCAGCAACACCATCAACAAGTTCCCCGGCTTCATGTCGTCTAACTTTCTCTTTCGCAATCTTCAGCTCCTCTTTGATCTTCTGTACTTTATCCCCCGTCGCCACACTAAGGAGTCGTTTCAACATAGCTACCCTCTTCTCCGGAAATGATTGTATGCGCGTTGGGTTAACGAAAAAGCGTTGTTGGTCAAGATATCGACCGAACATGAGATATTCGTTGGTTCCGCTCTTGATTAGCCATGCGCGTCGTTGGGAGTCGTACTCGCGTTTATTGCGTTCGAACTCGGTGCGGGCGTGGCGGTATGTGTCGTCGCGGACGGAAGAGGGTGGTGCTCCTGATTATATATATTAGCATGCAAAGGAACGGTACAGAATAGTCGTGTATGGAAGGGTTTCGCATGACGGGTAGTGGGTGGCGTACTGTAGATGGTTCGTATGATTTTACGGTACAGGGAGAGGGCGTTGGCGCGGAGCTCTTCTTGTGTGTATTCGCCGTTGCCTTGAAGCCGTCGGAGGACTTGGAAGGCTGAAACCTTTTTGCCCATGTGGGCGGGAAGTTTTGTTGCCATGTTGGCGGATTGATTGCTGTTGCTGTTGCTGTGCAGTGAAGCATGAATTTCCAATGTCGATGATCCGAAAAGTTGTATGATTGCGGACATAGTCGGACATAAGGACGTTCAGAATCGATCCCTGCAAGTTTGGACATTTAGGGCTAGGGTTTTAGTGCGATTTTCTCGCGTCTGCCGTCTGCTAACAGCCAACATCTAAAAGCCAGACAGCTTCCAAGCTGTAACGAACAACCACTAAACTCCCTCTTCTACCCGTACATACTCACACCACAAGTCAAACCTTCCAATGCCTACAGAAACTCGCGCCGCCAAGCGCAGCAAGACCTCCAATGCTCCAGCCCAAGCGTCTGTTGGTCCTGGCGATCTTCAAACGCGTCTTCGAGAGCTCAATACATTGTCAACAACCGAGTTTCAACAAGAGCATATCCCTAAACATCTCTTGACCTACAACTCCACCAAACTCCCAAGCGGCTCCATCACTCTTGAATACTGCTCCGCCTCCGAACTAAGCAAACAAGACCTGGACAAATGCTTCCAATTACTAGTCCAAACCAGCCGCGAAGACTATGAAGATAGCTCGCGCGGATGGCATCCAGAGCACAAGCGCGCCGAGATGCTAGACATGAACATGCGCTACTTGATCGTCCGATCTTCCCCTTCCAAGCAACAACAACAACAACAACAACAGACTCCTATGACTGCTTCAACGCCGATTGCTGCCTCACGCGTCTCGCAAGTCGATGGCTCACACACAACTACCTCAACACCAGCCTCGACATCCTCCCGCACATCCACAGACACCATAACCACCACTAATCCCGCCCTAGACACCTTCGGCTTCCTCTCATTCCAACTAGACGATGACTGGACGCTGTCTGGCTACCGGGTGCCTATACTCTATCTCTACGAGATCCACCTTGGCCGCAGTCTGCGTGGAACAGGTCTTGGAAAATACTTGATGAACCTCGCAAGGCACATCGCCGCCGCCACCAGCATGGCCAAAGTCGAACTCAGCGTCTTTCGATCCAACATGCACGCCGAGGACTTCTACCGTGGCCTAGGATATGTGACGGACGAGACGAGTCCACGAATGGTGAAGAAGGGCCGGAAGAGAATGAAGCCGGATTGGTTGGTTCTTAGCTTGCCCATCAAAACCGAGCCGAGCAGTGAAGAATCTGATGACGAAGGCCCTGGTCCAGCTTGAATTTGTTGGACTTTCGGCCAGCTTGAATGTGTTGGATATTATTCTGTTCGTTCTTCTACGCATTATACCCCATAGTTTCGCCATACATAGGCCAAATTCAATTATTCGTTGGTGTTATATCTGTCTCGCTTCCTTCCCTTTCATCTCTGGTCGTTCGGCTTCCCACTCGTCCCGTAAAACAGCATACAGCAAGTCCGCAACCACTATAATCAGTCCCAAACTCCATACCAGTGTAATCGCATAGAAGAAATTTGCGTTTCCAGAGCCTGCGTAAATCCAGAGATGATAGAACGCCGGTCCTAGTAACGTCGCATACATCAACACAGCCGTTTCCAAAAATGGGTATCGCAACACTATTCATCATTAGCATCTGTCTTTTACCAATTGCAACCCGCAAACTCACAGGGAAACACATGTCTAAACAACGGCACCATGCCCAAGAATAAAGACGTATCCGCAATACTGGGATATGGCTGGAAAACACCAATAACCCCAAGTAATGCAGTCACTACAAACAGCGGTTGTTTTCGTATACGAAATGTCAATCCCCCTACGTAAGATGCCATGTGTAGCCAAAACACCCCGAGGAAAAATTCGCGGAAACTGTCGAACATTTCGATGAAGAAGTACCACCAGAGGCCAACGTTTGGTGTTAGATCAGGGAGGAGCAGGGGCGTTCCGTATGTTGAGAACAGGAATTGAGTGGAGCCTGTGAGAAGGACGGAGGCGTATAGGAGGGAAGCTATTACTGTGACCAGACCGAAGAAGTGGGTGACTGTGAATGAGATGGCGGACGGCGGTTTCGTTCTCGAGAATTGCTGGTCGTAGCATAGACAGGCTAGCGGGGGGAAAAGTAAGATTGGGTAGAGTGACATGTAGGATGCTAGACCAAGCGCGAGGAGGAATGAGAGGGATTGACCGCGTGAGGCATGGGCTGTGGCCCAGAGGATAAGGGTGTTTGTGATTATAGACGTTGGGCGCGCGAGGCAGGTTGCGATCGTGAGGGGATTGAATAGGAAGCTATGTGTGTCAGTCTTTCACGGTTTCCGGCGCATTTGGATCGAGTATGTACCTTGCGACAATAGCCGTGGTGTTGTAGTTCAAGTATTTCCGAGGTGAGGTAAACAGACGAGAGGACATAGCGACACCAGTTTGCCCAATCTTAAGCAATGCATATGCGCTCAGAAGATCCATTATAATGTACAATGTATTGGTTGGCAGGGGAAAGGAGCTTGGCTCAGGCAATAATGAAAAGAGTGGTAGGAGTAACGGAGCTTGGTGGAAAACGCCGCCATCGTAAGGAGAGACATTATGCGAGTAAAGGAATAGACCCTCTTGCACTGGAGGAGAGTTAGCTAGCGTGTAATATGGGCTAGGAAGGTATCATACGTCGTTTAAAGCTTGTAACGGGAGTTGATATCTCAACGCGACCAGTGAGAGTGTCTGGAAGGGAGGGAAAGGCAGTGAAGAGTAGCAACCGCACAGCGGCGGCGGCGGCAAACAGCAGCCATTTTTGTTGATCCATCAACAAGCTTCATGCAGGTTGCAATGCCATGGGCGCATTGGATACGACTTGAAATTTCAAGATATCAAGCTATCAAGATGGAGACTTGGTGTTGATGTTGTTGAATGTCTGAACAGATTGATCCTTGTTTAGTCATGAGAAACGTGGCACTTGAAACTCCTGGAAAGTGGCGCATGCCCATACTCCCCAGTGGCGCAACTTCGGAAAATTGCAGGTGGAAGGTACAATTAAAGTCAGAGCTGGGTTTATAAGACTATGATTTATACCCAACAGTTCCCAAATTTGGCAAGAATCTTGAATTGTCAAAGCTGCTTGGAGTAGCAGTTCGTTGAGAAAGTTATTCAAGTCTGCGACTCTGGATGTGTCAGTGCTACGGATGACTTCAGGTAACTTATCATGAACTACGTTCACTTGCGACCTTCCGGTGAGGGTGGAAGTGAAATAAATGAGAACTCTGCTTTGACTCGCCAAAGACTTGACTCAAAAATTGATTGTGGTATGAACCACCTACTTCCCAATTGGCGTTGATGCGGAAGTTGACCCTTTAACTTTGGCAAGGTACGAACAAGAAAGACCTTGCTGGAATTGGGTGTAATGATAGTAAATGGTTGACATTAGATATCCAATGCTCTGATCAGATACTATATTAAATTCTAAAACTCTTATGTTTATGCTTTGGGTATCCCCGCAATCTCCTTTTCGTCTTCCTTCTCGTCATCCTTCTCATCAACAGGACTTTGCAGCATTTCTTCCTTCCCCTTTGCGTCGCGCGCCGCTTGCTTCATTTCTTTGCGCTTCGCCTTCTCCGTATCTTTGACTTCATCAGCCGCCACCTTCTCCATTTCCTTTGCCGCTGCCTCTCTCCGCCATCTAGGTCCCTTCTTGACCAGAATTAGCAGAATCGGTGTAAACGAAATCCAGATTCCAGCAGCCAATGTCACTGTTGGTCCGAATTTTATAGCATTGATAAGTGGGATTACAGCAGCCGCTGCTCCAGCGCCCATCCAGCATCGCACCAAGTTATTGGCCGCCGTAGCGGTTGCTGGTTTTCCGGGGTACAAATCTACCAGTAGAATGTTCATGCAGTTGAAACCAGCAGTCAGTGAGTAGCCTGCTAGAAATAGGAAGACGCATGGTGCGGCAATGGAGACTCGCTCCGCAACGACCCAGCCATAGCAGAGCATTCCTATGGCCCCAATGGATACGGCTGGGATGTAGACTTCAAGACGCACTTTCTCGATGGGGAAGTTTGAGAGGTCGGTTTGTTTGTTTTTGATGACCTCTATGCCCTCTCTTTTGGCATGGCGCCGAAAGTTCCAGTCCATGAAACGGCCAGTGGTAAAGGCTGAGATCAGCGAGCCAACTCCAAATGGCAAATACAGCAGTGAGATTTGGAAATCGTCCAAATGGTATCCAGCACGGAACTCAGTCGGGATGGACGAGGTGATTGCGTAGTAACAGCTGAACAACACTCCGGCAGCAAATAAAGCAATGCAGGCTGTTTTACTGAAAATAATTCGCAGTGTCAACATTGGGTTTGGGAAAGTGATATGTCGTGTGGCAGCGAGACGATCACGCTCCTCAAATAAATCCTGACGACCTTCCTTCTTGAGTTTCTTCTCATGTAGCCAAGTCATCAGTGTATGATTCAACGGAGGTGGTGGAATGGATCCATTTCCCACGATTTTGCGACATGTTTCCGGGAAGAATAGGAAGATTGGCGTGAATAGCACACAGCCAAAAATTGTGAGGAACCAGAATATCCAGCGCCAACCGGCATATTGCGACAAAATTCCTCCTATGAATGGACCTAAGGAAGGGCCAAGAATTGATCCGACTGAGGCATAGGCAATGTAAGTTCCACGTTCTGCAGAAGGAACGATATCAGCTACAATCGCGTTTGCAATGGCGATAAGTCCACTGGATCCAGAACTTTGTAAACAACGTAAGACTAGTAAGGCTGTATAATTATCTTGCAAGGCAATTCCAATATTGGCTGCAACCCAAAGAACGATGCAGATAAGGTAGGCTGGACGTCTGCCAGCAGAATCCGAAAAGGCACCCACAAAAGTTGGTGCCAAACCTTGGAATATCTGCCCAACATTAGTCCAAAGTTTCTAATGTGGATATAGGAGAGGTACACACTAAGTAAGTTGTGAGAGTAAGATTAATCAATGTATTGGATACATGCAAATCAGCGGCAACCGAATTCAATGCCGGAAGATAAATGGCACCGGTCATTGGCGAAATGAAACCAGCAGTCGAGGCCGTAAGCACAATAGCAATCTTCTGCTTATGAGTGTATATTGAAAACGGAACATCATTGGTGGGTTCTCTCGTAATCTCGACTGTAGCATCCGCTCTCTCAACATCAGGCTCGATCTGAGGCTCGACTTTTTCCTTTGTAGACGCCATGCTTGAAAACACAAAAACTTGAATTAGAGATCGAAGAACACTAACTAACCAAACGCCTTTAACTAAGAAGGATAGACATGACGGGAATACAATGGACATAACTCTACATAGTCTCTGATGCGATCAAAGGACCGCTATCGTCATGCGTTGTGGGCCATCATTTCAGCCTCGTTGAGAAGCCGTTACCGGTCCGATGTACCAATCACTCACATTTGTTTGCAAAAGCAATCGCTCGAACCATTACTGCGTGGCCTTGACCGCTCCTTTTCCTTTTCAACAGTACCCCAGATCTTCAAGCCGCCACAATCAGCACAGCAGTTCCCTTCTGATCGGACCTGCATGCTCAAAGAGTCCCGTTTGCCGTCTGATCCGTTCTCGCCGTATCAAAAGCTAGCCAAATATGTCGCCATTATCATATCTTACCCAAAATGAGCCCTTGACAACTTGATTATTCTCATGTACCCCGATTTGATTGGCAGTAATTGTCCCAATTCTCTCTCCCCTGGCCGCCTATTTTTCACCAAAATGTGACCGGTAGTGTGCGATCCCAAAAAAACACTGATGTGATTAAATGCATGCTTAAACCACTGACGCCGGCTTTTACCAACATATGCAGAAATGTATAATGCTAAACCGTATTCCCGAATAATTATGCCTCCCCTAAACCCTGTCGTCCCCACAAATGCATTTTTATATCGCAAAACCATTGACGTCGGTAGGTGAATACCAATCCGTCCCATACGGCCCTGCAATTGGTGGATAAAAGAAACTATTGCTGTTCGTCCATCCCAGCTCTGCTAGGAGATGCTCGTCCAGAAAACTGGACATGTCTTGTGCACTTGTTGTTCCTTGGCCTGGGGGCCCGACTTCTGTGAATTCTGGTGTGGCGCCTGATATTGCTAGGCCTGTTGTAGTGGTGGGATCTATGCTATGTCAGTATTGAGTGATTTAGGTAGATCTAAATGGGAGGTCTTACCGCGTGTTTCATCATTTGGCTGGTCCTCAGAGAGCGTGTAGGCTCCTTGTTGACCGCCAAATTCTTCTCTCCACCACCAGATTGCGTCAAAGACGGCGCTCATTGCTAGTCGTGTCCGAATACGGAGAGCCATGTGTTCTGTGCCATCTGGATTCTTGAAACACCTTTCACTATTCCAAAGTTGAGTCATGATTTGTGCTACCCGCGTAGGCCCATCGTTATTTTCTGAGCTCAAGCGCTTCATGATATTGACGCCCAGGAAGAAAGACTCTTTGGCATTCTCATCCATGTATTGTGCAATGTGAGATTTGAGAAGCCGAAGAATTGTAAAGGCGGAGAGAGAGGTGGCGTAGAAGTAGTAAAAAGGGGCAGCGGTGAATTTTAGAGAGCCGGAGGCGTCACAACGATCCATGTGGCGAAGGACGGTGCAGGCTGATGTATACATGCGGGTGAGCATGAAGGTTGGAATTTTTTTAGATGGGTCTTTGTAGAAGTGGAAGGCTTGGATGGTTAAGCGGGCGACATATAGATAGAACTTGTCGAGATCTGAACTGTTGTTAGCTGATGTTATGAAAGACATATATGTTCCATTGCTTACCTGTTTGGGCTGCTGGCTCAATATCTTTCAAAGTTGCCTCGAATACCCGAATTAGAACATCAAGAGCATGCTCTTGGTCTTTAGTCATGATTCGCAGACCATTCTGCAACAAAGCTGAGGAGCATCTTGTGGCTACTCCGTTTAGTCTCAATTGAAATCTTAAAGATGGACTAATGCGTTGGAAAAGAGCATGCCGTTGCTCAGAATCCTGATACGTCTCCATCAATGCCAGAGGAGAATGGCCTTTGAAACTACACGACCTTTGATATGTGACAATTACATATCCCCATAACTCGGCTCTTCGAACGATTTGTGTTTCCGTCAAATCGACCTTTACTCTAGAGAAATCTTGGCTTGAGGTTGGAATGTGGAGCCCAATTTGCATGGCCATATGGATAACGGAACCGGCGATTGCATATGTAGTGTCATGGCTGGCAGCGGATTTCGGTAGAGGCCAGGTCAGAATCAGTAGTAGGCCTTTGATATTGGCGATGGATGCCTTTTGGAGAGATAGAAGCGCTAGATTGAGAACTTTTTCACCGAGGGAATCAAGAAGGGTGGGATCCTTGGCATAGCTTTTGCAAGCAATTCCTGTAACAGCCCAGAAAAGCAGAGGAGATCGTTCATAGAAAGTGTTTGGATCTTTTGAAGCGTCCAAAATAGGAAGAAAGCGATGAAAGTCGCGGAAGAACCTACAAGAGGCGTCAGTGACGCCTTTGAAAAATACAGGGAGAGCTTACACGAGAAAGAGTTCATCGATCACTGCAGCAGGAAGAGTGACGCCTTCTATTGAGCGTGACAATGTGCCTGCAGGACTGATTGGGGATTTGATATCTATTATCTCTTCGGCTGGAGGAGATATCACCACACTCATTGGGGCGGGCGGACTAGCAGATGTTCCGTTCATCACTGGAGAAATTCCAGCAATACTCGACTCTATTGAAAGAGTTGGAGTAGGAATGGACGAGCTCCAGGCAGTTTGTGTTTCCAATTTTCTTTTTAATTCATATGTTTCTCTTTCCAATTCGCTCAGTCGTCTAATATCAAAGTTAGCTCAGTCAAAATTGAAGTCAGGATGATCGCGTACTGTCTTTTGTGCTCCCGTTTGAATGGGTCTGATATGAGACAACTGAGACCCATTCGGCGGCATCGTGAACATGGATCCTTTGAATCGACGCTGGCGTTACAACGAACCTACAATAAAGTGTCAGTGGGGTACTATGGGTAGTACGGCACGAGCCGAGGTTATATTAAAGAATAGATGATAGGAGTATGATGAGTGGCAGAGCGAAATGAACATACTTTTTGTTGTCTACATTCGGTACACGCCTTTTTATTTCGCTTGATGCCACTACTGGATCAGGGTGAGCCCCTGGTCAAAACAATATAAGAAGTTACCATAGCTTACTGTTCTTGGAGACGATCGCTGGAATAGAGACTGCTCAGACTACGTTTAGACATGTTGATCGACGGGAATTGAAAGTCAATTGAGTGGTGAGAGAGGTGCTGAAAGCTTGCTGTAGGTTCAACGACGAGAGAGAGTTGAAGTTAGGTAGGAGGAGTCATAGAAGTTTGAAGGTTGAGGAGGCACATTGAATCGATTTGTAAGATATGGCAGATGTATCTCCAGAGAGTTTTGACGCCACCAGACCAGACAAACCAGACAAGCAGAGCTGCAAGTGGATGGCAGCTAGAGCTAGGATATACGCTGTAAGGTGAGGTCGCCCGTTGGCTGCAAACGCCCGATAGCAATCCAATGAGATGTTTTTGCAGACCAGTGTGGGATTTAGGCAAAATAACGTCTGTGAGCCAGCGTAAATGCACCAGATGCGTAAGGTTCTTCAAGGGTCCGGGACAAGCTGGGTTAAACTAGGACATGGCATGTATAACCAGGTATCTTTTGACAGATGGAGATGGGAACGGTTGCTCAGCCTTGAAAAGGTCACAGATCAATGACGGGGGCATAGTGGCAACATTGAGCAATTGGCAAGTGATCAAATGCAAAGGCAACAGATGGCAGGGAGACTTTACCTAGAATAAGGCCAGGATGGATCAAGGCAAGGCTGATCCCGTTGACCGACTCTTGCTTCATCTTTCGCTCGCAACATGTTCCTTGTGAGGCCGATAGGAACAGCCAGTCGTGGAATCGTCGCCGGGGCCCAATTTCGATTATCGCCCAATGCAGCGGCACGAACTCCACTCCAGAGTCCAGAGACTCTTCTGAGCGTTGGAGATGATCACATTGGCCATTGAGATGCCCCTCAATCGCGCCCCGCGGCCATATCCACGTGATATTGTTGTGCGATACATCAATGTATGTATATCCTAATGCACATGGATGCAGGCGAGGTTGGAGTATTATGGCAGTCAACCAATCACAGCAATGTTTCGACAAGTCAATCGCCTTGGCGCATCAACACCATCACCCCAGTATCACGCCTTCCCCTTTGAGGAACTTGCATCCTGCAAACAGGCAGACGCCACTCTCCCAACTCCCAACTCCCAACCACACTCCTCTAGAGTCTACCTAGGACCTTACTCACCACTAACACTTTTCGGATCGGTCGGCTTCCCAAACCTCGTAAATTTCTCTCAACCTCTTTAAAATGTTCTGCAGTGCGCGGTAAAATTCTTTTTGCCTGCCGTTGAGCCTGCCGGCCTGCATGCCGTAAGTCCTGAAGGAGCTAATTGAGAAAGGCCATCAATCAGCTTCAAGCCTTCTCCACTTCTGATTGATCCACATCCCATGCATATTCAAGCACTTGATAGTCGAGTTGAGCATTGAGGCCTGCTTGGAGCCTGCCAGCCTGCCAGCCTCACAATCCACCTCTATCAAATTGATCAAGCGGCTCCCAAGTTGTTTTCGTCGTATCTGCCAGCTTGAGCGCTTGTCACGCCTATCCAGCAAAAAGTCGTGACAGTTCCAACCCCACGAACCAGGACAGCTTTTGCCAAATATCTCGCATCCCCTAGTCACAGCACGTCACCATACACCTTTTAGTCTCGCCCTTCGGTCTTCTACCATGTCGGACTCTGAGATCGCGGGGCATCATGTCGCCCAAAGAGGAGTCAAGAGGAAAGTCGACGGCTCTCCAGCATTAGAGACACTATCTGCTGGCACTGCAGGACCCACATTAGACTCTGATGTCAACGCACCTCGGCGCATCCAAGCTCTCTCGCAGGATGTCGTCAACAAAATAGCGGCCGGGGAGATTATCGTGGCTCCCGCCCACGCGCTCAAAGAATTGCTCGAAAATGCAGTTGATGCTGGTGCGACGCAGCTTGAAATCGTGGTCAAGGATGGCGGCTTGAAGTTGCTTCAAATTACAGACAATGGCTGCGGTATCCACGTGAGTTTATCCCTATACATTGTCTTGACTCCAATTGCACACTATTATTTAGTGCAGTGATTTTCCTTTGTCTATCAAATAATTTTGGGTCTAGTAGTTGGCTTTGTGGCCGATCTACTTCAGGGTCACTGACAAGACATTGCATTTTAGAAAGAGGACCTGCCACTTCTTTGCGAAAGATTCACTACCTCCAAACTCAAAAAGTTTGAAGACTTGACTGAAATCGGTACCTATGGATTTCGAGGCGAGGCTCTTGCCAGCATATCCCATATTGCACATCTTGCAGTCACCACCAGAACACATGACTCCAGTTGTGCATGGAAATCTCACTATTCCGATGGAAAGCTGGTCGCTCCCAAGCCCAATCAGTCGGCCGATCCCAAGGCAACGGCAGGTCGACAGGGTACTCAGATAACTGTAAGCATTTTATCCCTACTACTCTCGCCCAAGGCCTATAGCTAAGCAAATCACCCAGGTTGAAGATCTGTTCTACAACGTGCCCACTAGACGAAGGGCGTTTCGCTCCACCAGTGAAGAATATACAAAAATCCTCGACCTCGTGAGCCGATATTCCATCCATTGTGATGGGGTATCCTTTTCATGCAAGAAGCATGGGGAGTCCGGGATGGCCCTCTCCGTGCCAGCCAATGCGTCCACGATGGACCGAATCCGTCAAATTCATGGCAGCGCAGTTTCCAATGAGCTTCTCGAGTTTACATGCACAAGCGAGCGCTGGGGCTTTACATCCAAAGGATGGATTAGTAATGCCAACTATAGCGTCAAGAAGACTTCCTTCATTCTCTTCATCAACCACAGATCTGTTGAATCTGCTAACATCAAAAAAGCACTTGAGCAAACTTATGCCACATTTCTACCCAAAGGTGGACATCCGTTCATCTATCTTGCCTTGGATATTGAACCGCATCGTCTTGATGTCAACGTCCACCCCACCAAACGTGAAGTTCACTTTCTTCATGAAGACGAAATCATTGAGAGCATATGCGATGAAGCTAGGACTGCCCTTGGTAACGTGGACACTAGCCGTACGTTTATGACCCAGACCCTGCTTCCTAATGCCCGTCTTATTCCCACCACCTCGATTGGCAAATCGGGAGGAACTCCGGCAACGCCCGCCCACAAATCAGTAGGCAATTCTGCTACCCCAGGTTCTACCAGTTACAATGTGCGAAACTCTGCTACAGCCAGTAGTAGCAAGAAGTTTAGTCGTCCGTACGACAATGATCTTGTTCGAACTGATGCTCGAGAGCGAAAGATAACTTCCATGCTGACCCCCAGTGTTGGGACTTCCGACTTACCTCGTGCCATGCCAGGACTTTCCGTCAATAGCATTTCCATGCGTGATGACATGGAATACGAGATTGTTGACAAAGAGGCAACGATCTGCAGACTGAAGTCTATCAAAGAACTGCGTGCTGAAGTTCGTGACTTGATGCACATTGGAGCCACTGATATTTTTGCTGGACATACCTTTGTTGGCATTGTAGATCCTCGACGACGAATTGTGGCAATTCAATTCGGAGTAAAACTCTACCTGGTTGACCATGGAATGGTCTGCAATGAGTATTTCTACCAACTGGGCTTGACAGATTTCGGCAATTTTGGCACCATCAAGTTTGATCCACCTCTAGATCTCACTGAACTCCTCAATATTGGAGTCGAGCAAGAACGCAGCCTGCTGGACCTTGAAGAGGCCGAGGCAAATGACTGGGATGAAATCGTTGAAATGGTAAAAGCAAGACTTGTCGAACGACGAGATATGCTGGCTGAATGCTTCTCAATGCTTATCAGTGAAGAGGGCAAACTTGAAGGCATTCCCTTGCTCATGAATGGCTATATGCCACCTCTTGTCAAGTTGCCCAACTTCCTACTTCGCCTGGGTCCGTTCGTTGTCTGGGACGAAGAGAAACCATGTTTTCATTCGTTCATCCGTGAGCTAGCTAGCTTCTACGTACCAGAATGTCTCCCGCTGGCATCAGTCCCACGCAACCAGGGACCTCCTCCACCGGCCAAAGGAGATACAGATGCCGATGGTGATTTAACCATGGGGAGCACAGGGGTAGATGCAGCAGACGAGAACCCAGAACAGTCGAAGCGACGTGCTCATGTCTATCGTGCTTTGGAACATATCATGTTTCCAGCCCTCAAAGTTCGCTTTGTAGCGACAAAAGCCATGCTGAAGGGCGTTGTTGAGGTCGCGGATTTGAAAGGACTGTATCGTGTATTTGAACGCTGCTAATTTTGTGCGAGGATCGTTTTACTAGCTTTATACCCCAGCATCGCTTCAATTGCATTATCTCATTTGATTGTACAATACTATGTAAAATTCAATCTCTTGTCCAGTCAATATTCAAGTTGTGTTTGAGGGAAGTTCTATCTCAAGAATTATCAGATGTCATTTTCAGGGGGAAGTCGGGTAAACGTCGGAAGACTGAAAAAGCCAGATGCCAATGGAAGCTGCCACCTGGATGGTGCAGGAACCAATCATTCAACGTCTTGGTTCCTTACAGCTCTAATAAGCTCAACACCAAAAGTCACAACGCGACACGTCTTTACAACAACCAGAAACCTCTTCACTTTGCAATTGACTATCGCATGACGCCTTCGCTGTCGCAACAACGCTTTCAAGATGACGATGAATATATTTCGGCTGTTGGGTAAGCTACAACCTGAAGCGCAACCAGAATCCAAGCAGACTAGCTAACAAGGGGACAGCCGACTTTTCCCATCTGGCATCGATATTCATACTACTTCATAAGATGCGAAGCTCCAGTGTACGTCGAAATTGATCGCGACGCTCCCAACCATAGCCAGGCGCATCGAAACGCCCCACAAGGTCTTTGCTAACATCCGATCCCCTATTAGAGCGCAGCTGGCATCTCCTTCAAATCACAATTTTTATACTTCCTAGTCTACTGCACCCGTTACTTTGACCTACTCTGGACGTTCTACCACCCAACCTCCCTCTACAACACATGCTTCAAGATCATATTCCTCAGCAGCTCCGGCTACGTCATCTACCTGATGCTCAACGACTACAAGCCGACCCATGATCCGAACCAAGATACCTTCAAAGTCGAATACCTGCTCGCTGGGTCCGCTCTCCTCGCCATCCTATTCCCATACAAGTACACGGTCGCCGAAGTGCTTTGGACATTTTCCATCTGGCTCGAATCAGTCGCGATTTTGCCGCAATTGTTCATGTTGCAAAGAACAGGGGAAGCGGAGACGATCACGACGCATTATTTGTTTGCGCTAGGAGCGTATCGAGCGCTGTATATTCCGAATTGGATCTATCGGTGGGCTACGGAGCCGAACTGGAGTGATCCGACGGCGGTTCTTGCGGGGATAGTGCAGACGATTTTGTATTCGGACTTTTTCTGGATTTACTATACCAAGTATGCTCGCTCGTCAAACGCTTTGTTTAACCCGCTAACGTCTATACTAGGGTCATGCAAGGCAAACGGTTTAATTTGCCGGTATAGAAGCCTCACAACGGGTGGATTCGTCGAGCTGGATGCAATGCGCTGCTTTGAACGATATCGCAAGCAGCATCAAGCTAGCCATCGAGTGTTTCAGTGGGCGAGCTATTCAGCGAAGTACTAAGTGTGGTATCCGAAATCACAACCATTTTTGAACGCGACAGAATTATGCCTTGCCCTGTTTTGGGAATGCTAAGTGAAGTCGTTTGTAGCATAGAAAAGCCGTCAACCCTCGGAGGGTTCTGGTCAGTTTAGCGGAGTTTTTTGTGTTATTGGGCTTGGTTTTTTGTCTTGGAGTGCAGTGGCATCTGCTGGACTGGACTGGAATACCATTAGAACATGATTAATTGCCCCGAATTGAAATGATTTGGTATCGATGAGTGTGCTCTAGATGGATTGAGGACCGGCCAAGACTTGTCTTCATATTGTAATGATATGCGGTTATGGACGTCTTAAGCGAGCGATTGGCGATATAGGCCTAAAATCGGTGTGCATGAAGCCTTAATATGCTGGCTACAAATCCTCCTCATCCTATGAACAGTCGATTGATGTACCTGCGTCGTTCATTACCACTCTTAACCCCATAAGATGGCTTGTATAGGCCACTGACCGGTCTAAATGTTTCCAGGGCTGCAAGTGATTGTCCATGAGCCTGTTCCTGGTTGGCTTCGTCACTGCGCCTTTCTGAACCCGGGATTTGTATTTTTCTGGGATAAATTAAAGAATGCGTAATAGCAAACCTGCAGTAGGATGATAATTCGTCCATATATACCATCACCAAGTGAGGGTCCTGACAGGGCTCGTTGATGTTTGAAGTCATAAACAAAGTCCAGTTTCCCTCTCCACAGTAGAAACTGCAAATTTGTTCTACAAGTTCCTCATTGTTTGAAACTACTGGACTGCTCAAAGAAACGTTTGCAACGACACTTGATTCAATTAATTAACGTAGCCGCCATGTCGAATCGTCTTTACACTATCATGAGCCAGGTCGCTCTACTGTTCATACTCTCCGCGTGGTTAGTAAACAAAATATCTCAGAAGGAAAGAATTGCCAGCTAATGAGATTTAATTGCATAGGGTGGCATCAGCGGCACCACAGGCTCCTCCAAGGCCTTCAAATCTACCAAAAGCCACTCCATATCCGGGTCCTAACGATCCTCTGCAGACACGACCTATGCCACCTGGATTCCCAACGCACCCAAAGATGATTTAGGATACTTACGCCAAGTGCCCAGGGAGATCAGATGAGATGCGATACTGTACATGTATATTTAATGGGAGTTTTACTTGGAATGAGTAATTGTTATGACTTAGACGAGATTAGGATATATGTGATATACACAAGATTGATCGATCGCTAAAATACTTACCTATGTGTTATGTAACTAGAATGTATCCTCAGGCGGATTTCAAACATGGCAGTGAGTTGGTGTGTTGGTCGGCCATTGAAATTGAAGTCATTACTATTAAATTCTCTCCCAGCAACAAAACACCGAACGGTTTTATAGCGCATAAGAGTATCATTACAGTTACTCTGTGTGCATATTTCTTAAGGACTAGATTGTTTGATAGTATCATACAAGTAAAATATACCTAAGCACCAGTACCAAATGTCGAGTTAAGATCACCAAACTTGATGTTCGAGAACGTAACAGTAGCGCTTCCTTGCTTAGCCTCCACTGTAGCAGGCGCACCCTCACCAGCCGGGCAATCACCACGCTTGACACCAGGTCCAGTCTTATCCTTTGGCATGCTAGCATCCAACCAGTCCATATCACTATAATGGTCATCCCAGATACTCATGACGAGGGTCATACCCTTGGCCATAGCATCGCTCATGCTCTTGAAACCACCCTTCTCCTTGAAGCCATAGTTATCGCCAAACAGCTTCTTTTGCGCGTCGCAGAACTCGGGGGTAATGCTGTTACCCTTGACACCCTCGAGCTTGGATTCGCTGTTGGGAATGACTTTGCCGTTCTGTACGTAGAAGCGCTTGATCTCGGTGAGGGGGTTGCCGATGAATTGGGTGACCACGGTGAATTTCTTGTTGGTGTCGACGGTTTTGCCCTTGCCGTAGAAATCTGGGTCTCCCATGCGGTAGGAGTTGAAATCGCAACCGTCAGCATCGCAGACACCAGCGTAGCGTTCGCTGGAGTAAGTTCCACCTGTAGCGTTATGTTAGTTTATCGAGACTTTTGTGAGTAGCAGATCAAGGAATGAAAGACTTACCACAAGAGTCGCCCTTGCACATGGTTTGTTCGGTCTTGGTGCAAGAATGAGGAGTGACAGCGGCAGAGATGGCATTGGCTTCCCAGATGTCCATCTCCGCGCAGCACGAACCCATGGGGCCGACACCAGCGTTGGCATCGTTCTTGGATGGTTGCCAGCCCTCAATGTTGCCAATACCGTTGATGAACTTCAAGTCACGCGGGCACTGGGCGTCACAGTATCCAGTGCCGTATTTGGCACCAGCCTTGTTGGAAGAGTACTTTGCCTGGCCACCATCGGCGTCCATGCTGACAAAGTAGAGAGCAGCGTTGAGACCGCAGCCAACAGTGGGGAATTCGACGTCGAATGTGAACTCTTTGTTGAGGAGGTTGAATTGCTGATACTTGTTCTCACTGGCCATGAGGTATGTCCGCGAACCTACATTGGTGCCGTATTGATGTTTGGTCAAGAACTTCAAGCTCAAGCTGTCGCCGCCAGCCTTGATGCCATATGTGCCAGAGTAGTCAGCACCTTCGACAACGCACTTGGTGCCTGCGGTTTTACCGTCAGAGACTTCGCTCGTCCATTTGTTGCCGTCGTAGCAGTTCTTGGTGGTGCCTTCAGTGTGGGTCCATCGCCAGTTGGCGTCGACTGTGACCTCGCCCTTCTTGGACTGGCATCCGCCGCCCTTGGTGCATGTTTTCCAGTTGAGCGAAGGATGCTTCTCAGCAGTGTTTTTGCCAACGCCCTGAGCGTTGACTGCCGCAATGGCGGACAGAACTAAAAGCCCTGCTCTATGCATTATGTAGTATTGACTGATCCCCGGGAGAGAGGTAAAAATGAATGACTGTCAATACTTACGTGCTTCCTGAGATAGAGGGTGGAAGGAGTCGGCTCCTGAGTTTTTAAGCAACACTGTGGAAAGCTATAGCATCCATGAGTATGCACGGAACAATTATCCCAATGGAATGCGGAAGAATAAATCTCTGGGAGGGACAGTGCATGCCCTGATATGCGAGAATTGTAGAATAATAAAGAAATTGTTTGGAGAGCTTTAGTGATGAGTTCTGATAGGGCCAATGGGCCGGTCCTACCTAGATTACTATGCCTATATTGCATAAAGCTGGTCAGTTAATAATCTCATGCTCTTTCAATTGGTCAGTTTCTTACTATTCAAGGTCTTTATAGTGTGTGAGCAATGATAACCGGTCTTGTGGTTTAGTCGATGCGCGAATGTTTTGAAAATGCTTAACGCGGTGATTACAGGTAGGACCTGTATCGTCGGAAATTTCGGCCGCCGTTCCATAGGGAACATTTCTCTTCAAAGTATGAGGTAGAAGAACTATGATTTTGAGCCAGGATGTAGATCGGATACATGCATCTAATCATCTCGAAGTCCAATTGATCAGTCGTTCGCTGAGACCTCTGCCGTAAGCTAGCAATACAGAAGTACTGGATGGAATAGGAAGTTGATATTTGGTGACCTTGGCTGAGCTGCATCGGTATCCACGACTAAGGTGACTTGAAAGTTGCTCCATGCCAGCTATAGCAATCGAACTGCATGGTTCTGTAGGTAATTCTGGCGAAAGACTTTGTTGTAAATACATACGGGCAAGCGAATCAATAATCGAAGCCTTGATATTGGCAAGCATTGGGCCGCTTTGAAGCTTGTTAGTCCTCAATTACCACGACCATTCGAAGTAAGCTAATTGGAAAGTAAATTCTATTCTTTGAATTCATACTTTGCGGTAATTAGCTCAGAAAAAACCCAGCCATTTCAAGATACCAGTAGAGTAACAATGGTTGCTTTTGAGCAAGTGGATATATTGCACCTCCAGAACACCTATGCATGTTAAAATTGACAAATTGACAAAGTCACAATCATCTCAAGCACCGGCCCCAAGCTAAAGCTTCACGTTAGCTGTATATCATGCTGAAGTTCCTGATCACTTACCGGGTAGTCCACACCCAAAACCGATGAACAGGTAAAGCAAAAATACGGAGACCAATATCAGCAGTGCCATTAACTTGACATTCTTCCACCACATCCGTCTCCGCAGTCCTGTACTCCGCACTCGAAAATCTCTTGCACTGCCTCCCAATCTATCAGTTTTGTCAACCAACAAATCAATGCGCTCGCCACGTTCGAGCACACGTTCGATATTCTCGTTCATGATATCTCGAACATCATCCATCTCCCGTTGGACATTCTTCAGCGCATCCTTTTGTCCTTCCTCTGAGCCATGGTGATTCATGATACTCTTCAGTGTCGTGTTGAAAGAACCGCATCCATAACCAGGTAATCCGGAGAAATCTGTGGCCGCTGGTGGATATTCCTCAAGGAATCGTTTCTTGGCTTCTAGTAAGAAGCCAAATGGAACGCGTTGACCAAGGTCGTCTTTCGCAATGCACATGTAGGTCAGTCCGCCGGCAGATTGCGAGTTGGAGGGGTATTCTGAGGATGAAGCGGCGATGTAGTGTATGTGATTTGCGCCATGGGTGTATGTCAGCTTCTTTGGGCTCGAGTGGTCGATTTTGGGGAGGATAATGGATGCCGTTTTGGTGATTTGGGCGGAGGGCGCGGATACGTGTTCGGTGAGAATCGTAGAATTATAGGCGATACATGCGCTGCATGACTGATTAGAAGATTCTCGGAACAAGCAATTTAGTCGCTCACTAAAGCAATGGATTTTGTGAGGTGCTGGAGGACGCCATTGCGCCAGGTTTCGGTGGTAGGTTTTGGAGCTCGACTATCTTCGAGAAGTAGCTTGGATATGAGACACAGGCTCAGCAGGATTTCAGGTTAGAGATATTTAGAAGGAAGTGCAGAGTATGAGGGTGGTTTGAGGAGATTCAGACAACTGCAAGATCTCCAAAAGCTTTCTCCAAACGTCATACATTGTAGAGCAGCTACTTCCGTGTATCACGTGATACGTTCAAGAATTGACGAATCCGCCGAATCGCAACTGCTTGATTTTTTGGCCAAGTCCTACGGTAGATTCATAAATCTCAAAGTCTAATCTACCAAATTTGCACGAATTGTGGAGGTTCTTCAAGGTGTTGAATTTGACATTAGGTATTAAGTATGAGGCCACTACTACCGGTATGACAATGCCGTTGAAGCTCGGGAGTTATCAACAGCTTGCTCACAAGCTTTCTGTCGAGTACTAAAAGGGGGTATAAAGCTAGAAATGAAACATGATGATGCAAATGAAAACGCTCCAACAACAAATCATTCAGATGGATTTCGAGAAGCGACGTTGAAGCCTGTAGTGTCGATGTCGACGGCGACCACGATATCTCACAGATCGCTAATCCGCCATTTCCTTTGCCTTATCCTTGGATTCATCCGCCAGGTCCTTGGAGCCGTCTTTGTTATCCGCATCGGTATCAGAAGGGGTCTTATCATCCGATGACGAAGAGTCTGTCTTAGAGCTTGATGCTTCAGGTCCTGGAGGCGGTGGAGGTTTAGGTAATGCTATTGCTGGAGACTCATCTGGATCGTAAGGAGCAACAACAGCAACAGGAGCAGCTGGAAAAGCCCCAGCTGGAGTGCTAATCATCGGCGCTGCGGCTGGAGCTGGTTGCGGAACAGGAATGGGTCCTTGAGCCTTCAAGGCCGCAGCATTGCTCATGCCCGACCCTTCGGCTTGATACATGTCAGGGTTATTGGCCGTATTTGTTCGTAGGACTCGCTCGTATAGCCGTGTGAGACGTGCCACTTCCGAGCGTACTGTCACTTGCTGGTCGATATCAATTTCATCGTAGCCATGCATTCCTTTGCTTATGCCTGCTCCGATTTCTGAAGTTTAGTTAAATGCTCCTGAAAATGAATATGTCAAGTTATGAGAATATCCGGCTTACCTCTCCACATGATTTCCGAGTTTTCTATCTCATCGACGACCCGTTCAAGGTCATCTCTAAACATGCGTGCTCTCATTGGTTGACCCCTGCTCTTCAAGTACGCTACGACGCCGGCTATGATGGTATTGGTTGCTCCAAACAGGGTGATCAGGATATGAGAGCTCTCAGATGCGCCGAGTCCTGTGACAGCAGCACCAAGAACCACTTGTGATAGCAACAGGGTATTCGATAAAGAGGCAGTAAAGGCATAGGTGTTTTGCTGGGACCGTCTCATCTTCAGAGCCCGGCCATACAATGATTTCTTGGGCACCACTTCCGCACGAACAGTGTCCGAGGGAGGGATACCGATGAGTTTGCAAAATTGACTGTGGAGGTCATCATCTTCACGGTCCCCAACCTCCCAGAAATTGTTTCGGGGTCCAAGCAAAGGAGTATGCTCGCTGGGCATGATTCGTGGATCGTGTTCCAGTAGTTGGGGAAATAGACTCAAGGTTCCAAAGTTTGCCCAATTTGCTCTTTTTGTACCAACGATCTGTGAACGAAACGTGATAGGGACCAATTAACACAGAATTAGGATATTGATGATAGGAAAGAGAGAATCGCATTTGAAGGAGAGAAAAGTTGGAGATTGAGCTATCAACAGTAGTGGAGAGGGGAACGATGGATTGTTTATATCTGTTAGGTACGATGAGTGGTCTAAGCGTGACGGGTGATCTACTGCCAAGCAGTTGCTATCAAGAAAAACGAATAAAAGGCGTTCGTTATGTCTTATCATTCGCTGAATTGACAGCTCTTGCTGCACGTATTCTCTTGCTGTGCTTTCTTAACGCGCCTGGTCTTTAAGAGGATTGTTGGCAGGCATCACGAACCGAACTTCCGTTTTTGCAACACCATACGGCGTACATGAAGCTCTCTCGTGATACATGCCTAGGTACCGACATAAGTATATGTATGCTAGACACACATGCGCACGTACTCGTGAGAGCTGTTTGTCGATATCGAACAAGTGACCTGAAACTCCCAAGATGGTTCTAGAGCTGCCATGTGCTTATAACCATACTGCTCGTTTGTAACCATTCCAGTAAAGGCTAGATCACAACTCCTGTTTGATATTTGGGCGAGGCTGGAGCTTGTTGGAGCTTGGAGATGAAGTTAGTCT
Source organism: Microthyrium microscopicum (assembly GCA_010405405.1). Classification (NCBI taxonomy): domain Eukaryota; kingdom Fungi; phylum Ascomycota; class Dothideomycetes; order Microthyriales; family Microthyriaceae; genus Microthyrium; species Microthyrium microscopicum. The sequence goes on from MU004232.1 coordinate 91,001, forward strand.
ACTCTAGAGTACCAAACAAAAACCAGCTCAAAGAGCTCCTGATAAAATTGACAGCTGTCCTCCCTGAGCTGTAAACTGGATCTTGAATTGAATCAGCTCCCTAAGCTTATATCCATCAATCGACCAGTGGAGCTCTTAATGACGATAGATTGAGGTCATTCCCATCGTGCAATGCCACATTTTGCACAATTTTCCTTCAGATGAGAATATGTCTCAGTCCACTATGACCAAATCAATAACCAAATCCAAGGCAATCGATCCTGAGTTGCGTTTCCCTGTGAGTTTGAACCTTCTGCCTCTGACCCACCACCAAATGTCTCGAGAACATTGTGAAGAACTGAGGCAATAATGTTTCGCCTTTCGTCTTCAATGTTCATCTAAGCCATGAAGTGCTGCCCATTGTGTCAATTCCATGGTGGTGATATTGTCCCTGTCCATAAAAGTGCAAATACTAACGAGTCCGGCAGATAGACCTGGCCCGACGCCATAGCATAAACATCTATGCAAGCCATGAACAACAATACCACCGCTCCTTCACCCTCACACCAGTCCAAGAAGAAACGCCCCGCAAACCACCGCCCAAGAAGGCCTCGGCGAAGCTCAAGAAGAAGGACTTGAACATTCATGTTCTCGTCGTGGACGACAACAGCACCAACCAGTTGGTCCTGAGCAGAACGCTAGCCCTGCTGGGCGCCAGAGTCTCCATAGCACACGATGGACAGGACGCCATCTCGCAGCTTCGGGCTGTGAATCCAGTTTGCAGGTTTTCGTGTTGCAGGCCAACTGAGAAAAAGTACTCTGGCACTAGGCCGCCAACTTATAAACGGCACAATTCTGTCGTCTTTCCTCTCCATAATATCATCGAGCCTTCGATTTCGGAACAATTCGATTTGGTTCTGATGGATAAAGATATGCCAGTCATGAATGGAATCGAGGCCATCACCAGAATACGTGAGGTAAGCTTCTACCATGCCAGAAGCCCGTGATGGCTCCCAGCACATTTGATACCTCCATCAGAGGCGATGGTAAATTTATACTAACAACTCCTAGCTAGAAAAGGCCGGGCGTCTGCCATATCAGGGCAAGTCCAAGCTAGACTGCTTGCCAATCATCGGACACACAGCCGACTATTCCGATGATGCAATCGACCAATTCACAGCCGCAGGCGCAGACGACGTGATGAAGAAGCCCTTTAAGTCCGCAAACCTTGAGCAAAGAGTCCGGATGGCGTTGAATTTAGAGCTTTGAGCTTAATAAACGAGCCGGCTGCCATGGCGTTTCAAGTAATAATGTAGAGATACCCCATGTATATGTACCCAGCTTTTAGAGAAGGGTGCTTCCCCCCATGCGTTACGAAGGTTGAATATGATGAACAGTATTCATTCATGAGATCTGGGTATCATTTGATTGCGTCTAGATGTGACATTAGCCTCTATTCATTGTGTTTCCACTTCCTCTGGGATTCTCTTCTTTGAAATCATCCCATTTCCGTGCTTTCATCGTCTCTTCATCGGCAATATCGTAATCGTCTTCATCGACCTGTGGTCTTATCCCACTCTGTGCTCCTCCTCCTTCTATGATACCTCCGCGTTTTCGCTCTTCTTCCAGATACTCGTCGATGGACATTGTGGGCAGACTGTGATCTGGTTGGAAGACGCCATCTTGGAGGCGTGTGCGTTTATCGAGGAGTGTAAATGGTCTCAACGGTTTGCCTTTCTTATCGAGAATGGGGCCGGTCTTGTTAGTGAGGAATGTATTTACGTCTAGACGTTCGGAATATGTATCTGCGTTGCGGGAATCTTCGCGCAGATCTGATGGGGTGAGCGGTGTTTGTTGGGGCGGTGGGGCCATGTTGAGGAGTTTGAGCTCGAGGGCGGCGAATTCGAGGCTTTGGAAGGTTTCGTGGACTCGAAGAGCAAGGTTGGCGAGATGAAGATGGCGGACGGCGGCGTCGTCGGAGCCTAGTCGAGGATCATTCCGTAATGCCTATGGTCATTAGTCCTGTTCGCTTAGCGGTAACATTGAGTTTCCTACAGCGAGCTTTGTTTTAAGCTCCTTCTCCTCACGAAACCGCGATATCTTCACTTCTCTTCGTTTCGTCGCATCTACAGGTCCTGCAACCTCAAAGTCCTCCTTATTCTCCGAGTAGCGCTCCAACAGTCGAGCGTCGTCTTTGTTTAACAGCTCATATTGATCTAATCGTTGCAAGAATTTCTCCCAGTACTGTGTCGCCTCGAGCACCGCACTACGTCTGCCACCCGGTGAATCTCCCGCCGTCGTCTTGAATAGGGCGTCTGCAAGAAAGTAGTCTACCAAAATGTATTGAAGCTCCGAGGAAGCGATATCATCAATCGTTTCGTTCGGCGAGAAGAGGGAGACTGAGGAGATGAGCTTGGCGCATTGTTGGTAGAGGGCGATTAGTGTAGGTATGCCGGTTGAACTGGGTATTGATCCATCGTAGATTTGTTCGCGGAGTGCTTCTGCGGTTCGGTACATGGCCGACAAGGACTGATCGGAGGGTTCATCGGTTTGCTCCATGTTGTTTATTTGGCGCTTGAACGGAGATCGAAAAGTTCGGTGGAATATTGTTGTGGTTGTTTACTTTCAAGTTTCACAGAAAGCTCGAGGCCGTTGGTGGTGGCGTGGAGATGAGGGATGACAAATGTCTGTGCTCAGCCTTGTCTTCAGCCTTGCAGTCATAAAACCTCAAGTCTACAGCAATTGACCAACCATACGAGAACATTTAGATCATTGATGTATCATAAAATCATAACATTGTACTGACTAAAGCCGATGAAAAAAATAGCTAAAATCGCTGCACCGTCCAATGCAAAAAGGGGTATCTTAAAGTCAACGAGCCAACACCACCCAGCAACAAGCATTCTTCCCCCAGTGGGAAGTTCAGACTATTTCACGTTCAACACATCAATGTCTTCAAGAGTCCCCTCCAACTTCAGCTGATAGAGGCAGCTATATGACTTCCCGTAGTTCTCCAAGACCCTAACAACCGCCTTATTGATTTTGAATGGTGGTAATCGGCCATACGATGCCAATGATTGCCCCTGAGATGGAGACGGATCGTCAATATCGTAGACGAGTTTTCCCAAACATACCCAACTTTCACCGCTTTCTCTTGGAGCTGGACTTTCGCATCCTTTGGCATTGTCCAGCCAGTCTTCTGGCACATCATCCACATAGCCGACAAGCTTCGCCCACATGTCGAGTCTTCGCGGAGCAGTTGTTATATCCAGCGCGGCTGACTTGGGTATATGTTCAAGGATGAGTGTGCGGGGGTAGACAGGGCGCGCCATGCTTATGCCAATGGACAGGACGCCACCAGGTGATGGGGCAGCACACCAGCAATCTCCATTCTCCGTCCACGGCTTCAAGGCTGCGACTGGAGGTAGAGGAACGTAGTCCTGGAATAAAGTGTAGTAGAATTTTGATCGCCAGCTATATCCTTGCGATCGAGTTGGGGATGTGTATTTCGTCCATACGGAAGCGCCCAGGAATGGTGAGAAGAAGTTAGGTCGATGTGGAGCGGTAATTCTATCTTCAAGACGGCCAACCTTGTCGACCATGGATATGAAATCCTGTTTGACGCCGCGTAGTTCTTCCCATAATCGTGCAGAGTCTGTGTTTTTGTAACGATACACGGTTGTTGTTGTAGGCTCGCCGGACACACTTATGGTAGTTATTGCAGGCTGATTTGTAGTTCCTATCAGCCGAGGAAAGGATGGTATAGAAGGTAGTGGCACTCGGATGCCCTTGATGAGTTCCCAGAAAGAACAGCAATACCAAATTATGGCGCTCCCTATGGCGACGCCATTTATGAGAACGTAACAGGTCAACGCAATAGCCGGCACCAGATAAACCAAGCCCCAGATATAGTCCGCAATGGCATAGCCGAATATTTCTCCGTGCCACAAGGAGAAAGCACTGCGCGCGGGCAATTCTAAGCCTGCTTCGTGTGAGTCGTCGAAATCGTGCCTAGGTTCTCCAATCCCAGAGGGCAATGTATAGTCGTTCTCTGGTGGCGATCTTGGAGATGATGTAGGCTGTCTGCTGGGTCGCGGCGACCTTCGCGCTGGTATTTCCACTGATACCTGTCTTCGCGATTGCGGTGGAGGCATTTGCTGTATCTCTTCGCTCTCATCATCATCATCATCATTGGAATCATCCTGTGGTTCCTTCCCGGCATCAGCTTCATCCTCTTCCTCTAATTCCTCTTCCTCACTCTCTTCTTCTGATTCCGGTACTGGTTCGGGAGAAGGCTGTTTTCTAGCTTTGCTTCTCAATGCATTGCGTCTTGTGGCAGCATCTTGCTTGGCTTTCATTTCGTCAATGAAATTTATTTTCCCGCCCGACACGACTCCTTGACTCATGCGCGTATGTTGATCTACCCCGAATGTATTGGTATGGTATCCAGTCTGCGCGAGGCCGGGGCTGGTTTGCTCTAAACCGGTCACTCTCGCTCTAGTGGTCGAACGTTGCGTCGCTGGTGAAGGCTTGACAGACGGCTGTCGCGTCGAAGCGCGTCGCGAAGCCATTGTAAGCGGAAAAGGTGGCGTATTGGTAGGCAATCTGTAGGCACAAGGGATTAAGTTTGTGGGTTACGTGATAAGTAGAGTCAGTAGGTTTAGAATTATGAAGGTGCTATGGTTTTGGTGGTAAACAATGACTGGGTGAGGTTTCGCGACAGTTGCATACCTCTCAGCACTCTCCAAAAAATGATGGAAAGTGGCAGTCTCGTTGGACAGGGAACCAGGGTCAGACTAGCGCGTGCACGGCTAGCGTTCCTTCCACTTCTAGACTTTTGTTGCGTCCCTTCAGCCTTCAGGAATGTCTTCTTAAGTTCTTTCAACTTCATCTCCCCAAAACACCACAATATCTCAATTTCGAGGAACCACTTGAAGCATAAAGTTCTGTGTAAGGCTAACTTCGAAGATGAGTTGAGGTGTCCATACGAGCTTGGAGCCTGAACGACTGCTACAGGCAGCGACATGGATATCAGTATATCGCGGCATCGCCAACCAGTCAACCTGTTCATTTGGACATCAAGCTCGTCAAAGTCTTCAGTATTCACTTCGGTCGTCACATGTCTCTTTGCGTATAGTCAATTGACCGTCCAAGGAGCGTCAAGCCGTATACTCACTCAAGGGCTCTGCGAAGCATATTCGAATCTCCAATCGATACGACTACTGAGTACGAGGAGATGATTTTCCATACAATTTCCTGTGTTGATATCTTGCTTTCCTGGTTGCTTCGTTGTCGAGCACACAAGCATGCATATCTTATCAAATTGACTCGTCCTGGATGGCAGTAATCCCCGTCAACTCAGGAAAGCAGTTTACACCTTTCGGAAGTCAGATACTGTAGACTTCTTTGGCTTCAGAAGCTGTAGCTTGAAGCTGAACAGAACTAAACTCTTTAGGAAAAGGGATGCATTTCCACGCGCACGAAAGACATGGACAGCTGCATCAATTGGCCAATCAAACAAGGGTGTGTTCTCGAGTCTCGACGCAAGAGCTTCGAGCTCTCTATTCCACGCCAATGCGCCATCCTCTTGCATCTCTTTGCTTGACCGCTTCTCGTACAAGCACACCTTTTTGTGGGCCCTGAACACACTGCGATATAAATAAAATCTGTTCAGCTCCCTCCAATTCACTTCTTGTGTCGACTTTGCTCTTGCATTGTGCTGAACCCCCACCAACCCCTCCCGAGAATCCCCTCGAAAACTCTCTCAAGATGGCTGTCGGATCCGTTCTTGTTACCGGGTAAGGCTAGCTAGCTACACAACGAGTGCAAGACCATCAGGCTGATAAGAAGCAGAGGAACTGGCTACATTGGCTCCTTTACCGTCCTCTCTCTCCTCGATGCCGGCTACAAAGTCGTCATCGTAGACAACCTCGCCAACTCCTCCCCAGAGGTCATCAACCGCATTGAGCTCCTTACAGGCCAACGACCAAAGCTATACTCCGCAGACATCACCGATGAAGCTGCCCTGAGCAAGATCTTCACCGAGAATCCCGACATTGACAATGTAATCCACTTTGCCGCCCTCAAAGCCGTAGGCGAGTCTGGCGAGATCCCGCTAGACTACTGGACCGTCAACGTCTACGGATCTCTCTGCCTTCTGAAGGCTATGGAGAAGCACAATGTGACCAACATCGTCTTCTCTTCCTCCGCCACCGTCTATGGCGATGCCACCAGAGTGCCCAACATGATCCCAATCCCAGAGCACTGCCCAATTGGTGCAACCAACGTCTACGGCATGACCAAAGTCGCAGTCGAAGACATGATCACCGCACAAGTCAAAGCCCAACGCAACAAGGCCAAGAAAGCTGGCAAGTCCGGCGAGCAATTCAACGGTGCTCTGCTACGCTATTTCAATCCGGCTGGTGCTCATCCTAGTGGTGTCATGGGTGAAGACCCACAGGGCATCCCGTACAACCTTCTTCCTCTTCTCGCCCAGGTCGCAGTCGGCAAACGCGAGAAACTCCTCGTCTTCGGCGACGGTAAGCTCCCTGCCTACAGAACACCCTTATACATCGCTAACTTACCCCACAGACTACAAGTCCAAAGACGGCACAGCCATCCGCGACTACATTCACATTCTCGACCTCGCCAGAGGCCATCTAATGGCCCTCAACTACCTGCGAGAGAAGAAGCCAGGCGTCAAAGCCTGGAACTTGGGCACCGGGCTTGGCTCCACCGTCTTCGATATGGTCAAAGCTTTCAGCACCGCTGTCGGACGTGACCTACCATACGAAGTTGCGCCTCGCAGAGACGGTGACGTGCTCAACTTGACTGCCAATCCGGCGGCGGCCAACTCTGAATTGGGTTGGAAGGCAGAGCGCACACTAGAAGATGCGTGTGAGGATCTGTGGCGGTGGACGAAGAATAACCCAGAAGGTTATCGACAGCAACCACCACAGGAGTTTGTGGATGCGATCAAGAAGAAGAACTAAAGAGTGGAACGACCTGTCTGGGGACGGTCACGAATCAGGATGGTGACAATTGAGACGCTGGTCTGATCAGTTCTTCTCTACCCAAAAGTTTTATAACGAAAGTATGACTGTTAAAGACATAAAAGCATGGATAGATAGAATCCTGGAGCGCAAGAAAAGTTTGATATTATCCTTTACCAAGTAAATTCTTTAGCTCTCAATCGAGTAATCCACATTTATGACCTGGAAGTCCATTCTGAAAAGCAATACGAAAAGCTGTTTTGTACTGTTGAAGCCAGTTGACGAAGAGAACGCAATGCTGGAGCTCAATGAGGTGCTAACAAAAAGTAAACACCATCACTATTTTTATATGATATCTAGTGACTGGACAATGGATAATTACAGGGGTCTAGAGACTAATAAGTTAGCAGTAAGTTTCATGCAACTCTCTCCAACCCCTCAGCTAAACGCATATCAGATCGTTATTCCCGCATCCGTACTCAACTCCAGCTTCACTTGAAAATAGCAACCTACAACACCTCAACGCCAAGCTCAATCTCCTTTCGTTATGGCGGAAACTGGGCTAGTCAGCTCGTTCCTAGCCGCAATCCAGGCGAGCTCCTCAGTTCTCCTCGTAATCCTCTACGGAGCTCTGGCCGCACGATTCAAGCTCCTCGACTCTGGCACAGGAAAAGTCCTCTCCAAAATATGCGTCCGCATGTTTCTCCCAGCACTTTTATTCACCAAGATTGGCTCCGAACTCCACGCCGAATCAGCCACTCGCTACGGAATAATCTTCCTCTGGGCTTTAATCTGCCACTTCATCTCCTTCCTCATTGGAGCCGGAGCACATCTCTTTCTAGGCATGCCAGATTGGATTACTGTTGCAATTATGTTCAACAATACGACCAGTTACCCGTTACTTCTCATTGAGGCGCTGGATGAGACTGGAATCCTCAGTAGTCTGATTATTACGAATGAGAGCTCAAGAGATGCGATTGAGAGGGCGAAGAGTTACTTTTTGGTGTTTGCGACTGTGAGCTCTTGTCTTACTTTTGCGGTTGGACCGAGACTTATTGATTCGGAACATGCGCCGGAGCCGGATGATGATAAGGTGGTTGATGGGGATGATGAGACTCTTGCAGATCCTCAGGAGCATGATGTGGAATCTAATGAGAATACTAGTTTGCTTCAGGTTCCTCCCCAGCCATGTATGTCTTCCTTTCATATTCTCAACCTATACGGACTACTTCTTGTGTGAGCTGGTCATGTATGGACTGTTGGCCAACATCATGGATCAGGCAAGGTACATTTGGAACATGACCGGTTGATCAAACTGATCGTTGGACTATGGTGGCTGTGATCCGAATAGTCAACCTGGAAGATATCTCGAATGTTTCATACTATCTAACTCTAAACTAACAACATCCAGATCACCGCGGCTCAGTCGCCTCAGTTTCATTCTTTCCTTCCACCAGGGAATACGAGCCAATACCATCTGATCGCCGACCATCACTCCTCCCAAAGAGCCGTTGGAACAAACTAAGCCCACGAACTCAATGGTGGCTCCTCTTCGCCTTCGACTTTCTCAACGCGCCCCTCCTAGGAGCAGTAGCCGGTGCAGTCGTCGGTCTGATCCCCGTGCTCCATCGCGCATTCTTCTCCGACACCCGCGACGGCGGAATCTTCACAGCATGGCTAACCGCCTCATTCAAGACAATCGGCTCACTCTTCGTCCCACTGCCCGTCGTGATAGCTGGTGTATCGCTATATACGAGCTACATGGACGCGCGAAGACAAGGAGCAAGCTCATCGAATAGTGCTTCCGAGCTGCCGTGGCATGTAGCGCTCTTCATCATCTTCATTCGATTTCTGGTGTGGCCAGTGGCCTCGATAGGAATTATTTACGGACTTGCAAACAGGACGAGTATACTTGGTGATGATCCGATGCTGTGGTTTACTATGATGTTGATGCCGACTGGGCCGAGTGCTATGAAGTTGATTACCATGGTTGCTGTGAGTAATGCTACGGAGGAAGATGAGCATATTATTGCAAAGTTGTTGACGGTAAGATCTTCTATACTTCATACGTGATTCGTGCTAATTGATTCAGTTGTCTTATATCATTTCACCGATACTTGCGTTTACAGTCGTTGGAAGCTTGAGGGCGAGTCAATCGATTATCTACTAGCAGTCATGTTCATTTCAGATGACATGGTGTGAGGAGTATGATAGTTGAATCGGAGATTAATAAGCTGTATATAAGGTCGATCTGTATATCCTACAACGATATGTCATCTCTTAACGTATTGTAGCTCTACATATACTGCTTTTCTGGGTGAAATCTATGAATGAATAAATAGGGGCTATAATCTTCGTGATGTTTACCACGAGACGTAGTCAACGCGAGAGCTACAATTTGCGTTGATACAGCCCCTGGAATTTGACTCCGATAACTCGGAGAACACTACTAGAGCATTTTTTGAAGATCCCGTGGAAGATCTGGATGCAGGGAAAATGCAACCTGCAGGATCGAGGAGTTTGCTTGATCACGATCCAGATCCTGGTGCTTTTGAATAGAGCTTTGCAGTGCAAGCGACTCGTCAGAAGCTATTGCAAGGCACTTTTCAGAGTCATTCTGATTACTTGAAAGAAACTATATTTGGGTATAGTGTATCTACTAAGGTTAGAGTAGGTTTGTAGCTTTTAAGAAATTATGTAGAGTTTGTTCTATGACATGTAAACGAAATCCTCCTAGTTTCATGAACCGCACTCATCGCCGTCCGTTGCTCATTATAGAACTTGTAGTGCCACAAAACCTGGCTGATGTGCTTTGGCACCTTATGCCAAGGTTGACCGCTTTGATATTGATGACAACTGCTTGCTATATCACGACATGCACCTAGAGCAACTGCGTCTAGAATGGGCCTCGGCCATGCTCTTTGCTGGGCGTGCGATACTTGGAAAACTAGCCAGAATCGACGTCTGCGGCAGTATCGTTCCAGCTGAACCATTGGCGAGACAGTCTAGCAAGGCCGTGAAAAGCTTTGCTCGTAGCAACAGCAATGAGACCACCAATCTAAGGAAACTGTATCGAGCTCCATCGTTGTTTTCGAATCGTGTCGCACATGGTCTGGAAACAAAATTTTGGGGCCTCCGGATAGTGCTTCGCCGAACTCGGCGTCTCTGCGATAGATCGCGCCTTCCAGAGGCGTCTTTGCACGCACAGCATGCTCAATAAAAGAAAAAAGTCGAGACTTGATCAACAAGCCCCATCATCCAAGATTATTTATGTTCCTGCCGGTTACTCCTTCGCGTATTGTGATTTGCCCATGCCAACAATGAAGATCTCTTTTTCCGCGAGCTTTGTGAGTTGTCGGCTGTGCCTATGCTAGGTGCACTATTGTTCTGAGCGGGTGGTTGTGGTGCTTCTTCGTGCTTTGGTTCCGACATTTGTCCCGCGTTGTATATCTCGAACTCGGGTAATGCGAGGGCGTTGCTGCGGTCTGTATGCAAGCGCTGGAGGAATTGGTTCGTACGAGGAATTGCGGCGCTCAAGACAGAGACATAGGTGGTGATTTGGCTGAGAACGGCTCGGGCAACTGTAATGCGTGTCTGATCGGAAGTACCTAGGAACGTAGGCATCATGATAAGTTCAGTCAATGCTGGTGCTAGAATGATTGCTCGCAAGCCAAATAGAATCGCGACCAGAGTGCGGTCGCGTATCTCCATTCGAAGGTCCCAAACGACTGGAATGATCATTGAAGCCAGTAGAACATCAGTCAAGGCGTTGAAGGAGATGATAGCATAGAAGAGGTTGCCATGTGTTGGACACTGTGCTGGCTGGAACACCCATGGCTCAGGAAGTGGACATTGGAAAGCGATCACGAACAGGGAAAAGATGCCCCAAGCTCCAATTGCGCCAAAGGTGAACATTTTGATTTTGGGATCCCTTGGAACAATTCTATCAGACAAGAGCATGAAAGCCCCCTTTGCAAAGACCATGGCAACGATTTCGGCGAAAGAAGCGGCATACTCGAACTATTGAAAATGACGTTAGTGTCTGGTTGCAAGTTAGCTTAAACGAGTAACGTGCCTTGAAAAAGTGACTAAGAGATGATGGATCAACATCATTGATGTGTTGACCCAAGCCGGCTTTCGCTGCTAAATGCCATAAGACTGAACTTGCAATAGCCCAAAGCTAAAGTCGTGATGTTAGTGGTGCTCAAGATGCAGTTGAGGAGAACAGGGGGCAATGGTACATACATTGGCAAGGACGTAGGCGGTATCATCGAGTCCAAATAATATCTTGCGTTCAACAGATAACGAAAAGCGAATAATGGTGACAACAACCGATATGGAAACAAGAATGTAGCTCACAACAATGACCGTTGGGCCAGTGTTCTCGGCAGTGAGAGAATTCAGAGGTGGTCGCTCTCCCGCCATGATGTCGTCGGGGGTGGATGTAGAGCTTCAATGAGCTACAACAGTGAAATAGCAAAAGCTGGTATCACTATCAACGTACACATGACATGTTGTTGATTGAATCAGTGCATCTAAAAATGACTGTAAAGGTAAAGGTAGAAAAGCAGTGTTAAGGGACAAAGGAGGCAGTACGATGAAAGAGAAGTGATGTTGGCACTGGGCAGTAGGAGGAAGAAAATGGATGGTGATGGGGTGAGACTCGAGAGTCGAGAGATGGTTTGCGTGGGATCAATGCGGATGGAAGACAGAAAGGACAAGCCCAGCAGCTGGATGTGGAGGACAAGTTTCCACACACCCTACGTCGCGGCACCCCAAGATTCTATACACCCTCTAGGGGTGGCCTAGACCCTGTCACTAAATTTGGTATAGACGCTACTAAATCTAATAATAGGAAAGGGACCTAAGCGGAATATATATAAATCTATAGTAGAAGACTCTACTGCTACTAAAAGTAGATTTTACTTACTAAAGCTAGATCTATATCTATAGTAACGATAGGGTTCTTTACTAAGGTAAGAATTTTATAAAAAGGATAAAATTAATAGAATTTAATAGAAGGATTTTATATACTACTTTTTAGTAGAGATTTATACTATTAAATTAAATATTAAGATATAGATATTAAATAAGTAAGCGCTAAAAGCTATAGATCTAGTTTTTATAATAGCTCTATATAGAAGTAGTATTTTAATGCTATATTACTTAAAATAGTATAAAATAGTAAAAATTTAGTATATAGTAGACTAAGAATAAATAGAATAGAATATACTACTTTTTAGTAAAGATTTCTACTATAGAGTTAGACGTTAAAATATTAAGATTTTAAGAATAGCTATAGATCTAGCTTTAGGTATAAAAGTAATATTTTAATACTATAATATACTAAAATTAGCTAAAATTATTAAAAATCGTAAAAATATATAGTATATAAAGAATTAAGTAAGGAGATTAAATATACTACTTTTTAGTAGTAATTTATATTATAGAATTAGCTATAGAGATATTAAGAAGTAAAGAAAATAAAGGGTAGGCTTTAGGTATATTTTTAGAAGCTTAGAACTATTTATATTAGAATATTAGCGTTTTATATTATATTTTATTTAAAAGATATTATATCTTTATTCTATTTCTACTTACTTATTTATAAATTATTATAGCGTTTTTATCTTTTAAATATAATATACTAATGTTTTCTAGATTTATTCTTATTAAAGAAGCTCTTAACTTTAAGGCTATGATTATTAAGAATCTAGTACTATTTATTAAATATATTAACTTTACTCTTAATAAAGAAAAACTAAAGCTAGATATCTTCCTAAACGATATTAATATATATAAGATATATAAAGCTCTTAATTTTTTACTAAAGCCTAATTTAATTAATTCTGTATTATTTACTAGCCTAATAAGTAATAAGGCTAGATTATAGTAGAAACTAACTCCTAGTTTAGTATAGAATATTTACTAAGATTTAGATACTATTCTTTATCTTATAATAGTAAAGATAAAATTTAAAGTATATAAGAAAAGAGGCTCTAGAGGGGATTAATAGCTCTAGAAATACTAGTTTAATTTCTATCCTTAAGGAGTATGTACGTTTTTAATAATTCCTAGATACGTTAATATAACTATAAGGAAGTAGGTACTAATATAGATTAATGTACTAAAAGAATATATTTATTCTATTAAATTAACTCTATAATAGTTATATTACTTAAAGTTATTTATAATAAAATAGATTATTAAGATATACGCTATCCTTAATAAGAATACCTCTAACTAGGATATTATTAATATAATCTATAAATATATAGGCTAATAAGTTTTTTTTTAATAGGCGTTTTAGCTAAAGCGTAAGATATTTAGACGTAAGAAAGATAGATTTCTAAATAGTTATTATATATTACTCTTCTAGATTAAAGCGCTAAAGGAAGCTAATCCTTAGGTATATATTAAAGTTAAGAAAGCTTCTATAAGGTAGATTTAACGTATATTTATATATCTATTTATAAGTTAAGCTACTTTTACCTAGTTACTTAAAATTATTAGTTTAGATATTACTTATTATAAAATAAGATATAATACTAAGATAGTTATTATTGCTAGATTTAATAATAAAAGTAATATAATAATTTACGTATTTAGTATCTTTAAAGGAGAGAATAATAAGTCGTAGAATTAGATATATATATATCTAAGATGCGTAATATCTAGTATTAAGATTAGTAATCCCTATAAGTCTTAGCGCTAGTCTCTAAATTTACTATTATTCTAGCTAAATTATCTATTCTTCTAGCCCTTTCTTCTCCTCTTCCTTAATTATATCTTTAAAATTCCTAACTTTAACTAACTATATCTCTTCTAAAATTTCGCTCTACTATAATTACTAATTAAAACTAAGGCTTTTTAAATACGTTAGACTTAAATTTTAAGAAGAGTACTCTTAGTTAGTATACCTTTTACCTTAAATAGAATATTTAGTTCTATTTTAGTATATAAGTATTATAATAAGTTACTAAATATGCTAATTCTATCTTAACTTACTAATAGAACTATCTAATACTATAAGATATTGCTATATACTCTATAAGCTTTAAATCTTATATTAAAAAGCTACTTAAAGAGAAGTAGATATAAGAATATTTCTCTACTTTATAATATAGTTAGTTAATATCTAATATTTCTAAGATTACTAATTTAGCTCTTAATAAATACTATTATAAGTATTCTATTCCTCTTTTAAATAGTATCTAGAATTATATTATTAAATAGCATACTAAACGTTAAGGAGTAGATAATTAAATCTATACGTACTTAAATCTATACTAATATTTAATATCTATAGATCTTACTTATTGTAGTTAATAATTCTATAATACTACTAAATATTATACTAAAAGATATATTATTATTATTCTTAATTCCTCTAACGCTATTATCTTTACTACTATAATTAAATACTCTCTTTATTCTAAAAAATATACTATAGATATTAAATTTAGGACCTATAATTACTATAGATAGTAGAATAAGTAATTTCTCTACTTATATATATTTAAAGCTATTATTGCTATTAAGAAGAATCTAATAGATTTTATATATTATATCTAGTTAATTAAGTCCTTCTAAAAGGCTTATCTTAATATTATTAATAATAATAATAATAATAAGTATACTAAAATAACTAACTTCTATATAAAGCCTATTAGTTTAACTAATCTTAAGATATTATCTAATAATTTTCTTCTTCTACTAATAATAGTAAAGATGTAAGAGCTATTATAAAAGAAGTAATAATAGCTAGGATAGCTAATTTAACCTCCTTTAGTAGTTTAATAAGTATATTTATGATATAAGAAAATAGAATATAATATATAGTTATATAGTAGCTAAGTTTTTAGGCTAAAATACTAAAGATTAAGGAGAATTACGCAATCTAGGATTAATTTCCTATTCTTTAGCTTATTTTATGTCTTAATATATACAATTTACTACTAATACTAAAATCTTACTTTAATAGTACCTAAAAATATACTTACCTAAAATCTTATAATTCTACTAATCCGCCTATAAATCTATATACATTCCGCTTAGGTCCCTTCCCTATTATTAGATTTAGTAGCATCTATACTAAATTTAGTAATAGGGTCTAGGCCACCCCTAGAGGGTGTATAGAATCTTAGGGTGCCACTAAGTAGGGGGTGTGAAAACTTCTCCTCCTGGATGTGGGAGAGACAAGAGAGAGAAGGTCTAGTAAAAGGTCGGGAAAAGTTGCTTTTGGGCCCCACGGTAAAAGTCAGTCCTCCCTGCCAGTCTGCCATTCTGCCACTCAGTCGCCAGGCTCAAATTCACTTTCCAGGCTTGAAGCTAAACGAACGCGATCAAGTGCCAGTTTTGCAAATGTCCGGAGAAGCTCAGCTTCAGCCAGTAACTTCTGGGCGGAAGATCGAAGACTCGCGGAATACGGTAGGAGTTGAATAATGCAGATAATAACGGGCTTATGGCCAAACTGGTTCATGAGAAAACGTAAAGCTCAACAACGGTGGAAGATTCCAACGTCGAAACACCAACAACCACAATGATTAACATCGAGGTTGTTGTATTGGGTTGGTTCATCTTGGCTTCGCCGTTTGGTTGCATAAAGAGGCGGCTTTGGCTTTGAAGTCTGCAGACTGCAGTCGGCAAGGACTCTTGCCGCGTGCCATCATTTATCAAATGATAATCATTTAGGTTGCTGGTATCCTACGCGAAGCAAGAATGATATTTGCTGTCGTTTGATATATTGATTTTGCTGGTATGATGTACAGTACTCGGCAGGGTGTCTTATCATTCATCCTATTTCGTCAATCGCTAAAGATCCAAAATCATCCTTGAGGGTGAGGCTTTGCTGAAGGATCGTAACAAAATGAAAGAAATCAACACCAACTTCCTGGGCCGCGCCAACGGGCCAAACGAAAGCTCAGCAGACAGCGCCAATTGTTCCGTGGCTGTAGCGGCGTGCTCTTGGGCGTGAACGCGTGCCGGGTTCCACTCCAAAGGCTGTACCCGTGGTCTCCACTATTTTGACGCTCGACTCGCAAGCCGCCTGCGACACGGCAAGTTTACTCGATCGGTCAAATCGGATGGGCAGCTAGGTAACCCCCAGGGCGCACGTTGTCACAAGCTCTGTGTAGAAGAGATGCGAGCTTCTAGGTCCCGCGGGCCATCCATCCGTCCCGTCATTCAGTTGTTGCAATTAGTGTATAAACGCTGTCAGTGACGATGATCATACCGAATATTAAAAGAAGTTTCCACTGACCCCTTACTCAGGCCCCCCCCGCCAGAGGCCCCCCTTCACCCTCCACCAGCTTGAGCTTAGATCTGTCACTAAATTAGGTAGCCCCGCCACCTAATTCAATGACAGGTCTAAGCTCAAGACGGATTTGCCTGACAAACCTAAGGCAAGGGTTAGCAGCCCTTTGAGACGCGTTTGAAGCCAAAATACGCTAAAAATTAGCGATAGTGACGTCAACGAAGCGCGCGCGCACGTAAAGCAGGTATATATAGAGGTAGAGAGCACTAGGGGATAGGATCTACGTAGGAACAGGTATAGGAATAGGTAGAAGAATAGGCGTAAGAATAGGAGCTCAAAAGACGTAATTAAAGGTATTAAAGATTAAAGGTGTTAAGCTACTAAAACACGTCTTAATTAAGATCTAAAAGGAGTAAAAATGCTAAGCCTTACTAAGCCTCTCTATAATTAGCTAAAATTACTTATTAATAAGATAAATTAGATTAAATTACTAAGGCTTAGTACTAGTCCTCTACTAGAAGACATATTTTAGTAGCTTAATACCTTTAATTTTTAATACCTTTAATTACGTCTTTTAAGCTTCTATTCCTACGTCTATTTCTTTACCTATTCCTATACTTATTCCTACGTAGATCCTATCCCTTAGTACTCTTTACCTCTATATATACCTATTTTACGCGCGTACGCACGCTTCGTTAATATTACTGTCGCTAATTTTTAGGTTTATTTAGTATCTAGACGCGTTCCTTAAGGACTACTAGTGCCTTAGATTTATACTTAAATTTCCTTATTTTACTAAAGTATCCTAGCTTCTATACTTAGCCAATTATTAGATTTAGTAGTAGCACTAAGGCACTTTTTAACTTAGTATATACTAACGGTAGGAGTAGCAGGGAGGCTTAAGGAGGGCCTCTAGCAAGGGGGGCTTTAGGAAGGGGTTAGTGGAAACTTCTTCTATACTAAATATAGACAGCTTTAAGGTTAATAAGCGCGCCGTTTTATGTAACCTAAATAGGATTAGTTTCTACTCCTCCCTTCTAGAGGCCCCCCCTATCCAGAGGCCCCTCTAGCTACGCCAGAGGGCTTTAAGCCTAAGCTTTTAGTAGTAACGCTACTAAAAGCCTAGAATTAAAGCCTTCTAGGTTAGTATGCTAATAAATCTATACTTACGCTTTATAGACGTAAAATCTAGTATCTAAAGCACGTTTAAAATACGTTAGTAAAGTAAAGATAAAGAAAACTTATAAATTCTATAGTTTTATAAGTAATTATATTATTAGATTAGTTTTAAAGAGCTAAAAGTAATATAAATAAGATATTAAGATTTCTATTAGTCTTATTAGTTTACTAAAGTATTAATTTTACCTTAAATTCTTTAAAAATACTACTTTAAAATAGCTAAAATATTAATATACTTAGTATTAAATTAGGTATTTAGATTAAAAGATAAAATATATACTACTATAAGGAAGTTTACTATTTTAAAGTACTTCTAATTAAGTATAATTAATACTAATAAGAAGAAGTATAAAATATACTATAATTAAGTAAAAGGATGCCCTAAAGAGTACTCTTAGCGTACTAAATCTATCTTATAAGTAAATAGTAATAGTACTATAATCTAGTAAATTAGTATACTTAATTCTAATAATATTTATATTTATAGAGAGCTTTCTTTACTACTATAATTAATTAGCTTATAAATAAAAACTATTACTATTATACTTACTAAAGTAGAAAGTACTATTTTACTTTAAATACTAGTTATTAATATATAAGATATATTTTAATATATAATAAAGTATAAACTAAGCACTTAATAAATCTATAAAACTAAAAGAAAGCTATTTAAAAGATTAACTAATAACTTCTTAGATTCTTATTTTTAGTTTCTTTCTTATATTTAACGCTTAAAGAAAGCTAATCCTAACGTATTTATAAAGGTTAATTTAGTAGAAAAAGAGTAGTATAAACGTATATTTATCTACTTATATATTAGTTAAACTTTATAGAAATATATACCTAAAATTATCTATTTAAATATATACTATTATAAAAAAGACTATAACTTACGTCTTATAATAGCTATAAGTATTAATAGTAATAAGGAATTATTAATTTATATATAAGTAGTATTTAAAAGTAAATTAAATAAGTCTTAAAAGTAGTTCTATAGATACTTAAATAAAGTGATACTAGGAATTAAAATTAGTAAAGAAGAAGGTAAGAAATATTTCTATTTACCTAAGAATCTTCTTATTAGTCTATTAGCTAGAATATTAAATATTCTAGCTCTTAATAGCCTTAGTATACCCTATTAAATATATTAAATATTATAATATTATAATCTTATAATACTTTCTATATCTTTATATCTTTTTATTTTATTTAATTTATTCTATTTTTAGTACCTTATTCTATAATTCTTTTAGATTATAATAAAGGCCTTTAAAATACTATTTTTAAGATATTTAAAAATACTAATTCTAGGTAGTATATATACTACCTATCTAAGAATCTTACTAAAGTAGTTAAAATAGCTAGAAGTAAATACCTTTTAGTATACGTAAGCTATACCTTTTAAAATTAGTTTAACTTCTTTTTATAATAAGATTATTAAACCTATAAGTATAAATTCTAATTAATAATTAAATCCTATCCTCCTAAATAATAAGTACTTAAAGATTTTAAGAGTCTATAATATAGTATAATAACTTTAAACTATATTAAATTTATTAATACTACTATACTTCTTATAAGAGAGAATTACTCTCTTTTTATACTTAATACTATTTAGAACTATATTATATAAAAGTATATAAATTAAATCTATATTATTACTTTCTTCCTTAAGTATTTATTAACTTACTATATAATTTTATACTAGGCCTTTATATTACGTATATAAGACCTATTTTAAGAATATCTTAAGTTAAATAAGAAGTAATTCTTATTATATATAGTTAATTCTTAAAGTAATAGTAATAGTAATATTTCTAAAGCTTTAGCTATTATTAGAATATATAGAGAAGATTAGAATAACTTAAAAGATTATTATATAGATTTTTATACTTATTCTTATAGCTATTTATACTAGTAAAATAAGTTATTTCTCTACTTATATATTATAGTTACTATTTAGCATTTATATAGAAATTTTATAAAATTTATAGATAAAATCTATTTCTTATAAACTATTAAGAAGTACTATTTTAATTTTAAAAAGGGTAAAGAAGATATAATTAATTATACTATAAGTTCTATCTTAATTCTTAACCTTAAATTTAATCCTAATCCCTCTTTTCTACTTCTTAAAATACTTAAAATTAAGACTTAGGGACTAAAATAGAAGAAGAGGAAGCTTATTAGTAGTATTTATACTATACCTAAAAATGTTAACTAAAAGTATAGTTTCTATAGTAAGAAAAGATATAATTCTTAAGTCTATAAAATTTAGTAATTATATATATTTTAGTAGGTAAAGTTAGGTATCTTTAAGCTTTATTTAATACTCTTTTTAATAGAAATTAATATATTTTTAATACTAAATTTAAGGTTATAATATAATCCTAAAGGATCTATATCCTTTTCTCTAGAGGCCTTCTAGATTAATATCTAATTTAATACTAACTAATAACGCTATTACTAAAGCTAGCTTTTATATAGCGTCTTTACATAAAAGATAGCTTTAGCTATAGCGCGTTAGGATCCCTAAAGGGGGGTCTCTGGATAGGGGGGGCCTCTGGGAGGGGGGAGTGGAAACTTCTCCTGGTGACCTGAATGACAGTTACAAAACAGTGCATGAAGGAAAGCCAACGCTTCGAAAAACATGGACGAGCTAGCACAGAAGGCCTATCGTGATTGCGCCAGGGATGATCGTGTAATCTTGCCATGTCTTTGGATTGAGATATTGACAGTACGGGCCGATATGCTTGTTATGGCGACTGTTTAGGAAACTGTTTAACAAATCCAGGTTGAGCAATTATTGTCATTAGCGAAGTACCTGGTTCAGGGCTTGAGGACCCGACTACATTCGCGACTTCAAAGATACGGCGATGATATCGTTTTCAAGATGGGGCGCTCTAGCGCTTGTTCTTGCGGCTGTGAAAACCCGCCAACGTGGGAAATCAAGACACGCCAAAGCAATTCTGGCGCTGGCATCTGGACTCTTCTCCGCCTCTTGCATTCAAGCATCATGATCATTGGCTGGTTCCTTTTAGGTACGGGTCGGCTGCTGATCCGCTCTTAGTCGGTCCCGCATTAAGCGAATTATTCTCCTTGTTGAATCTTGCGGTAACTTGTAAGGGATGAATTCTTCAATGGCCTCAATGCAATGCATAAAACAGGCAGTCCCAGATTCATTACATTTGATCACAAGTTCGAGTTAAACCAAAGTTCCTCCCCTATTCACGCGTTTGATCGAGTACTCAGAGACAGTCTACAGAGAACTTGTCTCCATGTTGGCTGTCGTCATGATTGGGGGCCGCATTATGTGCAAAGATATTGGCTGAGCCATCAATGCTGTTTGCAAAAGAACTGTACAAGATTGAACGTTGAGAAGAAGGATTTCTTTATCGTTTTGTATCAGCATCGGCCGAGATGACGCGTAACCCGGCTCCGAAATAATATATCGGCCGAGTCCTCTGTGATCAACTAAATACATTATGCAATTGCCGGTCAAAATGTGGCATCATTGTTCCTACGGCACTGTACTCATTATCACAATCTAGAGATCATTTTACTTCATCATTTGTATTTTGTTGCGACGACTGATGGCTGGCGGTCTTTGTGAAAGCGTTGGAGAAGCAGACGCTGACATTGGTGGTATAGGTGTGAGTATATTACAGTCTCTTGGCCATTTGAAGAGCTTATTAGTGCTCACTCTCGCGCATTATTTCTTGAGATCCGATATGACTAAGGTTATATGCACTTAGAGTTGACTCGTATCACAGATTCTTACTGCCTTTGGTGCTCAGGGGTTCATTTCTCTCGTGTTATCATTTTGGGTTCTATATTTGTCCAGTCGAGGCAAATTGAACATCAAACATGCCGAAGGAACTCCACAGTATGAAGTTGAGACGAAACGACAAGAGCTATTGGCAGACATCCTAATCATGGGAAATGATGCCCAAGTTTTGACAGGTAGGTCTTCTCAAAATGATGCTTTCCATGTAATGCTCAATTGATACAGACATTGCACTCATAATAACTGGTCTTGCCAGTGCTCGCACCATCGATTTGTATCACTTGCATCTCATCTTTGATACAGTCAGTCTTGTCGGCGTATCCAACACAGCAACCATGATATGCTGGTCCGTACCAGCGGCTCGAATGCCTTGCTATCAATCACGAAGAAAGCCTGGTCGACTATCACGATTCACGCCGCGTATGTTGGCAACTTATCTCTTCTTTGCGCTTTTCCTGGCTTTGACGATTCTGATCAACGTCAAACTCAATAGCTGGGATGAAGATGTGTCTGGCCGGTGCTATCATACACATTTGGCCATGTCGCCATTTGCCAAGCATCCGAGAGACGACCAAATCTACATCAGCATAACGTCAATTTGGTTACTCCTTAATATTGTAGGGCCGTCCTATGGAAAAGTCAAGGAGACGAGCAAAGTCCTCGCTCTGGGACTTACACAGTACCCATTGCATTTGTATATGCTAATTGCGATGAGGACTGCCAATCAGGACTTCTTAGAGGGCGATCATGCAGAGAATGAATGGAAGTTTGGCCAAACTATTGCTGTAGTACTGCTGGGAGTGACAATTTGCGGGATCATGTACGCGATATATGAGGTCTGGGAGTTTCATGAAAGCACAAAAGAGAATAGTTCAGGCTCTGTGAAGGCAACAGTACCTAATCTGCAATATGACGAAGCCAAATGAAAATATTACACTACCGATAAGAGATCGCCAGATAGAACGAACTTGCAGTATAAAATGGTCAATCAGTCTTCTGTGACTTTTCAATGTATATGGGCACCAAATAATTGGCCCTTTACGATTGAAGCATAGTTTAAATTTCCCAGAGAAGTGCCGAAGACTATTTTGGTGGCTCAATTACTCTAGTAACTATTGGTATTCAATAACACATGTAGTAATAGTGATTGAATTGCATTGAATTGTAAGCACCATCGCCATACATAAGAGCCTATTATTTATTGACCAGTCCAAACAGCTGGCGGTGGTAGATGATAGGCACCAGGACTGGCCTTCCACTTGTTGTAGGTAATAGCTGGGCTGCTGGCAGTAAGATATCCAGGAATCTTGACAGTTGGGCCTGGTTTTCCACCACCTGTACCAGTGACACGGATCTGAGCACACTCCATATAGAACTGTGCCTTGCCATCTTGAGCTTGATGCAGACCGATTTGCTCCGGGCGGACAAGATAGTCTCCGGGAGGAGTGGACAAGGGAATAGTAGCCTCAATCATTGGCTTGTACCAAGTGCACCAGTCACCATCATTATGTGGGTTACTCCCACACACACCAGCCTCGAAAATCTTGAACCAATCTCCAGAGCCATCGTATGTTGAGGCGTTTCCGGGGGCCTTGGACATCCAGATAAAAGCCGGGCCCGGGTGTTCGATCTTCTTGCCGGCACTCCAAAGCGAGAAGCCGACTTTGCTACCAGCAGCAACGGTGTATGTTTGAGTGGCGCCGCCTTGTGAAGCGCCAGAGTTACATCTCATGTTGGGAGAGTTGAGACTGGTAGGGAAGGTTGGTTGATAGGAGTTGCTGTTCTTTCGAACATAGGTGAAGTCACTGCCGACTTGTTTGCCATTGACGTGGAGTTTGCTGAAGATGTAATGGGCCTCGATAAGTGGTGATGCCGCCAAGCATGATGCTGTGAAAGTTGACCACTTCATAATGAAAGATTAGATGTTTAGGTAGATTTGACAGGAAACGAGTGAATGTGTCTAGAGGACGTAGTCAAGCAGACAAAGAGCAAGAGTGCTTATATTTTTACTTCTACAAACTACGGACTTATTGCTCTTATCCAAAGATGCCTTCAATTTTATTCTTTTGTCAATAAGAAGTCGAAAAAGGAAGGACTGGAACAAATGCAATGGAGAAATATATTTGAAAACAGCAGTAATGGCTGGGATACGCAGTTGTAAGCTGTCTGGAGACATAATTTCCAGCCAACCAGTCGAATAATCAACACGGTAGGGCAAAAGCGGTCGTTGAATAGGTCGCTTACTAAATTACTCCGTATCCATCGCCCGCGAGGAATAGAAGGTGTATGATAGGTCTTTCTAGGGAAGGAAGTTGTGTTTAACCTGGAAATGCCCTTCCCGCTTCCCCCAACCTGGATTAATATATTAAGATTCAAAATAGAAGCAGGGATCTGTTCTGTATGTGAATCAAAAGTCTTGTACCGTAACTAGGCCGGATTCCCAACCGGACAACTCACGTCCTTATATTACCTGCTGGTGGATTGAAATTAGGTTGCAGATCCAAACGGTAGTCGAACAATATGATCTGAATAGCCATCGCAAGTCGCAACTTGGAATCGTGGAACAATATCTGATTGGAAAAAGATAGAGAGTCTAGCACGTTATGTTACAAACCAAAAGCTCGGCAACAAAACAGGTATCTGATCCTGGTTTCGAGAGTATGTAGTGTTTAATCTGAGGGATATCAAATTGTGGTGGCATACTGTAAATCATAATGTCCGTCGCACACGCGATTACTTCGAGAACCGGACTGATATCAAGCTAAAAGATGGCATTGATTTTTAAGGCAAAAGCTGTCAGCTTTCTTCCAAAAGAATTTGAGCAGCAACTCAATAGCAGACAAATCAAGTGACCATGATTTCGCTCCCATACGTGCCATTACACGATTTGGGTCAGCATCTCTCTTTGAATGACGATTTCTTGCTTCATTCTGGCAACACGTCAGTGCAATCATGGGCGATTTTGTATAATGACACTAGGTAATCTTTCAAAGATGGATTATGTATCACAATGGCATGAGCATCAGCAAGTGCATCAAAGATACTGATAGAGTCTGAGTAGGGTATTGGTACTAGCTCTGAGGTTGTTATTACATATCTGACTTCAATAATATCGTCAAAGTAGGATTTCACAAAAAGTGTATTCTATGATTCATCATGAGCTTCTGTCCGGGTAGACCGAGTCACTGACACTTCCCTTGCGCAGACAGGCTCGAATTCGAAATTTTGAAGCTTCTCCAAGATAATAACCTCCACAGGAATCTTCAAGAACCATTTATTTGCTATTGCAAAAGATGGTTGCAAGTGTTTTAAAAGAAGTTTCAGATTAGAGACATTTGGTTGCTGAATCACCTCACCAACCGCTAGAGTGAGTATATCTCGTCAAGTAGTGTGTGAAGCCTTCCTGAAGCTGTTCAATTAAAAGACATTTTATTGATAATTTGGAATCAGAATTTGAGGAAAGCATAATGATACATTTTCTACTACTCATCAAGCGTCATGGAAGTGAGAAGCATTCTGCGGGTCGTTGACTTCGATGACCCCTCGTACCCACCTCACGCCTGAACCATCTTCTTACATCACAGCATTTTCAATCGAGCGCAGAGAAACATCAATGAACAGTCGCTGTAGAGCTTTATATGGACTTCAGCATTACAATAGAACATTCAACTCAATCTCAAAACATTGCACCGCAATGTCCGCACAGTCATCAACGCAAGACACCTCGACAGTCCCACGAGCACCATGGCGAGACCAATTCGTAGAACATGTATCCAAGATGAAATCCCCAGAATTTGTTCTCAGCACACTTGGCTCTGATCCCACCGGCCGATTCAAGGTCATTCCTCGAGCAAGAACATGCATCTATCGGGGCATGTGGGGCGCCATGACTCCCAACGACCGCAATCCTGCAAAGAAGAATCCCGCCGCATTCGAAAGTGACTGTCCGACATTGACGACCGACGTGCGTATGGAGAAAGTTGGTGAGATCTTCCGACCAGCAGTTGGCACTGCGACCGACGAGGATATTCACGGGTGCGGTGGTGGTGGACCGGTCGAAGCTTTATGGTGGATCAAGGAAGAAGGGATTATGACCCAGTGGAGACTTCGAGGGGATGCGTGGATTGTAGCCCCAAATATTGATGATAAAGATAACAACAAATCCGAGAAGACAAAAGAGCAGATTGGGAAGTGGACAAGGGTAGTGGATGAGAAAGAGGTGGAAAATTGGAGCTGGGAACGAGAGCTTACTGCTCATTATGGGAATCTAGCTCCTGGAATGAGAGGTATGTTTTACGAATTCGACAAGTTCCTTCTTCTGACATTTTGTGACTCTGCAGGTAGTTTCAAAAATCCACCACCAGGAAAACCGGCAAACGAGAATTCGAAGGAAGCAGAGAAAGTTGGTGAGGGCACGGAAGACCTTCAAGATTCAGAAGGGCGAAAGAACTTTCGAGTCGTAGTCATCAGACCGTATTCGGTTGAGTCGATTGACTTGAGCGATCCATCAAAAGCAAGGAGACAGCATTATACATATGATGAGGAGAACTCAAAATGGGAGCATGAGACTCTTTGGCCTTGAGTGTTAACAACGTATCTCTGTATAATACTTCTTTTTGAGTTGGTATTACAGCTCAAGACAGCATTTTCCCTGTTCGAGCGAATACAATTTGTACAAACGATACCGACGTCAAATCACGAGGAGTTTATCGTAGTTGAATGACCTCCCTTATGTGTTAATCTGAAAGTTCTGTGCAGGATGTAGAACATTCCTTTGAAAAGCGACTTCTCTTAAACACAGTTTGTAACATTGGTTTGCTCTTTTGACACTAAGGTATTACTTTCGCCTCCAATTTTTAGCTTTGACGATCAACAGGCCAGTCGATTACTTCGCGCCGCAGTACTTGCATAAGAATTGAAGATGATACAAAATTATGGGGCTCACAAGTTTCCGAGACAAGAAAGTGTGCAGGTCAATCAAGTAGGTAGGTATTCTTGATTGACTTGTCAAATGCAGTGAGCGAATGAGGTGGTTTAGAGCAATATCAAAAATCATATTGTGACTCGTGAGAGGTTGAACCGGTAAGCAAACAACTTGTATCATTACTCCGCAAGTTTATGTTTACGAGCTTTTACATTATCGAGATTTGACGTTGGTTCTTGAACAAAAAATCCGAAAGAGATAACGGCAGGCGCTGCCCCATGCCTTCCTTTTGTAGGAGTCAAAGGGACTGTCTGTTCCTGCTCAATCCAAGGCAGGAAGTAGTGGCTTTTGTCACACCAAACAATGAATTTTGAGCATCTCAATCCCCAAAATCCGCTCTCACAATTTCTACCTACACATTTCAAGCCGACTCAGCTCACTTCTCCGAATGTGATTGCGATGTCTCCTACGCTTCCCAGTCTTGCACTCTCCAATCTCTACCATCCTGGAGACATTTGCTGGCTGAAAGATGAAGAAGATTGTGAAGAAAGTGCGGATGAAGTCACACTCCCAGATTTCTGCTTTGACCATCCAGTTGTGATACTTTGGCTAGAGAGCACCGGCGAAACAGCAGCTTTCTTTATGGTAAGGGCTCTACAATTTGACTAACAGCTAAGCTAAATATGCCCAGGTAACCTCGTTCGGCGGCACTTCCCTGGAAAACAAACACCCATACAAAGAGCTTCGTAAACTTCATGTCCCGATTTGTCCCAGCGCGCCAAACTGGGAGCTCGGCGGGCTGAGACTCGAGCTAGAGGACGGCCAGAGTCTTCGAAAGAATAGCTACGTTAAAATTGAGTTCGTTCGAAAATGTAAACTCTCAAGTCTTCTTCCAAAACCCCAGAAACTCACCGCCCAGTCACTCAAACGACTTTTGGAGTTTGCGCCTGGAAGACCGGTCGAGGAATCACCACTCAACGAGACTACACCGATAGCTGAGGAAGATGCAATTCCACCAGTTGCTCGGCCTATTCTCTTGCCGGCACCTCCAAAACGACCGATCCTCTTACCAGCACCACCAACTCGACCCATTCTATTACCAGCGCCTCCAACAAAACCTATCCTCCTGCCACCACCACCACCTCGACCTATCCTTCTGCCCGCACCTCCACCGAGACCTATATTGTTACCAGCACCTGCCCCCAAGCCTATCTTGTTGCCAGCACCTCCAGCTCGGCCGGTTCCTTTGATAGTACCAGTAGCAGTAGCTCAAACGATCCTCCTACCAGCATCCCAGGGAGTTCAGCCGGCAAGTGAGCAGTCAGTACCGCATTACATCCAGCCAGCAACTTTTCCGAGCGAAGAAGCACTTACGAGACTGGGTAACTCACAGTCTTCACCAATCAGTACTCCTGTCACTCTAGGAACTTCCAATCATTCGCCTATTCCAAATTCATATGGTCCACTTTTATCAGGCCAACCAATAGTGGAATATGGCACATTCGGACATACCAAACGATGTAGAATCCTCAAGGGGTTGGATTGGCTTCGCACTACTCTCTTGAGTGACGAAGCTCTTAGAACCTACGCCATGGTACTTGTCGTACTGGTCATTCTCGTGTTCCTTGGCCTTTGTCTGCTCGGGACAAGACACCTAGCTACTATGTTGTGGTCATGGATGAAGCATGTAGGACCAGGAGTACAGAAATGGGTTGTTGACAGCATTGAAGCTATTAGGGAAACGGTCAAGTCATGGATGGGTATCGAAGATGTGGGAGCAGAACCTTGGCGATGGGCTAGAACAGTTCGGTGCAATGTATTGTAGAGAGAGACAGCAATCTCTTGCAGTGTGTATGTTGGATATGTGGCTGGCGCGTGTGACGGCTACCTAGGCCGCTGGGTGCGTCAGTTTATTGAATAAAGGCGTAAGCAAACATTCCGAAGACTATCTTTCCGTCAAGGTATTTGATGTTCAATTTTAGTTTCACCATGATAAAGAGTGCCTGTCGACAGCAGGGAACGGTGAACATAATGGGAGCTTGGCGCATCACAACCAGCTAGGACAATTGCAGTCACCGCCCAATGCAGACGAAGCGAGTCATGTACATGAAGCCGAATGTAAATTCAGAGCATACTAAGTAAGATAATGTGTCACCTATCAATGGCTGTTTTGGCAGGAACTCGAGTGGTAGTCAGATAACATTTCAGCCTTGCGCTCAGCCTTATTGGGAAACCCTGTCGTATAGATTGCGGGGCATCCGATGCTCTGAATGTTGACATCAGATTCACCAAGCCTCGACTTTGTCTTTTTTTGCAACTACAACAGCTCAAACAAGCTCTGTACGACTTGAAGTATACTCGCATTCCTCCCAAAGTCCCTACAAAACACACAGAACTTCCTTCCTTCCCATATTTCCCATTACTGCACCTTTTCGAAAACATGTTCAAGAAAAAGCCCAACGTAAGTTCTACACCCTCGCATTTCACGAATCACAGCCTAACAACTCCAGATCAAACAACTCTCGCCCCTCCGCTCCTCCGACCGCCGTAAACTTGCCGACCAAATCATCGCCGATCTATCTCTCCCCCTCCCACCCAAGCCAGCCAACGATGCCTCGCCCGAAGACAAAGCCGCCGCCACAGTCAAACTCACATCTCTCCGCAATGCCCTCCTACCTGAGAACGTACAAGCTGCCAAGTTCTCCACGACCGCAGGCCCAGATCTTAAGAATGTGAATGGGACTGTGTACATAGGCGCACATTCCGGCGGAGATGTGCGCGTGCTCTGGGTTCATGTGTCTGATAGGTTATGGCCAAGCATCTATACGCTGTGGCACAATCCGCGGGTCATACCATTATTGACGACTCCGGCGATGGTCGTAGGGAAGATACAGGCTGGTGCGGATCTGATGACACCTGGCTTAGCGAATGGACCGCCATTTCCGTCTAAAGCCAAGAAAGGTGCGCTGGTTGCCGTGGCGAGCTATGAGAACCCGAGTGTTCCTTTGGCGGTGGGTGTTTGTGCGGTGGATGTGAGTGCGTTGGGACGCGTGCAGGGCATGAAAGGCGTGGCGGTCGAAATACTGAGCTGGGTAGGCGATGAGGTGTGGAGCTGGAGTCCGAGTGGGAAGTTGGGTGGTGAGCCGCCGGCAATACTTGAAGCATGGTTGGAAGAGGACGAAGTGCTGGAGATTACACAGGACGTTGGTGGTGTACGGTTGGATGGACCTAGCGAAGAAGATGAGAACAAGTCGCAGGAGAAAAGTAAAGCGATACAGCCGGAGATGGATTATGATCAGAGGGAGTGGACGACACAAGGTTCGTCATGTCAGACTCGTAGACGAATTATGCTAACGCTGTTAGATATCGATGATGCCTTTTTCAAAGCTCTTCTGTTCGGCATATATCGAGCTAAAGAGTCGGGCAGCGCTCCTAGATATGGCCTCGACTTTCCTCTTAAACCGTCGTTCATCATGGCCAAACTTATCCAACCATATCTTCCTATATTTGGTCCAGGAGACGCTGAAGCTCTTCAGATAAAAAAGACGTCATGGAAGAACATGAAGAAGTTTCTAAAACATCTTGACAAATTAAAGCCACCGTTCTGTCTCACCAAAGACCAAGGAGGAGAAACTATCATATCAGTTCTCGATTTCGATCATTGGGAGCTCGAAGATTTTAAACCATATTCTTTACCAAAGAAAGCCAAGGACAGCTCGTCGGAAGGAAAAGGCAAAGGACCAGAAGTCGCGTCTGGTGCGGACTCGTCTGTTGGCCAAAAGATAAAGATCGTGGCATTGTATAAAACCAAGGAGAAGTTCTCACAGTTGTTCGGTAGCCCTGAAGATGCACGAGGTTATCACACCGCAACCGAGATCAAAGACGTCGTGAACGAATACATTGAGAAGGAGAACCTCGTATCCGGCAACAACAAACGAGTCGTCAAACTCAATCCCTTCCTCGCCAACGATGTAGTCGACAGCAAAGACCCCAAGAACCGTGACTTCGTCGCCCGTGGTACGATTCCGCGCGATACCCTAGCTGACCGAGTGGTTGCAGCTAGCTCAGCATATCATGTCATTCTGCGAAACACATCAACCCCAGACTCGTCGAGTAAGCCGAAAGCCGGCGCACCACCCAAGATCCTCATCACACAGGAGACGCGCAGCGGGAACAAGACCGTCACAAAGATCAGTGGTCTGGAAGTGTTCTTCATTCCACCACAGCCGCTTGCTGATGAGCTCCGGAAAACGTGTGCGGGTAGTACGAGTGTGGATCATCTGGTGGGGAGTTCGCCGAAACATCCGGTCATGGAGGTTATGGTTCAGGGACCACAGGCGCAGACTGTGCAGACGGCGTTGGAGAAGAGAGGGATTGACAAGCGGTGGATCGAGGTAGTGGATAAAACGAAGAAGAAGAAATGATTTGGGATTAGCGGTCTTGAGCCTTTAATATAGCCACGCGCAATAATACCCAAAGCTTTCCTGATCTGATATCAGTAAGAACATCGTTTATAGGATGCGACACACTGACCTCATTTCTTTTTACGTCCCTGTAATTATACAGATCATATACTGCGCCCAGTGTCTCTTTATGCTTACTGCGATTTCTTTCCTTCCTTAGGTGCTGCCGTCTTGTTCTTCTTCTCGTCATATCCATTATCATTCTTGTCATCCATTATGACAATGGCCAAATATCCGACAAGAACCACATTAGCCGTCAACGCAGCAGAAGCAGCAGACCATGTACTATTGCCATTGAACAACGTGTTTATCGTTCCAAAGTAGACTCCAAGCGGCGCTGTGACGAGTAGAAAGACGAATGTGAGAAGCTTCAGCAGTATAGAGGTAGGAACGGCTGGACTGATGTCGGATGGACCTTCGGCGGGTTTGTTTATGGATGGATAGTCTGCTGAGGCGTCGATGGGGAATCGCTGGCGGAGGTCTGTCATTGTGGATGGATTGCTTGTAGACGGTGAGACGACGGACTGCGGCCTGATGATCGAAGGGAACTAATTGAAAGAGGCTGGTCAATTAGATATTATGTATGGTTGATGGAGCTGAAATGGAACAGAAGTCAAGTTGTTGGAGTTAGAGGCTGGCTGATCTTATCTTATCGGAGCTTGCAGCTCTTGGAAGCTGTTCCAGAACGCCGGAGACCAGACCAGGCACAATCGAAGGAGGTTGGCTTTCAGCTCTCCATTATTTGCGATACCTATTCTCCTCTTCCCATGCTTTCTCGAGTATCGCCTCTTTGTCTTTCAGTCTTCAGAGCTTCATATACCACGTCATACAAAAGACTCACAGCCAGCTCAAGCATCTTCAAATTGCAGGTGGCAAGAACATACTCGACAATCAACAAAGGGCACCCAGCAACCGCCACCATGAGTTCTACCACAACTACAACGACCATTTCTGGACCAGAAATTCTCCGTCTGTTTCCAGATGATGTCAATCCATCCATTATTGGATCTGGTGCTGCTCAATCTAGCTCCGGAAACGACTTGGAGGGGTATGATGAGGAACAGATTCGTCTGATGGACGAAGTCTGTATTGTTATCGACAGCGACGACAAACCAATCGGCAGCGGAAGCAAGAAAATATGTTCGTAATTGGCCTAAAACATCTGGTTCACCAACAACTAACGATTTTCTAGGTCATCAAATGGTCAATATCAACAAGGGTTTGCTTCATCGAGCATTCTCTGTTTTCCTATTCGACCCACAAGGCAAGATGCTGTTACAACAGCGAGCAACAGAGAAGATCACATTCCCAGGTAAGCATATCACAAGCATTGTTATTTGAGACTAGTTTTTCTTGAATGATTTCTTACTCATCGATATTGTGTTGTAGACATGTGGACCAATACATGCTGCTCGCATCCTCTTGGCATCCCCGGCGAGACTGGAGTTACATTAGAAGAATCCATCATGGGAGTCAAACGTGCAGCAGTCCGCAAACTAGACCACGAGCTCGGAATTCCACCTGCCCAAGTATCCATTGAAGAATTCAAATTTCTGACCCGGATTCACTACATTTCGCCGAGTGATGGAAAATGGGGAGAGCATGAAAGTGAGTATCTGACCAAGTCACACTGTGCGATAAGATTTCTGTTGCTGATGTGAGCATTTGTGTAGTTGATTATATCCTGTTTATCCAACCCAAGGCCCCTGTCACACTCAACATCAACCCCAATGAAGTCCAAGATACACGCTGGGTGACACCAGAAGATCTAAAAAGCATGTTTAGCGATTCACAACTCAAGTTCACGCCCTGGTTCAAGTTGATTTGTCAGTCAATGTTGTTTGAGTGGTGGGATCATCTTGATTCAGGTTTGGACAAGTATCTGAACGAGACTGAAATACGCCGTATGTTGGAGCCGCCCAAGGTTGAAGCCTAGATTTATCGCGTTGTTAAGCTGCAGAATCCATACGCGAAACGGGGACGACAAGGCAGGGAAGTTGTCACGAAATCAGGTGTTTTCATTGTCCTGATTCACGGTAGGGCGCAGTGATGAGTCAAAAGAGGGCGTTGGTTGCATTAAAGGAAGAAAAACTAGAAGGCAGCCTTGGGCTTGTACATGCAGACTTTTATCTGGTAATCATGTCGGCACCGGCTACCGATACGTAAAGTGTTAGCATAATCTACTAGGCTCTGCGCGGCCCATTACTTGATCAATTGGTTTCTTGAAAGTGCCTTTTCTCAGGTCGCTTGGTAGGCAGTTTCTCATTCTTGGCAGTTCGTTTTTCGATACAAAAATAATATTGCCATTGAGTTTCAAGACCAAAAATCAATAATGGATCAATAAAGTTCCATACTTACTCAAAAGGGGAAAAGCGCATGGCAAGGGATAGTGTAACCTAGTAGCGACAACGTGTGAAGCACAAAAAGCCAAAAATAAACCTAGCATCGCGATGCCCGCGTGCGCCTACTGTGCGTTTTCTGGAAAAAGCGACTACTGCGGGCATCGACTTGCGGTGAAGGTACGATGCTGCAATGAGCCCAAGCTGGGCGGCCGCTTCGTCTCCAACTGCTGCTCAGACTCAACACCACCTGCATTCCTGCATTCGCGCTGCCACGCTGCCTGTCTGCCACGCCCTGGGTCTACAGCGGGTACGCATTCTGAGCTTTCGTGCAGACTGCCATCGGACCCGCATCTCCAATTATGTATCCATATTCGCATCCGATGCGAGAATTCATGGCGTTGAGTTACGACTACACGAAGAATATGCTCCTTTCGGTAGATGACTGTTTCTAGTGTAATCGTGTGGTCCAAATTTGGATCATTGATCTCTCGTTCGAACTTATCACGGACGCATCACAGTTCTTGGATGATTGGATCCATGTAGCACCCCTTTATGCCCGGTCGCCCGGATCTTGGTGCCTTTGGGACAAGTATGGCATTGAATCACACGATTTGATCCCCATCACGATTTCACCGGCCCGCCGGGATATTAATCAGTATACTGCGGTTGTCTGCCGCGGTCCATTGGTCAAATGCCGTAGGCAACCACTCACTGCATGTGTGCAGTATTCAATTGTCAGCAACGCGTGATAAGTCAACGTCGCACGAGAAAGTATGAGAGGATGAGAAAGGGACCGTGGATAAATCTTGGAAATGGAAAACCTGCCTATTGATTATGTCTCCTTGGATGATGACGCATTCTGATACCGTATACGACCGTCGTCCATTGAATTGAGATGTCAATCACGATCCATTGTCCAGGTTTGTCCAAGACCAAGAGAAATAGTGTATGCTGCCACCACTACCCACGCACTCTGAGCATTGGTATCAATAATGGGCATTGGGAAGATATCCATTCGTGGGGCATCGGATCTGTCACCGGCTGCATGGACAAGATCAAACTGCGCCACAGGAAAAAGCCAAAGCCCAAAGCCTCGGTGTTCAACTCGCCGATTTTCCAACTGCCAGCTGGGTTGACGAGCTCGTTTCACGCGAGCGAGTGCAAGCGTGCCTTGCCGCAATCAATCAGATGCCTGATGTGCTGGATAATCGGTGAGCGACAGACGTTGATTGGATGGACTCGCCAATTGCTTAGCAAAGGCCGTCGCCCTGTGACCACGCTGGACGACGCCTGTCCTGCTCGGAAGACGCAACAGAAGGCCACCAGAACAACCTTAATGGCTATTCTGCCACACTGATAGGTCGGCATGCCCTGGTCGAGGGCCTCACCAGTCCAGTCGGACGTGCCAGGCTACTGCTAGGTAGGCAGTCCAGCAGACGATTGAACAAGGAGGTACCCCCTTCTTTTCGTGTGAATCGGATTGGGGTTTGACGAGTCAAAAGCATTGTCAACAGCTCTGCGACATCACAGTCACTTTGTGCGCGACACTGCTTAGCTGGACCGTTGAAGTGAGCTGTCCAGTGGTAGCCAACGGACATGGCCTTGTCGAAGCCTCGTGGTGGGGGTATCCACGACAAGATCCAGGTGGACGGAAAGGAGCCGCAGCAAGCCCTCATTCTCGTTGTGTGCAGAGTGCCCAGTGCTTGGGAGACGCGCCAAATCTGGAAGCCGACTTTTAAAGTCATGGCCGTAATTGACATCTGGCGGTGATGGTTAGGTGACTGAAATGCCCAAAAAAAGATCCTCGTGTCGCCAGTAGCGGAGATGCAAGTGTCATAGTTGCAGCGATTACAGCCCGAGAGGTCCGCCAGAGTGTCGCAACCTGCATTGCGACAATACGTGGAATTGTCGTGGATAGGTGGTTATAGAATAGAAGTGATGCAAATACTCGGTAATGGCCTCAGCCTTACACATCTCTAAAGTTGATTGATTGCATCAATTGCCGGGCGACGCCGAGTGTGGCTTGGACGGTCTTTGACTTCCAAGTGGACTGCCCCTGCGCAACCTCAGCCTAGTGCCAGGCCTTATTTCGTTTTTGCAGACCATCAACCTTGATTTTATTCCGTAGTCTGAATAGTAGTAGCGAAATTATTCAACTGCGTATAGCCCCTATATATACATGGCGCGGCCTCCTGTGCTAGTTTTTCATTCATACATATTCATACATAATACAAGTACAAGGGCTCTTCCTTTCCTAACAAGCCTAAATCTCTCCCAAGACTCCCTATATTACTTCTCCCATATCACCTCTCCTTTTAGTGGATCCTGTTTTTACTGTTGACTCATTCTCACATCCACGGTTTCGGATTCGCCGACAAGTATAACTACTACCTCTACGCCTCCTACTATTCGAATTAGTTCTTACTATTTCTCCAACATTATACCCCACAGGTAAGCTTTCCCCAAAACATGTGTCTGAAGACATTTAGTTTGTTTGGTGTATGCATATCAGATTCTAACCCCAGTGTCAGCCTTGCCTCATCGCCACGAAACTAGTACAAATATACTGGCCCACCCTA
Source organism: Microthyrium microscopicum (assembly GCA_010405405.1). Taxonomy (NCBI): domain Eukaryota; kingdom Fungi; phylum Ascomycota; class Dothideomycetes; order Microthyriales; family Microthyriaceae; genus Microthyrium; species Microthyrium microscopicum. The sequence goes on from MU004232.1 coordinate 126,502, forward strand.
CCAACATCACCACATCATACATATTTTCAAAATAAAATATTTCGAAAATGACTGTCATAATGCACACCGACATGCTATCGCGCTCAATAAGAAGAGCGATGAGAACGTTCCTCAAACGAAAACAAACAGTTCAACTTCTCGCCAATCTCCTCCAATCAAACAAGTCGATAGCAGCAACACTTTCAGAAAAAGTCCCCCTCCCAGTAACAGAAGAACTACCCACAACACCAATCTATCTCGACTCACAAGAAACCATCCGCGTCTGCCATCTCAGCGAATACAAACAAGTCGCCCTCAGCCTCGCCCACGCTTTCGCAGACGACCCCTGCGCCATGTTCTGCATCGAGACCGCCGACCGCCAACACTGGACCAAACAGCAAAAATGGGATCTACACGTCGAGATGATGGAGTATATGGTATACGCACACATGCTCGACGGCCTCGTAACATCCATCGGCGACAACTACGGCGCCGTAGCACTCTGGTAAGTACCTCCACGAATGCTCCTCACCTTCACCGAACAAGGCTGACACATATATAGGATGCCACCAGGAAAAGACATGGACTCACTCAGCACAACCCTCCGCTCCGGAATATGGCGCTTACACTACCGTCTCTCAAAAATCGGGAAATTCCGCTTCTTCAACGATTTCATGCCTTTACTCCACGACACCAAACACAACGTCCTCGGCGCACAAGACAACAACTCCTGGTACTTGGTCTATCTCGGCACACGACCCGAGGCGCGCCGCAAGGGCTATGCGCGCGCACTTATCGAGGACGTCATGGTGACGGCAGATCAACAAGGAGTGCCCATGTACCTGGAGAGCAGCAAAGAAGTGAATGTGGGCATTTATGAAAAATTCGGATTCGAGGAGAAGACGCGCATCTGGATGGGCGGTGAAGGGAATGATGGCAGCGTGCCACTCGATATCATGGTTCGGCAGGCCCAGACCAACTAAACTTTTCTCTTCAACAACTTCTTATTCGTCTTTTTTTTGGCAAACATTTTTCGACACTTGAGAAACATGGAATTTTTTGGGATATGACGCTTATGAGTCTTGGATCAAAGCATCGCTTGGCGTTCCTGCATATACATGGGAAGGATATTTAGAATATTTTGCGACAAGGCCTCACGGCCGCTGTATGATTTGGTTGGCATTTGTATAGGCGTTGGAATCAGGCTTCCGCTAAAATAGCGTCGAGGCCTTGCTTTGGGAACGATATACCTTATGTTTTTAGCTTAGCGATTTATAATCACTTGAGAACTGTTTTTCTTCTTCTTCAATTATAACCGGTCATTTATCGCTACATGATTAGTCCTGCCTGTGAAATCATATCCCGCCCTGCACTTGGAACGTCATAACACCCACTTTCGACACCACTGCATACACACCACATCATTCGATCATGTCTCCTAAGAATAGCTCAGACGTCGAATCTTCATCGTAATCCGGAAAAGTTTCGTAATTCTTCCAGTCTTTTCTGCTGATGTCAAGAATGATTTGATGCTTGTTTTTCTGCGCGGTCAAAATTCCGGACTTGAAATTAATTGACCTTATCCACGTTCTCCTGGTCATCGAAGGTTTGACCAAGTGCCTCCCTGGCCTCCAGTTCCCCAGATATGCCCATTGGTGGATCAGAGCTATAGTGATGAAGGCCGTGGTGCTTCTGAGAAGGTGCGTTAATTGCCTGAAAGCCAGTCGCCTGATAGTCGGTGGCCGGAGGAACATAAGTGTCACCAAAAATTGAGACCGATGTTACTGTGGTGCTGATGTTTTCTTGAGAAGCCGCCCGTTTCTTGGTACTAGCAACGAGCTCGTGAGATACGTTGTCTTTGGCACTGGATGTTCTGGCTCCCAAGATGTTTCGCAGTGTCACAGGCGCCTTTGTGTGGCCTCTGCTGTGTATCTTGGTAACGTAGCGGGTCTGTCCTGCTGAGAAGGACGAATTGAAATGCTCTGATGAGCTTTTCTGGACACGATCAAGGCTAGATGGGAGCTGAATGGAATCGGAGCCTGCGTTCTCGCTTGCAGTTTCGTAGGCGGAACTCTCGTTGTCGTCCATCTCATCTGAAATGGCTTCGTGTGACTTGGCTTGCTGATGGTCGTTTTCCTCATTGTGGTGTAAATCGGGGACATCATTCAAAGCCGGAACTTCTTTGTAAGTAGGCAACGCATCTTCAACCAGTACTCCGCCGTGCTCCAGTAGTTCGTCGTGCAAGTCATCGTGGTCATGGCGTTGCTCTTGCGACGAAGCTTCACCTTCTTTAGGCGATGCTTTCTGGGCAGCTTCCTGGTCTTGAGAGATCACTTGGCTGTAGTTTTCAACCAGGACAACGACTGTGGACTTCATATGCGTTGGGCTGGCATGCGAGGCCGATTCCAAAGATGGTGTGCGTTTAGTTGATTTGACCCGAGAGGATGGCACCAGTGTAGAGTTCGAAAGGGAAGTCGATTGGAAGTCCTCGTCGTTAGAAAGAACCATGGGTAACAATCCAGAATCACCGGGAATACCAGAAGTTTCCATAAAACTATCGATGATCTCGCTCAACTCGGTATCATGGGTCTCTTGGGTCTCATTGTCTTCGATTTGGACAACAGACTCTTCGTCAGACTTGTCATCGATCGCAACTGGAGATGCTCTTCGAGCCTTGGCGGATGCCTTCTGCCCTTTGGCTGGTCTCGACGGACTGGGTCTACGGGGTGCTTGAGTAGTAGCTGGGTGATTACGCTTGCGTCTCTTGGTAGGTTGAATGCCTCCTGAGAGTTCTCGCTTCAAAGTCTTGTCCTGAGGGTGCTTCTTAGTGTTATACAATGGGCGAGGAGCTTGCGAGTTTGCAATTCGAGAAGACTGTCTCTCGCCCTTTGGAGGACTGATAGCTCGAGATGCGGTCTCCTCTATATCTGATCCATCAGAGCTTCGAAGGTCTACTTCATCATCTGATGCTGGCGGAGTGTCCTCGACGGCTTTGTGATTTGGCTCCTTACGACTTGTTCGTTTTCGACCTTTGGTAAAATCGTCTAGTGGATGAAACTTGGCATTATATGGTTTGCCATAAACTTTTCGGCCATGGACCGCAGATCTTGTAGAATATCGCGAAGTGATGGCACCTCCATCTTCATCAACAATAATGACCTTATCGAGATCGACTCCGCGAAGAAGGGCGCTGCTGCTTGGAGGTTTTGTTGAGACACTTTTGCCACTAGACTTAACTGTTGAGGGAGGAGAGCGAACATCATCGTGTTCGATTTCCTCGAAACCTGCAGGCTAATCAAGGCTGATTAGCTGTTGAACATTGACGGCAAGGACTTTGGAGCTACCTCATCGCTGAGTAAGGGCGGCATGACGAAACGGCAGGCCTAGGAACTGCTCCGGCTGGAAGAATTGGGAGAAAGGTCTCAAACCACTGGAGGAGCGAGAGGTTGTTGGAGCAGGCTGAGGAAGTGAGGTTAGAGGACGCGACGGATTTACGAGCACGCGTCGAGCGCGTACCTTCCATTGAGGTGTGGTCTCGACCCACTTAGGAGGAGTGATGAGGAAGGTACGATGGTAGCAGCCTCAAAAGTTTGAAGGCAGGAGCGACCAGGAGCGCGATTGACGCTAACCACCTCCCGCTCTATGTACTCCAGAAATTAGCACTGTACCCAGGTCTGAGTTTGTTGCTAGCACGCACATACAAGCACAATGAGAAGAGTTGAGAGCAGTAAGATATCCAAGAACTGAGCATGTACTGCATACACAGCACCATCTTCAATCTAAATGTCGTCCATTCGTCCATTCTCCAGTCATATGTCCAAACTCCTTTCTGCCAAATATATGCGCTCGGTTCAAAACAACATGCTTCCGGTCAGGATTATATCAGATAGTTTCGTACGGTGAAGAGGGTATCGCGTAAGTACGTAGCCAAATATCATGCATCGTGAGCGTTTCATTCCGCAACAAGTGCCGTTTTCCGTCGGGGACTTCTTTTCGCATAATGAAGTACGGAATCGAGATCTTCAACACTCGTCGGTTCGTCATCCGCCTCAATTGGACCCAAAGTAAAGTCCATGGTAGAGGGCAGAGGTCCATCTACTTCCTGCTTCTCGTCTTCGTCGGCATCGCTTGGCTGTTGTTCCTTAGCTGCTAGTTGCGCTAGCTCTTTGTCACTGAGCCGCTTAGCCTCCTCAAAGCTTTCTTTCGCTCCTATTATTTCGGCTTCGCAGTCGCCTTCGCGTAGGAATTGATGGGCGCCTCGTTCGCATAGACTCTGGGCTTTCTCAAGTGCAGCATCGATTGCGCCAAATGCATCCATCGGTCTGTTCATTATATTAGCCTCGGAATATGGGAATACGGTCGGCGATCTTGTAGGAAACAACGGTACGTACCCGGTTCTGGAGTTGACAAAACGGTAGTCTTGAGTAGTTCCATTTGTCAAAGCCTCCATCCGATGTGCCGTTCGAGCCTTTCGGACTCCATTCCTCGCCGACCCAATATACCGCACAATCTGCTCAAAGCAACTCTGTATCTCACTATCATAGTAAACAATGATCATACTGCGAGTGCGGTATTTAGACGGTGTGGAATCCCGCGATATTATCGATGCGGTTTTGCGTTTTCGAGAGTTCAGAAGGAGTTGTTGAGGATCGAGAGGATTCGCGACGTCTCGATCTTGCGGTGCGGATATGACTTCGAGCATAGTATCTGGACTGTTGGCATCTGGGCTACGTGTATCTGGGGATTGGGTATGAGGTGATTTTGGGCGAATGGATTCGTTTGAGCCAGTCTTCTTGACTTGTCGTGCTGGAACTGGGACGCGCGATATCTGCTCTTGTCGCTCTTTGACTTTCTTCTCAAGCGATTCCAGGGTTGCTATCCATGCGGGGACGTTTTCTGAGATGAACTGGAAGCATTTTGCAACATCCGCCATAGCTTGGGTGGGCCAACGAGTGGTATTTGCCAAGAAGGATCACCGTTCAAACTTCATAAGTGTATGATGGCCTATACGAAAGGCCAATCGGTGATTGATGATGCAAAGATAGAATAGTCCGTATGTTCGTTCGCTTTACTTGTAGCTAGAACAGATCAATAACACTAAGTCAATCAAAGGCGGCGGGATGGGTAGATCCGCATAAATAGAAGGAGCTAAGCAATGGGTTTCCAAGTTTTGGGAAAAGACAACAAAAGTACTACTGTACGCAGTGCACGAGGAGAGACGGCGACGAGGCGTGAGAATAAATATGATTATACCAGAGAAAGCTTAAGATCAAGAGCAAGGTACTTGCAACAAGATCCAATTCCAGGCCATCTAAAAGCTGACACCCGCGGCTAAATCCCGTGCGGCGTGTCAAGTCGTGGATCTCCACTCAAGTTCTCAACACAGAGTCAACAGTAAAGTGTCACGGTCCTTTTCGTCTGTTGCTCCCGTTAACAGCAGGATTTGCAACCTCCAGCAGGCACCCGAAACGATCTATCCTACCTATTCCATCATACACCAGGCGTGCTCGTTAAATCCCTCGCATGTGCCGCTCGATACTGCATACAGACACGGACTTCATCTCTGGCTTGAAACCATCGCTGTGTGCCCAATCCATGACAGTTGTAAATCCGCTGGCTCGCTTGCTGAGTAGGTCCTAATTATAGCACATCATCTTAACTTCATCTCATCAGCAAGAGATGCATCGACATCGAATCTCCTGGAATTCCTGTCGCTCATCATATCGAAGGATGTTTGATGGTCAACGCTTAGACTTTTCTTCCTTCTGCGGCTTCCGCTGTCCTCCGGTCTGCAGAAGCCATCTCATGTCGCATCAAGGGTTAACCAGACAACTGGAAATGCCATTTGTCCATCGTCCACTTACGAACTCGGACCTGGAGGAGCTAGACGCACTATTCACTCAGAATGCGGCACAGTATTCCAGAGAAAAGAGATAAGTGTTATTAACACCACATCCAGTACTTCCTAAGTGATCCGGGAATTTAAGTGTGCTCAAACAGTGATATTTCAATATCTCAGAGGCTTCATTCTGATATCCAGATCTTAGGCTGCATGAACTTTCTCCTCTATGTACATCCATCAGATACAACGGATACGTGATTTCCCGACGAACTATCCAATAGTTTCTGTTTTTGACGGATTCGTACTCCCAGCAGTAACACCAAGTGGCACGATGATTCATGTGATCCATCTTTATGTAGGATTTACAGATTTGATCAACACTTTCCTGTTTGTCTGCCTGGATGGCCGCCATCAGATCCCGTCTTCTTGGTACTGCACGCTTCAACTATTTAGAAAATGCACCCGACGGACTGCTGGCAAACGAGGTACTCAAAAAAGTTAGCTTCGATTGTAGCTCGAAAATGGGTCCGGATAGCTGCATGTAGCTGGCAGATCGCTCGGTCAAGTCTTCAGGATTCTTGAGCCTCAATAAAGCAACAGAAATCGGGCCTTGGTCTCATACTGTTGCTGTAGAAATGGCTGGTTGGATTTTGAACTTAACGGTATCGTAACTACACCTACCTTAATTTTGTATACAACCAAGAATCATTTCATATTAACTTGAAGACGGCGGTATCAAACGGTTGCCAAATTGACATCAAGTCTTTCAGATCAGGATGCATAGCATCCCATAGACAATCAACATATGCTTCACCAAGAAAGCGGTATGCTCCCTCCTCGGCAGGCCTAAGTAAAAAGGGGACCACTTCTCCCGTCAGCTCAAATGCGGTGACAAGATCACCTTGTTGCAAATCTTCCGGCCCAAACCCAAATAATGGAAAAGACCTCTCAGCTGGTTCCTCTGTCCCCATTCTCTGGCGAAAACTGGTTTCATCGGCAGCATATCCATTTACACAAGACTCCCACTCTGTTGCTATTGATCGACAAGGGAATCCTGTGAACAATCGCCTACTATTCATAGTTCTACTCACTCTGTCGAGAAACTGCTTGACAGAAGTCAGATCTTGTTGCTGCATTTTGACTGGAGAATGCATCATTGACAAAAGTACAGTAAACGCTTCGAAGAGAGGTTTTGTTAGAGCTGTAGGGGCACCTGGATATCTCGCTGTACACCAATAGTTGTTATTGGTCCTTCTAGGATCAAAGAGATCTCTGCTATCTTCACGAGTGAGGATTCCACAGACCATAGCCATGATGATGTCGTCAGTTGCATCAAGTCGCTTTCCCACGTTCCGCTTAACGAAATTGACGCAGTCAAAAATCCAATATATTATGTTTCGAGAGGTTGGGCAGCTCTCTGCATTCGGACCAATGGGCCCGAGGTCTTCGACGCGCACGCAGGTAGACTTAGCATGACCAGCAATCGCCTCGTGAATACCTAGGTAGCACGTATATCAACACCGAATGTCAAAGTTGTACCATTATGGCATTGCAAGTCAAAAGGGAGGCAATCAAAGCCATATTCGGTTTCTCGCGAGGCTCTTTCTGCATGTCGCCTATTCCTAGACCTGAGATCTGGTACCCACGACGGCAATATGTGCTCTTGGCTGTACAGCACACGCCTCTCACTTGCATCAGTTACGGTCGCGACAAGTCCACCTTTACTAGACGTCAGTCTCTCCAGGGCAAACATACAGTAGACTTCGTTGACTGACAGCGAATAATCGGCGTTGATGGTCATGGTCTTTGATGTGCGCTCTTTTCTCTTTTCAGCATTACTAAAATGTTTTGCCGTAGTATCATAAGGGCCCGCTCGAACATCGGTTGCAAGCCCAGCAAGTGCAAATAGTCTGTCTCTCTGGTCTGAACAGTCAAAATGATGAAATGCGTCCAGAAGTTCCAAGAGCCCACAGCCTTCTTGTGTTCCATCTAACAGTGACCAATTTCTCCACAGTTGGATCATTTTCACCACAGAACCGAAAGCAGCAGGCCTAGGGATACTATCATCAAGACCCCTTGCCGAAACCTCGAGCGCCAGGACGAATCTAATCCATGATAACTCAGCTGACCCACAATGAAGGATGATGTCCGGATTTAGAGTCACCTCCTGGATGATCCAACGTCGACTGAACCATGGGAGGCCAATAAACGTCCAAACCAGCTCCAGATCTTGTGAGTTTGGAGATCCGGCTTTTGATACTGCGTTCGTTATCACTTCTTCCTTATACTGTCCATCAGTATAACCCCAGCTGATGGAATTAATGCGCGATAGGCGACCAAGCAAAGCCATCGCGATCGAACCAGTGCCTTCGTCATTGCCCAGCCATACCAGGACTCTTGCAGCATTCTGATAGATTCGTGCCATGAGCGCAATTTGGCTGCTTTTCTCCGCAAGGTCGGACTGATTGATGCTGACTAGATCGGCCCAGAGGTATCTCGAACGATCACTAAGGCGAAATCTAGCCAGTGCACTCTCCAGATTCTGTGTGATCGGGAATATTGATCCATCGTCACAGAAAAGCTGATGGGAAAAGACTGGCTGCCCCCACGTGTATGAAATGGCCTCGTAATCAGGTATTGTATCAGCGTCGAGCTTTGCCTGCTTTATTGAGCAAATGAGAGGCGATGATCGGTCCGCTGACTGATGTAAGACGATGAGACGAATGTGCTAATCGGACCCTAGAGGAGCGTATTGGTGGTTCGCCATTTCGTTATCCCGTGGCCATCAACACGTGGGGGTTCAAGTGGTCCAGCTATGCCTGTATTGCTGTACCTGTCACGACAGCAGCGGGATTCGTATATCGTGTTCGTGAAACAACCGAGGCTGTCTAATTTCACAAGACAGTATTGTCCTAACAGACGACTTGGAGAAGCTCCGGTTAATTCAGCCTAATATGCTGTTCCAAGGTGGTAAGAAATGGTGGTTGCAGACGTTAGTGCGAGCTGTGCGTTGATTGCCAGATCGATAACATCCAGATAGTAGATTTGCGAGAGAGTCTGTAACTTACAGTGATTCCCGATGAGGAAAGTTGCCATGACCCGGATTTCGAAGCAAGAGTGATGCTGCGCCTTGGGAGGCCATGCAGCCTGAATCGTGCATATGCACCACCTTGCTTCACCTGACCAGAGATTTTGGCATAAAAAGCTGAGTATAGATATTCGAGTTATTTTGGAGCATGCTATTCTCAACGTTAGTGTCAAGTGTGTTATCTGTATGTCTGATTCTAGAGATGTAGTCTAGTCTGGCAAAATACGGGTGGGTCAAATATCAAGAACTTACAATACGAAGAGTATAACCCAGCGATGGTATCGAAGGGTACCTGCTAGCAGTGAGGCTGAGCAGCGGTTCTGGTCTGCCTTGCATAACATCATCTTCAAGAACATACCGTGCCACCTACATGCTTCAGAGACTGGAGCACTTTGCGGCCTTCAACTTACTCGGCTGGATTTTTCTCAGAGGAACTTGGAGGATCGTCCCAACTCCTTGCTGCTGTATGCGGATGCACATCTTTCAAGGCAACAACTTAAGGCAAAGAAAGGTTTGCCAGGCCCACAAAACTCCACACCTTCTACGGCAGTCAAGCCGCATTTCGATTGCCGATGAGGATTGAGATTTGATCCTTGCTGCACTTCAGTCGCTTTTCTTTAGATTACTACTGTCATATCAAACTTAATAAAGGTTAGGATGGCAAAAGAAAGACTTCGCTTGCGTCTTGGCAGATTCCATGATGCATTTTCAAGGTACGTTGTTTGAAGACCATTGGACTCCTCTTACTAAGATCCAAAAGTTCCGTCAGCTTTTTGAAAGGCACGTCAGATACAGCACTGTGCAGTCAGTGTGCTAAGCTGGACTTGGAAGACCTTCTTGATGGTTCAAGGACCCCGTTCCTGTATGAGGAAATACCTCTTGGTTCTCTGGGTTCTATATCAACACGGAAAAGGATCTGCGTATTCTGCCGAGCCATTTCTGAGGCTTTTAGTCCACCCAAACCCAACAAAGATTACGACGTGGGACAATGCTTTATTATGCCAGTCTTGTTCTGTCAGTGCCAAAATCAAACGTCTTCGGGCCGGCTATCCCACTTTTGCAATCGGCACATAGAGCTTGCTGTGACATTGAAAAGGGAAGGGCCCGAAATAAGCGAGATCAATTTCCGGGTATATCGAGGGTCGATGATGGACCAGAGAGCCAACGATCGATACGGCAGCCAGTTATTGGAGGTCAACGATCGCAGATACTGTGGGGCGAGAGCTACAGGCACGAAGGTTGACTATGACCTAATTCGCTACTGGATCAGTGCTTGCGAATCAAATCATGATGAAGACTGCAACCATTCCATCTGGCCTGGGCTACCTGAGCAACATACAAACTTCCTGGTGATTGACGTCGAGCTGCGTTGTGTAGTACCAGCACCGCCTGATTGCCAATTTGTGGCTCTATCCTATGTATGGGGTAAAGATATCAAGGCACTAAAAAGGCTTACTACTGCGAATTACAAAGAACTTTGTAAGCCTGGAGGCCTGCTCAAGTCAGAGATACCAGGTACGATCTGGGATGCTTTGGACGTGACAGAAAATATAGGGCAGAAATACTGCTGGGTAGATGCGCTCTGCATCGTACAGGATGATCCTATTCAGCAAGGAGAACAGATCTTTCGAATGGGTGAGATATATTCTAGAGCATCCCTCACTATCATCGCTGCTTCTGGAGAAAACGCTTCAGCTGGACTACCAGGTGTTCAAAATCGGCCGAGAAGCGAGTTGTCCCAAGAAGTAATAAAAGTTGGCTCTTTACAGCTCTTGAGAGCTCGACCCTGGGAAAAATCCCCGTTGTTTCTGAACGTCAAACGCGGGACATGGATGACTCGCGGCTGGACGTATCAGGAAGCTTTATTTTCTCGTCGACTCCTGATATTTGACGATGATGTGGTGTTTTGGAGTTGCCGACAAGCGCATTGGTCTGAGAATATGATCTTAGAAGTACAAGAACCCAATTTCGAGCCCGAAGTTATTTGGTTCCAACTTGCACGCCTTGATAACCGGCTACTAATGAAGGAACCAGCCGCCAATGACACTGAAGAGTCTATCTTCCAGGAAGATGACTCGAAACAACATAAGAGAGAACAGCTGTGGATGCAGTACTCAGAGCTTCTGCGAGAGTATACGAGACGTGCTTTGTCTGATTATTCTGATTCTCTGAACGCTTTCTCAGGTCTCACTCGAGCTTTGAGTCTGAAGTATGGTGATGAGTTTATCTGGGGCTTACCGAGATCACACTTTGCCGAAGCACTGCTCTGGGAGAGATATGCCGTGACACAGAGCAACTGCTCCCAGACGACAGTTACACCCAATGGAGATATCTGCCAACTTCCCTTGCCGTCTTGGAGCTGGGCAGCTTGGAAATCCATATCAGACGACGGCGCTTACGGCGTTTATTCCTACCCACGCAGGCTGCTAAGCTGTCCGATTGCGATATACAGTGTTTTGACGGACGGGAGTAATTATGAGATTATAAATGCCAGAGATTATGTGCTCACAAGTGAGTCCTCAAAATTGGGCCCCGATTGGCTTCATACGCCGCGTGAGTTACCAAAATTGAGCGATTCGGGGACACATTCTGGACGACTAAAGTTCTGGACTAGTTCCGCTTGTGTTTATTACGTTTGCAAGGTCTCGTCTCGTATGCAAACCTCCTATAAAGTACTATCATTAGACGGGCGTGCTCTCTGCGTAACACAGTTAGCCACGCGGGACCTGTATCATATCAGAGATCAATTACCGCAAACTGCTGTCCTCGATCACCAGATACCCTTCGCAGTCAAGAATTCAGCTTTCATACGAGGAAAAAAGATGTCAACAAAGGAGATTCATTGTACTATAATAGAAGTAATAATTATTCATCGGACTGAATATCTTGAACACCTGCGACTTAATGGCAAACCGAGCGGAAAGATCTCTTACCTGGCTAATGGCAAACCGGGCAGAAAGGTCTCTTACCTGGCTGGATTAATTGTAACTTGGGAAGATGGAATCGCCTATCGTGAAGGACCGATAGAAATTCGAGAGGAGGATTGGATCTCCCTCAAAAATCGAGAATGGAAGCTTGTAATTCTAGGATAGGGATGATCTTGAGTTTACTTACCTGGCATCAAAGATAATGAATCTAGGCTCTCTTCTTTAAGAATCGATCTATGTCAGCTCAGTGACAGAAAATAGTGATATTCGTTCATATTAGATTAAGTAAGTCTATCATCAAAACCCGTGTAACATAAGACGGGCCAGGTCAAATCATGTCATGTACAACATAAAGCCCCAGTTTCCGCGCAAAACCCCAGCATTCCTAAGCCCCTTTTCCTGGGATGCAATCACAACTCCTGACACCATACCATCATTATCATCAAAAGCACTTTTCTTCGCTGTTTAGCAATCATACTGCAAATACAGTCCATCCTGCCCCGTCTGAGCAAGCTTCACATTCCCCTGATCCCTCAGCGAAATCTTGAAAGCAAGGAGTTCATGATTCTCAATTCCGGCCGCAGTAATGATATGCGTCTGTGGAAGCGGATAGCTCTTCGTGTCACCCCAAGCGCCAAACCCTGCACCGCCAACTGTTGGATTTGACGGATCTATTGCGGCGGTGACAGCGTCTGAGGTTAGTGGGAGGGTGGTGAAGTCGAGTTTGGCTGGGTCTAGGAGGTAGACTTCGCCTGTTGCGCTGCCGATGGTGACGAATTCGGTGATGCTTTTGCTGGCGGCCCAGCCCATGCCGATTTTTGTGGCTGTTGATGGGACGTTGGCGAATGTGAAGACTTGCTCGGTGTGTGAGTTTGTGGAAGTCGTGTTTTCAACATGAAGGTTGGTGCTGTCGGGGTTGTCTACGCCGATTGTGTACATGGTTGGACTGAATTGCTTGAAAGCTTTGGTTCCTGGACTACATGTCGACTGAGATACGCCTGTATTGGTAGATGGGGTTGATTGGCCGTCTGGACAGCCAGATGTGAGAGCGCAGGGATCCACAGAGCAGCAGCCGTGGAAGTTGTTCAGCGAACAGACGTAGAATTGTGATGAAGCGTCACAGCTATTTTCTTGTGGAGTTGGGAGGGCATGAGTGAGAGCCAGTAAACAGGAAGAAGCCCCAAGAACTGAGTTGACCGAAAAGCGCATAATGAGCTATGGTGAGGCTCGTGAAAGTTAGGATATGGCACGGCTTTTGAAGGTATTTGAAGGTTAAATTCTGACGTGTGAAAGCCTAATTTCTGATATTGGGAGTGTTTCTTGATTTCAAAATGCTGAAATAACCATGGATATCAGGGACCATTTATACCTGGAACAGGCACAGGTATTTCAAGGTTGTTGCCCTTCAGAAAAGAGAGTAGCAAGCCAGCAAACCTCCCAACAGTGGCTGGCGATTTGAGGTCCATGCGGTGCCTCCAGATCTATCTCGGTGGTGCAACTTCAAATTACTGGGCATCACACGGAAGGCTTAGCAATGAAGCAAACTGCAGTCATTAAACCTGTTGCGTGGAATTCTTGGGGTCATGTTGTACGCTCGTGTTTGCATATTCCGTTCTATTTTCGGGCTTGCTGATCGTAGCGAATCATGAACAAACCAACATTATTTCTAAAGTCTGTGCCGTACACCACGAGAGCGCCTACATGCACGATTTCAAGATTGAGGCTCAGAGCAATCTATAATCAATGCGTCAATCGAACGACCGAAGAACAATCATTAGCCCAAGGATTTCAGGCTGGATGAGAGACTATTGAAGTGTCTGGCGATCCAAGCTGTGTATCCTTCCACTACATCGCCGTACTTAACAACGCCCTCTTATTTTTATTTAAACCAGCCAACCAATTGTATTCGGAACTCACCTATAAAGTAGGTGGTGGGGAAATATAAGATTTAATTAATGCCCATTGGGACCCATATTTAAGTAATAGAGATGCGATGTGATTGGTTGAATGGCTGAAATAAGAGAGTGCAGGGGTATGGAATAAACTCTTGTTGGTTGAAATCATAAAGTGCACCTTAGCAATGATAGGTAATATTCATAATTGCAGTATTGGAGGTTAACAGTTCGACCGTTATGTCTCACTTGCTATCTTCAAAATTGGCCTAGAACTCTCGTGGTAGCCTTCTTACGCCTTCTGCAAGAAACACAAGGCTGGCTTGCTGGTCGATTTAAAAGTGGAGCCTTTTCCCTACCACCATACATCGGAACATAACTGATACCACGATAACTCTCGCATTTGTCGTTATGCGATCAGATTGGAAATATACAATCTTACTATATTGTGTTATTCGACCATAAAATAAACGTGTAAAGTTGTGTGCGCGTAATTCTTGGCCATTGATTGGAAAGGATGGCATCAAAGTGAACGCTCAGAAGTTCAGAACACAACAAATCCATTGATCTATGATTCTGTATATACCCAACTGTACAGGACGAAGACATTTAGTACTCCGCGAGTCTCAACCGCCTTCCAATATTCCTTTTATGTGACTCCTTACCATCATTTTCACTCTCTTTATTCGCCTTGAGCGCAGACAAGAGAATCCCAGCATCAAAGAAGCCATCTGCGAAAATAATTAGCACTCTCCTCATGACTTTCGTCACTTTGATAGAGTAAAACTTACAGCCTCCAAGTCCCTCCTCATCACTTTCCATGATACTATCAGTAGGCGTTGTGATCTTCTCCCTCTCTTTGCCCGCCTCAAAAATATTTCGTCCCCGACTCTTCACCCTGCCCTTAATGCCAGGTCTTTCCTCCAATTCTCTTGCTCGACTAACAGTCTTGTCAGCAGCAGACGCACCTCGTTTACGAGTGGCGCGGAGAAGACGGCGTATTTCGAGGAAATAGGCCTCCATGGCAGAAACGAAACGTGCTGTTTGTCGGTGTTTGGAGGACGCGCAGATGGAGAGTGTGTTATCTTTGATGATGTACCCGAGACCGAAACCGCTGCCTGATGTAGGACCAAAACCAAAGTGCCGGAGTGAGGGATTACCGCAGTTGGATGTGGAGAGGACGGTGTTGTTGATCTTGTCCCAGCCGGAGTCGAAGAAAAGTGGTGGCATATTTGAGGAGACATGGGCTTGATTGCTGCTGGTTGAAGCGCTAGATGGGGAGCGGGCGGAACGGACATTAAGGCCTTCTTGTTTGAGTTGCTCGGCTTCTTTTGATGGTTGGCTTTGGGATGAAGATGGCTGCAAGACAGGTGAAGTGGCGCCGTTGGAGTGGCCATTTGATGCGCCGTCTGAGGCGACATCGCCTGCACTGCTTCCATAGTCGTAGAATTCTTCATCGACGCCACGCTGCCACATGCAGTAGAGAGCATATAGATGTCGATCGTGGCCATGTCCTTTGGCACACTCTCGTGTGATAGCGGTGTGTTTCTCACAGGCTTTGCGAAGCATATCAACTTTTTGCTCAGCAGGATTGTCACCCCAAAAAGTCTTGACAAACGTCATGCTCTCGTCAGTCACAGAACGAATGGCTTCTGTGCGGCCGTGATAGAAGCCCTTTGTCATAGCCGGCTCATAAACGGATTCCATTTGACCGTACAAGCCAAAGTATGCAGCCTGGAAAGCCATCTGCACGAAAGCATCCGGTGACATTCCCATGCTTGTAATAAAGTTTTTGCCATATGACTCAAATTCCAGGGTCGCAAATTCATTCTGGCCGATCAAATCTGCCAATCGAGTCTCAGCAAATCTTAATGCTGTCACGAGTTCTGGAACTAGTGTCCATTCGAGTTTGTGAGGAGTTGTATGTACATCTCCAAAGCTTGCTGGATCACGTTTTGCTGGATCCGGGCTGTTGGTTGCCCATAGAGATGGAGCTTGTCCATTAATTGTACGAGCAAATCGCAGAATAGTGTCCGTGTAAATGTCAGAAGCGAATCGAAGGACTGTATGACCGTCAACGCCGGTATGCTCGAAGTTGATACCAGCGGAACCATTTTTGCAGACAATGATTTGAAGCTTGTCGTACCATCGATTCATGCAAGTGCCAACTTGGACACCCCTTTCAATCCTAGAAGTTCCGCAAAGCATATTCATACATAGATCATCGGTTGTGGTTGGCTCGGTATAATCCAGACATAAAATAAAAAGGGATGAATCCACAATATTCAAACAATCCGAATTGTTGGAACCAGGTTCACGTTGAAGGATTTCCCGCAGAGCAGACCAATTCTTGCGGTTTTCTGTGCTGAGAATTCCTAGCGCTCCCTTTGCAGCATCTTGAACGGGTACTTCGGATGCGTCTTCGACTATCGCTTCCAGATTGACACCAATGTCCTTTTCAGTCATAATCAGATCCGAGTTGTCGTCAAGGACATCAAACCAGTAGAATTGCCCATGGCAAAGAACCACCAGATGTTTTGATTCGGCATCTTGTGCAATTTGGCAGCCATGCTCTGTTGGTATTCGAGCCGTTCCAAACATCCTAGAGTATTGATACATGTCCAAAGGAATATTACGAACTTTATCAGGTTGCAGTTCCTCGCGACGAACAGCCCGAATGAAAGAGAGGGCTGAAACGACAAGGCTGGCCGCTCTTGTTACTTGATTGTTGCGGGCGGGAGTTGGGTCATCTTCGAGGAGGAAAAAAGGATTCAGGTTCAGGACAACAGGATTATCAAAGTTGAGATACGAGTCGTACCCTTTTCTTATGTTAGCTAAGCTTTGATACGTGATGGCATGATACTCACAAAACTGTTCAATGTAGTTTGCCTTTCCTTCTGCATACTTCTTCAGCTTCTCTTGAAGCTTAACACCTTCGAATCTGAGGAACTCTTTGACTGCAACTCTGCTGTCCGAATGTTCTTTTGGTGATTGAAGCGGCCTCAATGAGTCCAGATACTTGTGTATGGTTGCTTCCAAGTCAGGAACAGGTAGCTTAGGAAGCTGATCTTGGAACGCGTAAGTGATCCCTTTCTTCTTCTCAGACGTTGACCTTGGCGGCGAAGCCGGTTGGGTATCGCTAGGTGCCATTGTGCCTTGGCTGTCTGATTTTGATACTACTGCCAGTTTTCGATCTAGCGAGCTTGGTTGGGTGAATGTTCTAATCGCCATCATGATTAGCGATTATGCGTATAAAGTCGAAATGACCGTGGCTATAGACAGCAGGCGAAGGGCACTGCGGTAAAAATAATGACAATCTTGCAAGAAGTACGACGGCATCTGCGGATTGTCCAGCGGCGAACAACAAAGATTTTACAGCAACAAGAGGGCAAGGTGTAGACAGAGGACCGAGGGTATGATTATGTAGTCACAAGTTTAGTCTCTACGAGGCTGAGACGGACAGATGGACCAGATGAATCTCATGTGAGACATGTATGGAAGTGTATCTCATTGGTTCTTGATCGGATGCGACAAGGACAAGATATGCGTTCAAACTCACCCAGAAACCCAAGTATCCTAATTCCTGCGACCCACAGTCTGGCCGAGAGAAGTTCAGGGAAGCACAAGATGCGGTACCGCACTAGTCGACAATAGCACTGTAATTGATTCGATGCTTGTTCATGAAAATGAGGTTTCAACCTTGTAGCTGTGGAGAACGGTTTCCGGATAGACTGACCGAGTTCAGTGCTTTGTGATGCTATCTGCCTTTTTTTCAGTCGGCTAAGAGGACTTCAGAATGTCAAGGCCCGAGGAGATGGATATCTACGCGTAGTGATCCATGGGCTGTTGAAAAAATATAATTGTTCTAGCGGACGAGTGGAAGTAACGCGAAAGGCTGAAGCTTGTGCCGATACAGATCCGATAGCATCAAGCTCCTATGCTCCTCGCCGTGATTTTCGATATGTTGGCCGTGAGACCCAAGCTTCAGAAACGTCTACTAGCTACCTGCTTGCAGATATAATTGCATCAAGAAGCTCGATGCGCTGGTAATCCTGGAATGACCTTGATAACGACGCTGAGGGTAATTGTCTATTCCCAAACCAGCGTAGTTGATACCCCACAATTCTTGGTGTCGAGCTATTCAGCGCACAAGCAATGGTCGAATGCCCCCCGAGTATTATGATGGACCTCCGGATGATACTGATACTGCCGGATTTTCGAGAGAATAGCTGATGGTTTGAGGTGGTTGATGGAGAAGGGACGTCATGTCAAAGTTCATGTTGGAGGTGGTCCGTTGCTGCATGTGATGCTTCCAACCACCACGCGACCGGATCAACGGAACATCTCCGTCTCATCCCAACGCGTCGGTCTGTACGAAAATATTTGAGCATGACAGATCTTTCGACTGTTCTGCCCACATTTTCAACCGATGGCTATACTCATCTGATCGCGCCACTGGAAAGAGCTGGGGTTACCACAAGCGAGCTGCTATGCGCCCAGCCAGTCGACATCGCGAAAAAGGCTCAAGTCCCGCCTTCTGGAGTCGCAAAATTGGTCGACGCGTTGGTTGAAGCTCTTCACGCCGATATTGACGAGAAACCGCCACTTGAATGGAACGCGTTGAGTTCGTTGAATGCGGGCATCGATGAGGCTCTCGGTGGAGGGTTCCCTGCTGGGTACTTGTCAGAAATCACAGGAGAAAGGTAATCGAATAAACATTTCTCGCCTGTAAACACAAACTCTAACAGTGACTAGTGGCGCCGGGAAAACGCAGCTTTTATTGACATTATTACTGTCTGTACAATTACCCAAGCCCCAAGGCTTAGCAAAATCGGCGCTATACATTTCAACAGAAGCAGCACTATCAACATTACGACTCTCGCAGCTACTCCGAATCCATCCACAACTTAGCGATCTACCAGCATCACAGAAACCCACCTTATCTAGAATCCACGCTATCCAGACACCAGATCTTGAAGCGCAAGACCACATTCTACGCTATCAAGTCCCCGTAGCAATCGAGCGCTTCAACGTCGGACTTGTAGTCATCGATTCCATAGCATCCAACTATCGTGCAGAGCTTGACGACCTACCACCCGGAGCTGCTCGACCAATCCGCAACAACGGCGCGCAAGCAATGGGAGAGCGACGAGCACGGCTGGTGCAACTAGGCTCATATCTTCGCGATATAGCACGCACTAAAAACATCGCTATCGTAGTATCAAACCAAGTAGCTGATCGTTTCGATCATCTTGATGTCGCGCCCAGCCATTCCATACCTAGCCATTCAGCACCAGTCCTGCCCTTGGCGGTAGCATCGACTGATCCGCTGACGCTGGATCACCAGCAGAGATGGTTTACTGGATGGGGTGATGTACCTGGAGATCTGTCGCAGATGGCGATGAAGACACCCTCGTTGGGCCTTGTATGGACGAATCAAATTGCTGCTCGTATTGCGTTGGTCAAGGAGGCGTCTGGGTCAGATGAAAGGAAGAGAAGAAGATGGTTGCGGGTGGTATTTGCTCCTTGGACCGCTCAGACCAGTGCCGCTGGAGTCGAATATGAGATCCTGCCTGAAGGAATCATGAAAGTTGAGGAATCGGCCTCGAATTCCACTAGCTGATTATCAATTTTTTCGTGAGATAAGTTGCGACCTGAGGCAGAATGCTCCATGTACGAGTTATTGGAACCTCTGGGGTGGACATTAATCCAGTTCTCCGACAATGAATGAGATGAACCAAAACAACCAATTCATATCGATTAAAAAAGCCTTTATCGTCCTCGTCGACTAGTTGCCAGAGATCACCTAAAGTATTCTCATCGAGCCCGGAAGCATTAAGTAATTGCACTAGCTCATCTCCTAAAATGAGGGATATGTCAGCCAAAAGTGCTTCCTTCGAATGCGGTCAATTGAACCAGGGACACAACAGTGAAATGGAACATACCCAAGTATTGTCCTGAGGGAAAGAAATGCTGACAAAAATCCCAATATACATCTACAGCTCTCATTGTTAAACGCGGTACAATAGGTCTTGAGTTTGGGGCATCTAGCCTCCGGATCTTTGGGAGTGATGGAACCGAAGAAATTCCACTGGAGATTCGGCCGCAGAAGTTATCTTCATCAGTTTGGGCATGACCGATGAGACGGAGCATCTGAGCTAATTGTACAGTATCAAGGACCCCTCCGTCTTGGAGATCAACGGTTGTCCATATCTAAGCCCGATCAGTTAGAGTGTCTTGAACGACATAACAGGTATGATGGGAACCAAACTCACATTTCTCAGAGTCCTTTTCTTAAGCCCACTTCGGCTCAGAAAATCCTGAGCTTCTTCACCGTTCAGGATATCTGTAAAATTCGTCGGTTCCCAGTCATCGGGGTCCTGATCACCTCGTTTTGCTTGTACAATGTCATACGCAACTTCATAGAAGATGCCTTCTTCCGTTTTAGAAAGCAATAACTCTTCGATTCGTCTTTTTTCGCTTCCAATCATGTACCAGTGCTCAACATAACGCTTCAAGTCATGTAGTCTATCTGCGTGACTATTATTAGCTAGATAGTTGTAGATGGAATTGTTCAGACTCACCCTGGGAAGGCGGAGAAACCATATCGTACATTGCGGGATCAGCAAACTCGCGCCCTTTGAAGATTGTATCCCAAGTAATCTGTTGACGATCACTCTGGACATCGCTCGAGAATGGGCTGCTTTTATTGCCGGATGGTGGAGACGCAATCCGTCCTGGCATTGGTGGAAGCGGAACTCGTCCAGAACTGCCTGGAGAGTAAATAACCCCTTCTGGCATGGGCGGAAGAGGAATCCGTTCTGAACTTGCCAAAAGTGCCATATTAGTTTGTTGCCAAGTATCGTCAAAGCCTATATTCTGAGTAGAAACGCCTCGCTGTCCAATGTGGCCAAAAGTATCCTTTCCCTCACCCGAAGAAACTAAAGCATTCAAACGAGCTGCATGAGAAATGCCAGTGCTCGTCTGAGCAGGGACACGAAATTGTCCAATGTTGCCAAAAGTATCCTTTCCCTCCTCCGAAGAAAGTAAAGCCTTCAAACGAGCTTCATGATCGATGCGATCACATAGTTGCGAAGCACCACCCACAGCTGGCGTAACGTTCGAGGCAATCGTGTCATTCGCATCGTCCTTCGAAGCCTGCGCCAGATTTTCTAAAGGCGCGCGCTGTTCATCATTCAATGGCATAGCAGCCAATCGAGCATACAACCCTTCTATATCCCGATCCATCTTGGCCATGCCCGCCACCAAAACTTCCGTATTATCGTGAATAGCATCAGACTTCTCATTCAACTCAGTCGTATCCTTCTTGATAGTCTTGATCAGCGACCTAGCAAAGCGTCAACACATCTTCTCGAAGTAGAGCAGGAGACCAGTTACAGCTGCACCACATCCAACGCGATATTCAAACTCGACTTATGCGCCTCCAGATTGGACCTCAATCGATCCATGTCACCCTTGGCCGAGACACTCCACTCAATCTTTCGCAACAACCCAAGCCCTTTACCCGAAATCTTCGCCAGGCTGTCTTCAATATCTTGCACAACCTGCCCGCAGTTTTTCACGACGATGGTGAGGTTTTCCTCCATTGTTTGCGGGAGGTCAATCTCATTGTCCTTAAAGTCATCAGCCAGTGCCTCAAGACACATTTGTAATGACGATAATTCGCGGGCTACCCGATCAAGATCGCGACGAGCACCGCGGACTTCGCGCACGAAGCTGGTGATGGTGATGCCTGCCTTGCCAACTGCAGCGATGAGAGATATGATCCCGGTAGTAAGTGTTATAGGGTCCATCTTGGTCTCTCTCTCGCACACACTCGTGCGTAAGCAAGAGATAGACAGATGGAGATATCAAGATCTCATGGAGAGGATCGGTTGAAGTTGAGTGAACTCAGCCTCAACACCAAAAGGCCCGTGCGCGAATGCATGATAGAGATATCAACGGCATGGCAAAATAAATGGCATACTCCCATTAGCTCTAATACCTACTACTAGCGCTGCTTACCAAAAGGTGCTTTAATCCCCATCGTAACTAATAAATATTCCTTATGCGAACGCCCTTTATGGCAAAGAAAGCACTTGATAATAGACCGTAGCGTCTGGGCGCCATCAGAGTTGATGGGAGTACGCTATTTATTTTGGTATGCCGTTGGCTATTTCACGCGTAGATGAACAGATTTCAAGATACATATACATACGCACAAGAAATAATAAATATATAAACAAATTCAGACGATTTTAACTTAAGTCCATCATGGGTATAAACTTCGCAAATGCAAAACTTAGGTATAAACAAACCCCCCTATTTCCAAGCGACTATAACATATCCTGCAGTACTTTTATTTACAACGCCGCAAAACACAAAATCCATGGCTATGACAGTCTATATGCAAGCTACGTCCATCTCAATCTCTCATCTTCTCGAACACTCAAGTCGACATAACAAGCGCCAACAGCGCCATACGCGTATACAGCCCATACCGCATCTATTCACCAATTAGCATCTCATGTCTACAAAGTCTTGAATTCGAGGGGACTTACCTGTCTGAAATATGCCGCCCGGGGATCAAAGTCAACTTCCGGTGCAATCTCGTTATTTCTCGGCAGCGGATGCATAACCACCATCTTTGGCTTCGCATCTCTTAGCACCTTGTTATCCACTATGAAGGCATCCTTGACCTTCTCATATCCTTCGGGGGTTGGGAACCGTTCCTTCTGGATGCGCGTTACATAGAGCACGTCGGAAGATGCCACAATGTCCTTGGTAAGTGCAATGACTTCTTCGCCTAGCTGGCCGCGTTTCTTGAGTGATTCACATAAAGAGTCGGGGAGGCGTAGTGATTCGGGAGAGACGAGTTGGATTTTGACGTCGTAGTGTTTTAGGAGAGCGCAGAGGGAGTGTACTGTGCGTCCGTATTTTAGGTCACCGACGAAAGTTATGGTTAGACCATTGACGGTGCCGAGTTCCTCGCGGATAGTAAAGAGGTCGAGGAAGGCTTGTGTTGGGTGCTCGCGAGATCCATTGCCAGCGTTGATGATGGGTACGTTTGAGAAGCGTGAAGCTGTCTCAGCAGATGCTTCGTCAGGATGTCGTAGGACGATAGCATCGCCGTAGCAGGCCAGGGTGCGAATCGAGTCACTAAGTGATTCGCCCTTGACTGTAGAGCTTATGGCCTCGCTGATGGCAACAGTGGCACCACCCAGACGCTTCATGGCTGCGTCAAAGGAACCAGAGGTGCGGGTGGATGGCTCGTAGAACATTGTGCAGAGGACTTTGCCCTTGAGGAGATCGAGAATGCCATCTCGCTCCACGCCGACTTTCATTTCCTGGGCAACGGTGAAGAGGTCGTGCAAGTCAGACCTACTGAATTGGTTGACGCTCAAAATATCCTTGCGACGGAAGGTTGAAGTGGCAAGGAGTTCTGGAAGAGACACAGCATGACCAGGCAGACGGGAGTGTGTTGAGTCGTCATGATGTGGTGATGGTCCCCAAGTCTGGAAGTCGATCTTAGTAACTTCCAGGTCATACTGGCGAGCCATGGCCTCAATGAGAATCTTCGCGTTCTTTACGTTGGTGACCAAAGGAGTTTGATAGTCAACTGCCATTCGTCGAGTTTGATAGCCGCGAGACACATAGTTGGCAGGACGACGGAAGCGATTGCTGGATGGCAGATTGATGTAAAGATCAATCATGTTGTTGGCCAAATGTCCCGCTAAGGAATACTCGGCCTTTTGACCAGCGTGATCACCATTTCCTCCAAGTATCTCCAGGAACTTGACTGGTATACCGTGTTCTTGGATATAGTCAGCCGTACCAGCAGTAGCAAACAACTTGAAACCCATCTTGTGCAGGCTCTCAATCGAAGGCAGCATTTCCAGCTTGTCCTTGAATGATCCGATAGAGAGGAGAATGTTCTTGTTTGGTAGTTTGAAGCCAGTGGATAGCAGTGCCTTCATGTATGCTTCATACTTTGTTCGACCAAAGCATGCGACTTCTCCTGTGGATGCCATCTCCACGCCAAGTACTGGGTCGGCTCCAGACAAGCGAGAGAATGAGAACTGCGGTACTTTGACACCGACATAGTCTGGAGGAATATTGACGCGTGGATACTCGACTAAAGGCAAACCCGCGATCGCCTTGGTTGCCATTTCGATCAAATCAACTCCCATCACTTTGGATACGAATGGGAACGATCTCGAAGCTCGGACGTTACATTCGATGACCTTGATCTCATTGTCTTTGGCGATAAACTGTATGTTGAATGGACCAGTGACATTGAGAGCATGGCCGATCTTACGAGTAGCATCCTCAATGCGCCGCACTGTTTCAGGATCCAAATCTTGTGGAGGGAGGATGAGTGTTGCATCTCCCGAGTGAACGCCAGCGTTCTCGACATGCTCAGAGATAAAATGTCCAATCATCTTTCCGTTGCGAGCGACGGCGTCCATTTCAATTTCTTTCGCATTCTCGATATACTTTGAAATGACCACAGGGTGTTCTCGGGAGACCTCAGCGGCTTGTGCTAGATATGCCTCAAGGTCGTGGTGTGAATAGACAGTATTCATGGCAGCGCCAGAAAGGACGTAAGAGGGCCGCACCAAGACTGGGAATCCAGCCTTCTTACAGAAATCGCTCGCCTCTTCGATACTCGTAAGTTCCTTCCATGCAGGTTGATCAACAGCGATCCGATCCAGCATACGAGAGAATTTGTATCGATTCTCGGCAGTGTCAATCATCTCTGGCGAAGTGCCTAAGATGTGGACGTTGCTACGATAGAGTGTGAGAGCGATGTTGTTCGGTGTTTGTCCACCCATAGACAGAATCACACCCTTTGATCGCTCGAGGAAGTATATATCGAGGACGTTCTCAAGAGAGATGTTCTCAAAGTAGAGCTTGTCCGCTTCATCATAATCGGTACTGACAGTCTCCGGGTTATAGTTGACCATGACTGTCTTAAAGCCATTCTCACGAAGTGTTCGAATTGCACGAACTGAACACCAGTCGAACTCGACAGATGAACCAATTCGGTATACACCGGAACCGAGAACCATAATTCCTCGGTCGTCAAAAGCGATGTCGTGTTCTTCGCCATTATATGTAAGGTAGAGATAATTCGTATGGCAAGGGAATTCGGCTGCAACTGTATCTATTTGCTTCACGACCGGGGAGATTTCAGCTAGTCGTCGGGAAGTACGGACTTCTCCATCGGTAGAGCCCCAGAACTTGGCCAATTGCATATCAGAGAAACCGAGTTGCTTGGCCTTGACAAAGAGAGATCGAGGAATTGATTTAGCATCATATTTGCCCATCATCTTGGAGAAGTCGCTAAGGCCTTGTAATCGATTCAAAAACCACTTGTCAATCTTGGTCATTTCCCAGATTTTATCCACGGGATATTTGCCGGAGGCCATAGCATTTGCGATAGCAAACAGACGTTGATCAGATGGAGTCTGTAACTCTTCATCGATGGACATGAGAGCGTGCGCATCATCGTTGAAGCCGAGATTGTGAAGATCAATGGATCGTATTGCCTTTTGAATTGCTTCTTCGAAAGTTCGTCCAATGCTCATAACTTCGCCAACTGATTTCATTGATGAGCCGAGCAAGGTGGAGACGCGCATGAACTTCTTCAAGTCCCAGCGAGGAATCTTGACAACGACATAGTCAAGAGAGGGTTCGAAGCAAGCACAAGTAGACTTGGTCACACTGTTCTTGATTTCGTTGAGCGGAATGTTAAGTCCAAGTTTGGCAGCGATAAAGGCCAGTGGATAACCTGTTGCCTTGGAAGCCAATGCTGAAGATCTCGACAAACGCGCATTAACTTCGATAATGCAGTATTCTCGAGAAAACGGGTTCAAAGCATATTGGATATTGCACTCTCCCACCACCCCGAGATGTCGAATGACATTGACTGCCGTCGTTCGCAGCATATTGTAATCCGCGTCCGAGAGAGTCTGAGATGGAGCAACAACGATGGAATCTCCGGTGTGAATACCAAGGGGGTCAAAGTTTTCCATGTTGCAGACAGTGATACAGTTGTCATGAGCATCTCGCACGACTTCGTATTCAATCTCTTTCCAGCCCTTCATACTTCTCTCGATAAGTACTTGGGGACTAGCCGCGAAGGCCTTGTTGCAGAGATCCAATAGTTCTTCCTTGTTATTAGCGAAGCCGCTGCCTAGGCCTCCAAGAGCGTATGCAGCTCGAACAATGACAGGATAGCCAATATCTTCAACAGCAACTAAAGCTTCTTCATTATTGCAGGCCGACGCCGATTTTGCGCATTTCTCGCCAATTGATTCCATACTGCGAGCGAAGAGTTCTCGATCCTCAGTCGTAATGATAGTGTCAATCGGAGTTCCGAGAACCTTGACACCAAGCTTCTCAAATTCATCTTTCAGCTGGATACCAACTTGGAGTGCGGTCTGGCCACCAAACGTGACATAGATGGCATCGGGTCGCTCGTATTTGATGACTTTGCGAACGAATTCGGCATTGACTGGTAAGAAGTAGACCTTGTCAGCCAGTCCACGAGAAGTTTGGATGGTGGCAATGTTTGGATTGATAAGGATGGTGTATATCCCTTCTTCCTTTAACGCCTTGATAGCTTGAGATCCAGAATAGTCAAACTCGCCAGCTTGTCCAATACTAAGCCCACCACTGCCAAGAACAAGAACCTTCTTGGGTTGAAGGCGTGGGTGTAGCTTGAGATTCTCCTCCCGTGTCCCACCTGGGAAGGAAACTGCATGAGAAAGGGCCTCTGTGCCTTCGGCGCATCTCTTAACCGTGTCGATGAAAATGTCAAAAAGAAATTCTGTATCTTGTGGACCTGGGGCGTGTTCTGGATGGAACTGTACACTGAAATATGGCTTGGAAGTATGACGGATTCCTTCGTTGCTACTGTCATTGGCGTTGACAAACAACTCCTCCCACCCGTTAGTCAAAGAGGATGCATCCACAGCATATCCGTGATTTTGGGAAGTGATGTAGCATCGTCCAGACAGGAGATTAGTACATGGAATATTGTGACCTCGATTACCAAACTTCATCTTGCTAGTTGTTGCACCTGCTGCGCGAGCAAGAAGCTGATGGCCAAGGCAGATACCGAATATGGGAGTTTTGCCTTGTTGTAGAACAGTCTGGATATGCTTGACAGTATTTTCCATCATCGCCGGGTCACCGGGACCATTTGAAAGAAAGAGGCCATCACACTCAGACTCGAGCAGCTGAGTAAAGTCAAAGTCCCAAGGGACAACCTGAACCTCGACACCTCGACCGACTAGACATCTAAGCTGATTATATTTCAAACCAACATCGACGCAGACAATTCTGAGTGGTCGACCAGAAGGATGTTGCAGTGTATTGCTTGGATCGGGTTGATATAATGTTTGAGCAGTAGTAGAGACTATACATAGTTAGAGGCCATTTCAGTAGAACTCTTTTCTAATCATGAGATATTACCTTCTGCAACCAGATTTTTGGTATTTGGATTTACCCAATCAATGACATGAAAGTCGGTTTTGCTCAAGGTGTTATGGTGAGCCGAGTCCCCATTGATCTCTCCATTGGTGCCGTTGGACACGGGAGCGGACCCGTTCTGATCGGATCGCGGCAGTAGCAATCTACCAAGCATACTACCTTCTTCCCGTATCTTCTTGGTCAGAAGACGGGTGTCCACATTACATATGGCCGGGACTCCTTGCTCTTGAAGCCATGTTCCCAACGACGATACGGCTAGATGATGGGAGTACTCCTCCCCGCAGTACGAGGCTACGACCAAACCAGCAATGTGTATTTCACGAGATTCGAAGTATTTGGGGAGCTTCAGCAGATCGTCCAGCTGGTTCCGATCTGGTACGCCATAGTTTCCAATGAGAGGGAAAGTGATGACCAGAATCTGACCACGATACGAGGGATCGGTTATGGACTCGGGGTATCCCACCATGCCAGTTTGGAACACCAGTTCTCCGGCGGCACTTTTGTGGGCGCCAAACGAAGTGCCTTGACAAAAATAACCATCTTCAAGCTCCAAGGCTATCTTCTTTCCAACCTCCATGGCGTTCTGAATTTCTGGTTGTCGAGCTGGTGTGACTATAGTACTGGGCATATGCTAGGATATATACAATATGCGGCTAGAAAGGGTGGAAGGCACACAACGGCAAGGAACGAGAGGTAAGATGCCGTTTATATGTTGCTTGGGTTCTTCAAAACTGGAAATTAGCATCTTTGTATCACCAGAAAATTTTGAAGACGCACCTTTTAGACTTGAAGATGTGGAGCTGTTTGTTGTTCAAACAGGAAATCTGGAAGAGGGAAATAGTGGAGTCGCGTAGTCGAGCAATCAAGCAGACAGCGAGGGGTACAAGTGTAATATCAGGTAGATAGTACAACAAGTACCTTTCCAGAACAAGCAAGTGAAAAGGATTTTTGGATATTATTAGAGGTGAGAAAGTCGAGGCTGAAGAAAGAAATATTTATCGATTGTCGGCGGGGAGGAGACACTAATCTATTTTGGGATGGTGCTCGCGATTTGAGCCGGTACCTTGACAGGGATGGCGCGTTGGGGAGAATGCGTGCTTACACCGCTGCCAGATGGCGGGGATATATCTGGAGTCACCATTGAGTGCTTGTTATTCTATCATTTGTGTCATTTTTGAAAGATTTGTCTATTCTTTACAGGACCGTTGCTCAAGATCTCGATTCTATCATTAATCAAAACGAAAGAAATCATGGGCGATGTCTTCCAAGACTCTTAAGAAGAGGGCGATCTAAGGCGCTGCAGCTGGGGCTAGACATTTTCTGCGTGTATTTTGACCTATCAATGGTGTACTCGCGTCTAACGCTTAACAACCTTGTATTATCTAAACCTCACCCTCTCCACTGCTACCTGCATCGTGTGTTGGGATGTCTCATACACTCTTCCCGTCATAACATTTAATTCCCAATCTAGCCGCTCCCCAACACCTAACTCTGCCCAAATTCTGGTCATAATTGGCGTTGCAAGATGATCATATCTTGAAGCGTTTGGTCCCCATGCGCGCGCGAAAATGAGTTACAACAACCCAAATGGTTACTACTACGGCGACCCGCGATACAACCAAGCTCCTCCACCCCAACAATTGCCTCCGCAGCAGTCCCAGCATCAATACAACCAGTATGACGATACACCGTATCAGTATTCGCCATCCTACAATCAAAATGCGCAATACACCCAACAACCGCAATCTGCCCAGAACTACCCAGCGCATACGCAACAGCAGTACCAACAAACCCAAATACCAGAACAGCAATATGCGCAGTACTACAATGCACCCGAGACGCAATCGCTAACCGAACAGCTACTACAAGCCGCTGTTCAGTCATCTCCACAGCAAACATATCATACGGCGAATAATTTGAACGGATTGGCAGCATCAGGTTATGGTTCATCGGTGGCAGGCACAGGGTCCGATGGCTTCTACAACTCGTGGTCGCAGCCAAATGGGGCAGGAACAACTCATGCCTCTCCCCAGATATCTACGGCAGGCACCATGTATGCGCAGCCTGGAACAACTGCTCCAACTCTAACCCAACTTCCTCCCTCCTCTCCTTTACCACCCACCAACCCATATCTCCAAGGAAATACTGCGACGCATTCACCCCTATCTCTAGGCAATCTACTTCAACCTCAGATATCTGCTCCATCTTCTTCGCAATCTCTTCCTATTGCCCAACCATCGTTATCACAGTACGGCCCTCCCTCGTTTCCTCAATCCCGAGATCCGCGTCAAAGACAAGGATTGCAGCCGCAAGCAATGAGCCAACTCTACAGTCCCCCATCCAGTGCTTCGAATGTCAATCAAACTGCAGCATCACCACAAGTCACGTACAGCGGTCGGGAAGGCCAACCGGCAATGCACAAGCCTCAAAAATCACGCCCACAATCTTTACCAAAGTTACCGGTAGTCAAGATCAGCAGCTCATCATCCCTCGACTTGAAACCTAGTTCTCAAGAGCGACCAAAATCGGCCATATCGCAGCGTGTAGCTGTACCTACCCCTACCGAAGCTGGAGCAGACAGACTTCAATATGATCAGCTTCTTATTTCCTTGTCGGAGGAATATGTCAACGCTGCTTACGCTCTGGGCCCACAAGTGGCACTTATGGCAGATCCAGAAGCTGTTGAAATATACAATGGCTTGATGGCCGCGGGACTGGGCTGCCTGGAGGCGGCCTTGAAGGTAGGCTTTTTTTCCATCGCTCCATCAGATCATGCTAACTTGTCATTCAAGAAATTCAATTTCCCTGCTCGCTTAAAGGCGGCAATCACCTACCGATATGCATGCTTATTGTTTGAGGAAACTGAAAATTATGAACAGCTAGAGCATATTCTTAGTCAAAGTATTTCCCACTGCGACCTGAACAAACTTTTTGATTTCAAATATGCCATTTATCATCTTCATGCGAGAGCGACCTTTAGAAGAAATCCTAAAGCTGCAATCAAGGCACTTGATGCTCGTATTCGAGAGGTCGAAGGGTATGTCACTCCCTTGCGGAAAGGATCTGATTCTAACATTATTTAGTTTCAAAAATGTCCCTTGGACTTATGCATTACGACTGTTACGAGTAACTTTATCCATGCAGATATCATCTCACCACGAAATCATCGCTGCGCTCCAGAATTTGAAAGCGCTGATTGCCATGACAGAAAAGAGAGGAGATGATGCTTTGACCATCGCCTTTTCTGTCTTCGAGGCTCTTATTCATCTTAGATCAGACTCCGTCGATTTCTCGATGAATTGCCAAGAGTCGATTGCACGAGCTCGAAGTTTGCAAATGCGAAAGTCCACTCAGGGCGTAAAGCAGCTTTGGGCGATACTCAACTGTGTGGACCAGGCATGTTCCCTGATGCTAAGCCAAACAGAGCAAGCGAAAGCCAAAACCTCACTTTCTGAGGATCTCTTTCAACAGCTCATATTAGAGGAGGAAGTCTGGCAACCCGATGGCTCAATCGAGGTTCCGCTCAGTGCATCCTCCGCGGCACAATTATCCGATCTTTCTCCGCAAATTTTCTCAAAGTCGTCAGATGGAGAGACATTCCTATCGTTAGGCTGGCTCGACAGTAGCGGAGCATACGCCTTGTCGTTGATGTTTAGTGCTTGCGCGAAGATTCTGGGAAATGCGAAAGACGCTGAAGCACCAGCTCTTATTCACAAAGCTATCGAGCTTCTTGATAGTATGTTCACTTTTACTTTTATTGATTAGGATTAACGAACTGACCTTTTAGGCACCCTTGATCCCACTCAGCAGACTGAAGATAACGGCATCTTTCCAACGTCACGAGTAGACATGCAAACTCGATTTGCAGGCAATCGCATGATAATGTGGTACCTTGTACTTTACCAATCATTCCTTCATGCCACTAATACCCATTGGACCGATGCGCGAAGAGGGCTTAAGAAGCTCAATTCGCTACTTCAAGGTGATGAGTCCTCGAGATCACAGAACCTCCGTTACTGGACCTTGTATCTTCAAGGGGTAGTGGAACAAGGCACGGGCAACACAGAGGCCGCAATACAGACCTTCCAGTCTTTGCTATCCATGAGCCCAGCCAAATCAACTCCAAACAAACGACAAGGTGTAGTATATGATGATCTAGGGATTCTCGCTCGACTCAATCTGATCCTCCTCTTACGCTCACCTAACCACCCTCCCACTCCTCAGGCCGAACAGCTCCAGGCTGAAGTCAAAAGCCTTGTAACAGCCGAGCACCCCAACCAACTCATAGTAGCCTCTATGCAATTCGTACTGGCTATCTGGAACTCCAACGAAAGCATATCACGCACAAAAGCTGGTCTCAAGGAAGCTCTTGGCCCCGCTCGCGTGCTAAACAGTGCTCAACTACTCGCCATTACTATGAATGCCTTACTCACCATGTTCTTCAAAGACATTACTACCGGCCACCAGCAAGAAAACGGACGCAAAGTAGTCGTCCAGCTGGCCAAAAACAGTATGGATCCACTCTGGATCTCCGTTGCTAATGGCTTAGCTCTGGATGGTCCCGCAGACCCGCAGAAACGAGAGTTGCAGGAACGAGAGCTGGATACATATATGGATCAGCTGGCGCCGAATGTAAGAAACAGGTTCTTGGTGGAAGAGGAAGATGTGATGGAGACCACTTGATGAAGATAATGTCTCGGCTTTCTTCCTCCTCCGCATGCATTGCATGGCGTAATAGCGGTTTTGTCGATGATACTTCTCAGCGTGGATGATCATGATATCCCTTCACGTTTCCGCTGTTAGCAGTCGATATTCTGTATTATGTAGGGGTCTGACAGCAGATCGTCCCTACATGTTCTATTATAATGTACATGAATTTTCTCCTGAACTCCGTAGTTATTGCTTTTGGCATCTTCGTCCTGTTCAAAACACCACTATTGAAACACATCAGCAGACTACCAAGTCATAATCAAATATGAGAGTATTAAATTGAAACATTATCATTTATTAAGAACTAGTCCTGTTCTTCACCGCAGGATAATAATCCTTAGTATAAGTCGCATTCAAAACAACTCTCCCACTAACACTCCCATCCTCCAACCTCACCCAAGTCTCCACCTCCTTGCCCAAAGACTCCGTATTCACTCGTATCTGTCTACTTCCCCTCGTCCACTTCCCATAGCCGCCGTAGCCAGTATGTCGTCCGAAGCAGAGAAATATACCATTGCCTTTGAGGTCCATGTCAGGATACTTGCGATCCCATCTATGGCACCAATCGTCCCCATGATCATGGCCAGAGAAGACCGCCATAAGACCTTCTGTCTGTAGCAAAGCTTTCATGAACGGGACGTCTTCGCCAGTATACTGATCCCAGAAGATGGACTGTGGAGCTAATGGATCGTCATCGTTAATACCAGGCTCTTTGTGGGGATCGACACCAGTCTTTTGGAACGCGGCGGTCGCGTAGGTGGGAATATGGACGAACCCAAGAGATGGGATGGCGCGTTTATATCTCCTCTTGTACTTTGAGCTTGTATGGCTCAGCCAGTTCGCAACCTAAGTTTCGTCAGCTATATCTACTGAACGATGTGGTTTACTTACATCAGGATGAACGAATTGCGTCAATCCAATATCCGAGCCATTCTTCGCAAGTTTCTGATATTCCCTGCCCCCATAGCTGTCGAAGAACCAAAGCAGCATCGCCAGCTCACCTCTTGAATATACTTCCAGCACATAATTCGTGATGCCGGCTTTAGGATTCCGCACCATGCGCTGAGTAAGACTGCCAGAATATTTCTTCTCCGCCTTGTACAATTTGGTTTGCGATAGGTTGTACGCACGGTCATGGTTGCCGTATGTAGATGCCCAAGTGAGGCCGCGGTCGACTAAAGGCGCTACGATGATGTCCAGATATTTCGTCGAGTTTTCGAAATGTGTGTTTTCGCCTGTTATTAAGTCTCCATTAAGGACTACGAGATCCTGTGATTCGTAGTCCAGTACATTATTCATTACTTGAGTTGTTTTTACGTCGGAAATTGGTCCCCATCCCCATTCTGGAGCTATACAAACGTCAGATGGGGTTTGACTTGGAAAATATGGAAGAAGTCGTACGATTATCTTCTCCTTCACCGTAATGAAGATCATTGAAAACGGTAATCTGGAAGGAGCCATCATGTCTGAAGTTCAAACTTGGTCCATAACCTGTCTGATTCACTGCCAGCCCGACAACATGCCCGATAGTTGTTAGAGACCATAGCAATTCCTGCCTCATTACGAAGCATATGAACAAAACAGACACAGCAGCAAGCAAGGCCAACAATAGCTTCCTTGCCAGTGAACTGCTAATCCGCCGGGAAGAGCGCATCCTGTCGGCCAGCAAGCAATCTTCCTCATCTTTATACATTCTCGCCATGGCCACCAGGGGATATTGGTGGTCTTGAAATGTGATCAATATATCTCAAAGATCATCTGCGGACGGGTATAAGCTAAGCTGGCTCTAGCTTGGCAAGGATTTATTTGCTAGCTGAGGAACTTGACCAGTCAAAAGTGCGATGCCCTCAACGTGAGGCTGCTTTAGCTGAGCTTTGGCGACCCCGCGGAGGGAATGCGGGAAGATCTCAAGTAAAGTATAACTGTCTTAATCATAGATTTATACTTACATTCTACACGCTCCTTCTAGGGGCGTAGGTTAACTAGTATATTAACGGCCTACGTTCTTAAGTATAAAGTATAAGACCTTAATGTAGTTTACTCTAACAGGTCTATAAGGATTAGGGCGACTCTTCTCTCCTAGCGAACGTTATACTACTATTAATAAACTACTTAACTATAGTTATACCCTAAATAACTTAGGTATATACTATGCGCTATTAAGTTTCTACTTATATTATAAAGTGCCTATATATAGGATTGTAATTTAGGGACTTACTCTCTATATATAGGACCTCTAAGAGTAGGTATTATTAGAACCCTAATAATTTCTAAGGGATAATAGAGGGGATAAAAATTTTTTATAATAGTAAGATATAATTCATAGATATAAAGATATCTATAAAAATAAGATTATAGAGTAGAAGCTATACGTCCCTTTAAGGACTACTATAGCTATATAAATACTCTTTAGGTCTAATAGTGTATTATATTTATATACTACTAAAAGCCTTTACTAAGAAAAATCTTTATTAAACTATAAATTAATAAGATAGCTAAATACATAGTAATTAATAATTTAATTACTACCTATAAACCTATTAAGACCTTGCTCTCTAATATTACTAAAATACTATTAAATAGTTAGCTAGAGCTAAGTAATTAATAATAATTAGGTACGTTAGATAGTCTTACCTACTAACTAGGTACTACTACTAGTTTTAAATCTATATTAAAAGACGTTATAATAACTAATAGAGATAATAATTATAACTATACTATAGTTCTTAGTACTTAGAATACGTTAACTTCGTTTATTAGTATTAAAGAACTAAGAGCTAATTTATCTTAAGATAATTAAGTTATTACCTATGTTAAGAAGTCCTTAAAGAAAATAAAAAGAAAAGTTAATTATCTTAATTAAGTTAATAAAAATATATTATAAGTAGTATAAGACTACGCTAAAGGCAAGGAATCGCTATAACCTTACTAGTACTATAAGTAAATAGGGCACTAGAGTCAAAACTATAAGCATTATAAGAAAGCTCCTAAATCTAGCTAAGCCTAAACCTCTACTACTACTAGCTCTATTATAAAAGTAATACCTAATTAATCTACTAGAGCTAGCTCTATCGTTACTATAATACTTAGTACTATTATAAATATAATAGCTCCTATTACTACTATTACGACTAAAACAACTATACCTAAGCTAATAACTATAGTAGAAGGATTAAAAAAGGATAGTAAGCTGCTAAAGTTAAGAAAAAGGGATACTATAAATCCTACGTTTAAGGCCCCTAAGAAAATAAAAAAGAAGGGCTAATAGCTTAAAGTCCCCCTTATAGCTAATACTAAGACCTTAAGCGACCTTAGCCTTAGGGTTATCTTAACGAAACGTCTTACTTATAAGAATATTATAAGAATTAAAACTAAGGATAATAAGTAGAAACTCTTTGTCTTTATAGATAGAGAGATTTAGAAGAGCTCTTATAGCCTTAATACTATTCGTAACGCTATTCTTACCTTAGGTAAGGTTAACCCTAATAATATCTAATAAGTCTACTTTAATAACTTATATAAGAATATTATAATTAATTATACATTAAAAGAAGTAGTAAAGAGAATAGTAAGTTATCTACTTACTATTCCCCTAAAGGATAGTAAGACAATAACCCTTAAGCTAATAGTATTCTAGCCTAATAATCCTTAAGTCTTCTTTACTATAACTATTTATAGTCTAGCTCTAGAGCTTATTATCTAAGGTCTTATTAACTCTTTAGATAATAGTAAAGACTCTAAGTTTAATATCTTAGGTAGGACTTTTTAGCTTAGTTATAAATTTAAAGTTATTAAGGATTTAGTGCATATTCTTATTTTTAATAAGGCACCTAGTATTTTAAAGTTTAGTTTTAGCGTTTACTATAGTAAGAGAGTAAGAAGGCTTAAGTTCTAGGCAGAGAATAATAAGCTAAATTACTACGTAGTCTATATAATTCTAAGAAATATTACTTACTATAGCATCTTAAAGTGCCTACAACTTATTAGTTTAGTTATCCTAAATAATAAGATCCTAGATCTAAAAACTCTTATAAGACATACTAACCTCCTCATTAATCTTATAAATAATATTATTAATAAATAGGTTACTTATTACTTTATTTAATGTATAGTCTATTATAAATACTATCCTATTTAATAATCTATACGCCTTAATAGTTACTAATAACATAGGAGTAGTATTATTATAAGAAGTGTAAATTATAAACTAACGTGTCTATAAGCTTTAAGCTTCCTATCCCTAGCTAAGGATTAAAATCTATAAACCTAAATAGAGTAAAATAGTATTTATACTTAATACTAACGCTTATAAATAGTATCCCTTACTAGATACTATTACCCCTAAAGAAATTACTAATAGCCTATATAGAGCTCTTTATATCTTCTATAAGGATAAAAGTAGCAAAGTCCTTATATATAATATTATATATAGAGATTAAGTTTTAAGTATTATTAACATTTATCTACCTACTATATAGGGCAGTCCTAAGGCAACTTAGCTTAAAGATTACATAAAGATTATTAGAGAATATTTAATACTTCTTACTTACAATATAGTAAGTAGAGATTAGAATAAGGTTAATAGTTCGTAAGATTCTATAGTAGACAACTTATAGCCTTATGCTATATTAGATAATATAAGAGAATTCTTAGTAGCCCTCTCTAAAGATATAGTAATATATAATAGCTAGAGAGAGATACATCTAGACTTAATCGTATATACTTAGTACTACTATAGAAATTGCTTAGAAGCTTTAAGGATTAATTGTATCTATATATAAGAAGAGTTACTAAATAGAGTAGTAGATTAGGATATTATATTTCTAGTACTAGAAGTTAATTCTGACTATAATATAGCTATAATAACTATAAAATTCTCTACTAATAGAGATAGGGGCCCTAGGTGATAAAGATTATAACTTAATCTACTAAAGTATTAAAAGTACTAAGTACTATATTAAGAGATTCTATCCTTATTATTTATAAGGGACCTATTTATAAGATAGCTTCTTATTAAATCTAAAGTAAAGAACCTCTTCTCTAAAGTAAAGTATTCTATTACTAAGTCTATAAGCAAACTAAAAATAAACCTACGTAAGTAAAGAGAGGCAATATATAAGAAAAGGTTAATAAATAACTCTTATAAACTCTAAAGGCAAATTAAGTCTATTGCTATAAGAGAATAGTTATTAGACGAGAACCTTTATAAGTACTAGTTATATACCTTGCTAGCTAAATATACTTTACTTAACGAAAAGCTAAATAAATAGTTCTTTAAAAAGGTGAAGTTATAGAATAATCTTACTATTAAGTCTCTTATAAACCTTAATAGTAAAATAAAAGATTTAAGTTAAGATATACTAAGGATTACTATATACTTTTATATGAACCTTTTTAAAATAAAGGAGAGTAACGCTAATACTATAACTACTCTCTTATTCTACTATACTATATGTATTAATAATAATTATAAAAGTACTTTAGTACAAAGGATTTAGATTAAGGAAATTAAAGCCTCTATTAGGTAGTTAGCTCTAAGAAAGTCTCCTAGTACTAATAAGCTTTCCTCTAAGTTCTATAAGTTTCTTCTTACGTAAGTTAAGAAAGAAGGAAATATAACCCTAATCCTAGTTTTAATATAGAGGCTCTTTTATAAGATTTAAATAGAAGGAGTAATTCTTACTAGCTTTACTAAAGGAATACTTATACTTCTTTATAAGAAAAGCAACTCTTAATAAATTTTAAATTATAGACTACTAATGATAATAAATATTAACTATAAGATTTTTACTAAGATATTAATATAAAGGCTAGTTATAGCTCTAAGCTTAGTAATTAGTAATTATTAGTTAGTATTTTTACTAAGTCAACTAATAAATAATAATATAAGGACTATTTAATTACTAATTACTTACTATAGGCAAAATAAACATCCTTTTGCTATTCTATTCCTTAATTAAGAGAAAGCCTATAATTAGGTAAGCTATTAATTCCTATATCTTATTCTACGAAAATTTAAAGTTCCTACGCTAGTAGTTAAATAGATATTACTTCTCTACGAGGAGGTAATTATATAAGTAACTATAAATAGCTACATAGGTAAGCTTATTTAGGTACAATCTAGAGTATATTAAGGAAACCTCCTTAGCTACCTATTATATATTATAATTATTAAAGTCTTAGTAAAAGCTATCCTAGCTAGCACTAAGATTAAAGGCTTATAACTATATTCTATTAGTAAGGTAATATGTCTTCTAATATATGCTAATAATACTACTATAGTGCTTTAAGATTAAGCTAAAATAGACGCTTTTATATATATTTTTAACCTCTTCTACTAAGTATCTAGCACGAAAATAAATTAGAATAAGACCTTCCTTTTATGACTTAGAGATACTAAGATTATTATACCTAGTATCTAAATTGTATTAGAATTTAATCTATATAAGCACCTAGGTATCCCTATAGGCCTTAATATTAATTTATAAATTAAGTTATTCTAGGCTAATATAATTACAAAATTTATAAATATTAGATTAACTTAGGCCTGCTTCTACTTATCCCTTAAAGGACAAGTCTTAGTTGCTAACTTGCTAATAATATCTATAATTTATTATTACTTAAGGTTTATTCATCTCCTCTATAAGGTTTTGCTAAAGCTTAATAAGTACTACTATAAACTAATCTAAGATAAGAAGAAGCTAGTAACTACTTTATAATTATAAGTATATTAACTCCTAATAAAAGAAGGCGTTAGAGCTTTTAATATTATAACTATTATAAATACTTTATTACTAAGTACTATTATAAGAAATATTAACTACCCTCTCCTCCTAGCGTCGCTATTAATAAGAGATTTAATAGCAAGAGCTAGTAAAGTTAAATCTACTATATATATAGAAAGAGTTAGAGATCCCTTTACTAGTTATCTTAGCTTAACTTTTTATATAATGCAACTTAAACTTAGAAGAATAACACTCTAGTAGAAGAAGAATTTTAATATTAATAAT
The DNA here is from genome assembly GCA_010405405.1 of Microthyrium microscopicum. Classification (NCBI taxonomy): domain Eukaryota; kingdom Fungi; phylum Ascomycota; class Dothideomycetes; order Microthyriales; family Microthyriaceae; genus Microthyrium; species Microthyrium microscopicum. Next base: position 165,450 of record MU004232.1, read on the forward strand.
AAACTAAACTTATTCTTTATTAGCAAACCTTTAAGCGTTAAAGAGATTATAAATACCTATTTTTAGTACTACCTAAGAATAGGAAAGATAAGCAATAGTAGTCCTAAAATATAAGACTATAAGGTCTAGCACTACATCTAGGATAACGGTGCTAGAACTCTAGGTAATATTTAGGACCCTATTAATAGGTAACTAATTACCTTCCTTAAGCGTATTAATGACTAAATTCATACTATAAGGTAAGTTATTAGAAAACTAATAACAAAACGACTACCTAAATCTTAGAGAGAGAAACTTTTAAATATTAGAATTGCCTCTTAATAAGGTAAATATTAATAGTATATATATATACATTTATTAAATAAGAGCTAGAGCTATTCTATCACTACTATTACGTTTTAGAGACTATATTAATCTATAATAAATAGTAAGCTAGAAGATGTCTACCTAGAAGGCTTTAATAATTAAGTATAACTAATAATTAGGGTCTACTAAGCTAGAATAGGCATTAAAATTAAGGCGATATAAATCTAAAGGTAAGTAAGGAAGTTTATTAATACTCCTAAAGCTAGTAATATAATCTAAAGAATATTATATCTTAAAGTTCTTACTAGTTTATAGCTTAACTAGCTACTACTAACTATATAAATATATCCATTCTATAACGTTAAAGACACTCTAACCTATATATAGATTAACTATAGTTTAGCAAGAAAAGTATAGGCTAAAGTAGTTAAAATATAGAAGTTTCTATCCTTAAGATAGACTCTATATATACTTCCTTAATTAATATCTAAAATATAGGCTTTTACTACGTTAGGCCCCCCTAAGGGCTCTAGTGCTATAAAATAGCGATTTAACGCTATATATAAAACTATTATATAAGCTATTTAGAAAGCCTAGCTTTCTTAGTCTTATAAATATATGCATTACCTAAGAATTCCTCTAGTAATTACTAATTACTTTATTACTATTATACGCTTAAAAATTATAAGCAAGAGAATCTTAGCAATAAGTAAAAGGTATCAAAGTAGAATATATAACCTAAAAGCGTTTTAAGCGTAATAAGGCGAGTAGCTAATAAAAATAAGAGTTTAGTAAAGTCTAAGATATCTATCTTAACTAAAGCCTCTCTAAAAGACTAATAAATTATAATATACTAGTAAAGCTAACTATAATAATAAAAGCCTTAATAGATTTTACCCTCCAAGCTAGTAGATAGGTTAAGTAAACAAGAGATAACTCTTAATACTTTTTAAAAAAGAAAAGTACCTTTTGTTACTAATTACTTACTAAAGATAGTAATTAAGCTTTAGCTTTAAATAATTAGACAAGATAGTAGAATAGTTATAGGTATCTACCTAGTAACCTAGTATAATTACTAAGACGTTAATATAACTAAAATCTAATTATAGCAAGCTTCATAAAGAGAAAGGGTTTAACTTTCTCGTACGCTAAGCGAAAAATATATTCATTATAAGTAGTGCCTATAATGGGTAGTTCTAACTCGCTCTATGCCTCCCAACTAAGGGTTGTTACTATATATATCACTCTAAAACAAAACTATTATTTTCGGCTGAGCTTTGGCGACTAACTGGCGATCGTCGACGATTAATATAGATAAAATGGGGTGAAACCGATAAGAATGGAGGTATTGATAGTCTCCTGTGGGAACCTTACGGCGCCATCATAGAGCAGAGAGATATATCATAACTATTCAATGACATGCTTAAACAGAAATAAGATGTATAAGAACATAAAAAGACTCTCAGTTTGGAAATGAGATGATGAAGTTGAGATGAAGTTGGACAAACGCTGCGATCGTCGTTGCAACGATCGGTTTCAACTCCTCATTGCTGTTAGCGTTTGAGAATTCAAGCATTGAAGCGTATCGAAATATCTAATTTCATAATACTGATCTCTTTGGTTAAAAACACAAATAAAATGTAGAATCCCAAAAATGTATGCAGATTTCCTGCTCTCCATCTTCAAGGTGAAAGACTGCCAAAAAGCACAGACCTAGCAACCGCAACACGCCTTTCCTCCACTGTTTTCATCGCGTCAAAACACCAACTCAACATCTCCAACACCCACCATTCCCACTCCCAACAAACTTCTCTAACGAATCGCAATTATGGGCGCGGCCTTCTATCCCCGCGCAACAGTAAAACGCATCACAAAAGCCCATACAAACCGCCCACTCAGCAAAAACGTCGACATCCTCATATTTCTGGACTACATGCTCTTTATGCAAGAGTACGTAAAAACCCTCCCTATCTACCCGTCCAATTACCGAAACGCATGAGACGAAGAGGTGCTGATATGTGTATAGTCTAGTCCGCGAAGCACAGATATATTCGCGACAACGCGGCGAGCGTGGGATATCAGCGCGCGCGGTACGGCGAGTCCGCGAGGTATGTTCATATTCATAAAAAGGTGGGAAGGGATGGGGCCGGAGCTAATGGGTTTAGGGATCGTTACGGAAGTTTCGGGGATGAGTGTTCAGCAAGATGTGGTGTTGGCACAGTATGAACGGGTCAAGCAGGCGTTGTGAAGACGATATACTTGATCACCCTGGCAGAAGAGACGCTCTCACGACATAAATGGATGACCGGGCTGGATGTAGGCACACGCTGGATGGTTGACGCATCCTGTTGAAAGAATTGGTTGCTCATATGCAAGGACGGGCGCAACCACTTGTATGACTGTTATGAACTTTTGATACCCCCAACAGATATTATATACGATACTCTTTCGGCAGCACAGTGTACATGAGAATCGAAGAACGAGAGCACAATTCAGCATCAAACCAAATTAACAATAAGCGATTATGTATTTCTATTATGATGCGATGCGTAAAACTGGGTATCAACAAAGAAGCGTCTATGACCTCCCCCACCGTTTCCAAAACTTCCAATCTCCACCCTTCTCTCCCCCTCCTCTCCGTGAGCTGCGTCTCCTCACTCTCCAAAAGTACACTGGCAGCCCAGCCAGCACAAACGCCACTACTATGAGCGTCTGGCCCGGCTGCGCAAACACTGCGCGCGAAAGCAGAAATAAGCTGACGCAGCAGAAGATGATCGGCGTGGTGATGTACGTCTTGTACGGCCTTTCAAGATTCGGTTCACGGATGCGGAGAATAATCAGCCCGAGAACTGTGGCAAAGTAAAAAGTATAGCCGGCAACGCCATAGAAGGTGAGGAGGGTAGCGAATTCGCCGACGATGATGTAGCAGGCGGTGAGGGAAGCGTTAAGGGCCATGGCATAGATTGGAGTGAAGAATATGCCTGCTTCGTCTGAGATGAAGCGCATGAACCTGCTAGGTGGACGCGAGAGAGTGGTGGATGTAGATGTCATGCGAATAGCAGATTGTTTGCCGACACCAATGCGGCCGAATATACTGGGGAGATAGCCTTCTTTGCCGGCGGCGTAGACAAGTCGGCCAGAGGTGAATGTTTGCGCATTGAGGGCGCCGAAGCAGGAGCCCGAGACGGCGAGGGCTAAAACGATTGCGCCGGCGCGGCCAAAGACTGCTTGACCGAATGCGACAGCGACGGTGTTGGTGGAGTTTATAACGTCGGATGGAAGGACGAGGAAGTAGGACAGATTGGCGAGGAGGTAGGAGATTATGACTGCGCCGAGGGAAGTGTGGATAACTCGTGGAAGATCGCGGGAAGGGTTGATGAACTCGCCTGTAACGAAGTTTACCTGTATATCGATTAGTAGAGTTGACAGCTACGAAGAGAATACTCACATTATCCCAACCATCAAACGCCCAGAGTCCAGCATACAATGCGACAGCCCATTGTGATACACTCGATGATGTTCCTTCAAACCAACCTTTAGTCTTCCACTCTGTGTTTGGATGACCCTCCCAAGAAAAGCCCGTAACAGCGACAATAATGCCAGTGACAGTAACTCCAAGTAATGCGAAGAACTTTAAAAATAGAAAAAGCTGTGCTGAGCGCATCCCAACCTTGGTCGATACGCAATTGAGCAGCGTAACCAGAATCAATCCTGTCAAAGCTACTGCTTTATTGACCCATGGGCTCACGCCTGTAGCATTTGCTCCAACGACAGCCCGAACCATGTATTCGCCAAAGATGATAGCAATGATAGCTGCAGATCCCGGCTTAAGGACACATACAGACGTCCAGGCAAAGAGAAATCCTGCCCATTCACCAAAGATCTTTGACAGATAAGCTTGCGCGCCGCCATTGAGTGGTATTGCTCCTCCTAGTTCTGCATAGCTTGCTGCTCCTGTCCATGCTAAAAGTCCAGCGACAACCCATATGATCAATGATGCGCCTGGCGAGCCGGCATTGGTGTTGACTTGTGCAGGCGACGAGAATATGCCAGAACCAATGATCAGACCGACAACGAGTGACAATCCATTAATGTATGTCAAAGTCTTGTGCTTTTCCAAAGATGTGCCATTCAAAGCAGCTGTTGGATCTGTCGTGGCAGCGGTTCCGCCGAGAGCTGCATATCCGGCAGCGGATGAGGAAAGAGGGAAGAAGTTGCCAGCGAAGTCGAAAGCAGACGAAACTGAGTATGATCGCTCTCCGCGCGTGAGTCTGTTGTGTTCGGAGGTCTCGTTCAATGGGTCGTCTTCGAAGGATAGGCGGCGCGAGGAAGGGGTTCGAGAGTTTGCAGACTCGGTGGAGTCGCGCTGAGACAAATGTGTGGAAGATGCAAGGGACGCGAGCTCAAGCGAATCTCGAGCAGGCGGCATGTTTGTGGACTCAGTCTATGGTCCAGGTCCAAAAGCATTCACCATGGCGAAATGGCGGATAAAGCGATATGGGTGAATTGATGCGAATGAGAGAAATGGAGGATTGTTGAAGGGGATTGTAGTGTGCATGTGGTGGAGAACAAGCAGCAGTTCAGGGCAGCCTCATGTCATGATCGGTCTTGGTGGTGAATAAGATCCGCATCCGGCCCGACTTGGCGTAACTTCTACTTTACACCTTCGCGCTTTCTGGTTGGACGCAAATAAGATTAAGCTTTATGTTCTGTAGAATAATGGAATTAATAAAGGCTTTGTGAAATGTGAGGCCGCTCCTTACTTTTCTTTTTCTTTTATGTCGCGATGTATACGACTCTACTTTGAGATGGATTGTGACAACAACTCTCGTCAAGTTTCACGATGTCCTGATCTTTTGTCTACAGACTTTCATTTTCGCACCTCTACTGCATTTCTTTTGAGTTGAACGTTCTTGGCAGCTGTTCCTTCATTGGGAAGATGATTTACATCTTGCATTCGTATCGCGAAAGGTACCGCAAGATACGTCACCCCTGAAAAGTCAAGTACATTTTATTTCCTGAGCAGTCAGCTTACAAGTCTTTGAACGAAACTACTCATCACATTGACTATCACAACTATTCTCGGCGATCAAGAGATTCAAGGCGATTCAATTCACGTTCAGCATTCAGGGGTCAGGAGTATGCGAAAACGACAATCTCACAACAAATCCCGGAGAGGATGTCAAAATTGCAAAAAGAAGCACGTCAAATGCGACGAACAAGGCCCTCCTTGTGCAAACTGTGTAGTTCGAAAGCTCGATTGTGTATACAGCAGAAAGAACTCGCCCGTAGTGGCCGCTCTTGTGGTCGCAACACAGTCGTCAAGAAGTACTCCAGCACAACCAAAGGAAGCGTTGCCTCCTGCTCTCACCATCACACCCGAGTTCCGAAGACTGCTCGAACTAGAACTCATGCATAGATGGTCGACCACTACATTCAAAAGTATTTGCTTCGTACCAGAAGAGTGGGAATACGCTCCTCACATCCTACCACGCGACGCTCTTCAATTCAGTTATCTTCTAGACGGGCTATTCGCCTTTTCAGCCCTTGATTTGGCTCTCAACTCATCAGGCGACAAGCGAGATGTGTATCTGCAAGCTGCATTAGAGTACTACAACCGTAGTAGCGTTGCCTTTCGACCCCATCTGGACCAAATAGCTGATGGAGATATCAACATGATCTACACCTATTCAGCAATGGCTGCATTCATGAATCTAGTCATTCCAGAATGTGCGCCAGAAACTCGAAATCCTCCAAAGATGGTGGACCGCGCAAAAATGTTCTTTTCGCTCACTTTAGCAACGACACAAATTGCGCTCGCTCATACAAGAGCGCTTACAAAGAAATCGCTTGTTGTGCGCGCAACTCTCGAATCAGTCAAAAACGCTTCGCTCGAATACCTTACAGAAAGTGACAGATTCGGCTTGAATCTGCTCGATCTAGTCCACCAGCAAATGGCAGAACAGCACTTATTCGTGGCCAGTGACTCTGACGAACACGGCAATATACCAACAGCGCGGCCCATATACCAACGCGTGACATCAACGCTTAAATTCGCCTTCGCGGAAGATGGCAGAGGCGTCATCAACGGAGCTTGTCTGGGATTTAGTGGTATGGTTGGAGCAGAGTATCTGGCTGTCTTGGACAAAGGTGAGCCATTGGCTTTGCTTATGCTTTCTTATTGGGGCGTTCTTATGCATAGACTGGCAAGCAAATATTGGTGGACGAGGGGCATTGGGAAGAGTGTGGTATACGAATGTAGCGACTTGATCATGCAATCATCTCTTTCATTAGTTCCAGCAGTCCAGGATGGTATAGCATGGACTAAGAACCAGGTCGAGGTCGATTCACTGAGACCATTAATGAATGAAGATAGTTTGCTCGAAGGTCATTCATTGGCAATTAGATCAATCTAGTAGACAGCATTAGGTATCTTGGTGAAAATGATAATCAATTGTAAAGAATCAGTCTATAGGTCTATTAAATGTGAAATGAGATTGCCTGATCTAGTGTTTCAAGATGTTGAGTTGAGCTTTATCATAACATCATTCCATGTCTTGTTTGAGAAGAGAGGGATGTCTGGCTCGCAAATCGTTCCAGATGCAGGTAACTCGCCTGTATGATAGTACTTCTGCGTAGCCTTGATGGTACATACCGAAGGCTGAGCTATTGATGCATGCTAAGGCAAACTATCGTCAGTCTCTACCACATACACAAACTCTGGAAGCGTTACTTACTCCATATCCGTGATGTTCCAGCAGAACACTACCTTCAAACCCAGAACTCATATTCTTCCCTGACACTATTGGTGTCACAGGGTCATATGTGTTGCTAATGAAGAGTACAGGATTCTTCGTTCTCACCATGAAATCTCCCTGATAGACTTCTTTAGCTTGCATTTCCCAGTTGGCGCACATCATATCTTGATGTACAAACACATCGCCCAAAATCCTCGTTACGTTATACTTTGCCTCGATGGCTGGTATAAAGCCAGCAAGAGTGGGTGTTCGAACTGATTTCTCAGAACACTTTATGCCAAAGACTGACTCTGGTGTAGTTGTTTGTAGGCTGGTGTTGACGAGGCTGCTGATCGACGTATAGGCTGTGATGTTGCCGCGATATAATCGATCTAGAGCAACAGCCAGTTGCGGCCACAACGAAGGGGCGTATAGGTCGAGAATTATAAGGTTTTTGAAATCGGGGTAGGCGACGATGGAGGATCCGTCTGTGAGGGGATGGTATTTGAGGTTGTCAAGGAAACTGTAGAAGTCGCTTTCCAGTTGGTCTGCAGACTTGTTGTCGCGAGCAAGGGGGCATGCGTCTGGGGTTGCTACACAGCCTGAGAAGAAGCCAGCAAAGGTCTTGTCCGAGTCTGTAAGCCATTCCACTTCACTGTTATAAGAAAATGTGGTCAATGCTTATTCATAGCGGCCCGGTTTTGATGAACTTACTAGGCATGATAGTACTCATGTGAGTTATCGACCCCGTCCAGAACCATTCTGTCAATCCTGTCAGGAAACATGGCGGCGACAGTTGCGCCGAGTACAGTGCCGTACGATCCACCTACGAGGCACTTTAGTTGCTGATTCCAAGTGTCATCCGAAGCAGCAAGGAGTATAAGCTTACCCCAATATCGCAGCATTCCATCTTCGTCTAACGCATCCACGACACTCATCAGGTCTCTAGCCACAAAAGCAGTTCCAACATAACTGCCAATATCTTTGAGTCGTTCATGACACAGATTGGCGAGGACCTGATCACTGGTCCACATTGTCCCCACCGCAGTGTCCGAAGCGTTGCTAAAGGCCGGATATTCCAGGCTCGCTTGTGCTCTTTCTGTATCATTGTAGCATGACATTGTCAGTGTGTTGACAGTCCCACTATGTATCATGTTAGTACTACCATATCATGCAGAGAGATACCTAATCTTACCGTGGATCAAAGACAATGAGATCATTCTGGTTTCCTGTGATACTAAGTGGAAAGTGAAGTTAGGATCAGGATTGGCGCGAGGCTGACATGGACTCTCTTACGCTAAGAACCGGTCCAAACCTGCTGCCAAACTCATTCGTCCGTCGTCCCCTGGTCCTCCGAAGTTGAATAGAATGCTTCCATTGGATGGCTTCTTGTATGCCGGGATTCTAAGCAACTCGAGGTTTATAGTTGCGGTAGAATTTGGATTTGTGTAATCCAATGGGACAGTCAGGTTTGCGCAGTCAATTGGATAGCTAGGGATCGGTTTCGCGGTCTCAAAGGATGTATCGCATGGGCCCCAATGAATGACATTGCTTCTTGTGAGGAAAACATTATCGTTGAGGCTCGGAAGAGATAAGGCGTTGGCAGTGATGGCAACAAAAAGGGGTGTAAGAGGTCCAAGGCGAAACATCTTGAACTTTGAAGATATGATTGTGTTAATGTTATTTGGAAGACGAGTCTATGCAGACATTCACAAATCTTCCGGGCTAGTTGTCTTTATATACACTATCCCAACTACCATACGCGTATACACATACCTGCTTGTCGACTTTGGTACCTACGAGGCTGCGCCTTGTTACCATGAAAAAGTGATAAACAGGTCGCAAATCTGCTTAATGATGTCAATTCAACAACCACAAAAGCCACCGACAAAAGCCATTTGATGTTTTGGTGTCATCCTGCGCTGGAGAATGGAGTAATGAGTCGGTGTTCTGCCTTGCCAATCCACCGGTTCCAGCTGACAATAAGCCACACATGTACAACACGTAATAGACGGCAGTAATCAAGCCATTGATGTACTTAAAAAGAGCGCAATTTGGGGTTTCTTGCCATAAAGGTCTCTGGTGAATGCACTGGTGGCGGCAAGTTCGTGATATATCAAAGGATCTGCAGTGCAGATACGCGTATTCAATGATTGGTCCAGCCAGCAAAGGCTACCTAGCAATATCAAATCCCCTGTTCTCTGTCAAACCTTCATCCGTCACTTTACATCAAAATATGGAAGAAGATCGCGTTTGGCATGAGCCTGAAGTCATCGTCTATGGCAATCTCATCACACCAGGCATTCGATGCTCCGCCGAAGCATACGACTTGGCCAACCGGAAATGGTATCAACTCAATGTAGATTCCGAAGTAGACGACGATGAATGGATGTCCCAAGTTATCGAAGAATCTATACTAAGCTACTATCGAGAACACGGAACTCCGCCGTCTTTCAACGTGATCAATGCATCTCGAGTTAGCAGTATCAGAACTTTTGACACAAAACCAAACGAAGTAGTTGCTCGTCCGATCATAAAAAAGCTTCACTACATAGAAGAAGAGAACTGTCTACCATCAACATCATTCAACGAACTAAAAGAAAAGCGCTACCTAGGTCGTGCAGTAGATCGTTGCCTCTGGAACGGTCACGACTGCGTGTTCAAACGAATCGAATTTGATGTTGATGTTAAACCTATCAGTAGAGAAATCACGACCCGAGAGTCATTGATCAAGGCACTTCAAGACACAAGCTGTAAAGATATATTACAAACAATGCAGGAGATATTCCATGTCATACCCATCCTAGCCGTTGTTTTGGCGAAAGGAACGACGGACGATGTGGTTGGCATTTTGATGCCATTTGGCGGTCCCAGTCTTGAGGACCTAGCAAAAACATCAGCAGCACTTCCTCAACAGATCACTGTCCATCATCTCATAGAGCTTGTAAAAGGAGTTCGTGAGCTACAACGGGCAGGTGTACTTCATGGAGACATTAACGATCGGAATACACTGTTCATGTCTTCTGAAGAAGGCACCCAACAGCTTGTTCTGGTGGACTTGGGATCAATAGCACCAGAGTATCAAGGCGATGCAAATGCCCTTGGCGACCTGTCCCTCTGGATTATGGAACGATCCTCTTGGAGCACCACTGAGAGATCAGCGGTGAAAAGGGCTACGGATCTCTTGCAAAATGGAGGCGACTTTGATAAAGCTTTGGAAGTGTTCCATATTGGTTGATCAGACATATCGAAACAATGCTATAAGGTTATTCTATCTACAAAGTCATCGTTTAAAGCCTACTATCGATGGCTGCCCAGCGGTCTTGGCCGGGCCAGTGTGCTCCAGGCCAAATGTGTCTCATGGCTTCCCAAATGTGACTAGATATCAATTAGCGATTGCGACCACAAACATTATGAAGTAGCTTACCTGACGTGAATGATCTCCAATCCAGCCTTGACCTCATCCGGAAGATCTCTAGCGTCCTTGCGATTGCCAATCGGCAAGAGAACAGTCTTGACACCAGCTCGTAGAGCACCAATGAGCTTCTCCTTGATACCACCAACAGGTGTGACTTTGCCACGGAGACTAATCTCACCAGTCATGGCGATAGTTGGCGGTACAGCTCGTCCGCTGAAGAGACTTATAAGGGCAATAGTGTGTGCCAATCCAGCCGACGGGCCATCCTTGGGAATAGCACCACTTGGGCAATGGACGTGAATGCTTCGGTTCTTCATAATGTCCTCAGCAGGATCAGTGGTCAGGCCAAGCTCGAAAGCATGCGCCTTGACCCAAGTCAATGCAACCTCGACACTTTCCTTGAGGACATCGCCAAGTTTGCCAGTAAGCTGGACACGACCTTTGCCAGGCATGTCTGCAACTTCGATGAACAGGATGCTTCCCTGTCCCCCAGTAGAATATGCGACAAGACCGGTGACGATGCCTGGCCGACTTTCTGTAGCGGCGATCTCTTCATCGAAGCGTTCTATGCCAAGAATGTCATCTAGATCTTCAAGAGACACGCGAGGATTGAATTCCTTCTTCTCAGTTGAATCTTGAGATTCAGCGAATTCAACAGCTTTGGATCGGCAGACACTTCCAATTTCTCTTTCAAGATTTCGAACTCCGGATTCGCGGGTGTATGAGGTTATGATCTTGTCCAGAACTATATCATCGATCTGAACTTGATCGGACCCAAGACCGTTTGTGGTGATTTGCTTGGGTATTAAATGTCTGGCAGCAATGTGACGCTTCTCTAGCGTTGTGTAGCCGGTGAGATGGATCATTTCCATGCGGTCCAGCAAGGGGGCGGGTATTGTATCGAGGCTGTTTGCGGTTGCAATGAAGAGCACTCGACTCAGATCGATGGGGATATTGACATAATGATCCACGAAAGCGTGGTTCTGTTCGGGATCCAAAACCTCAAGCATTGCAGCAGATGGATCGCCGTGGAAGTTGGCCATGCCCAACTTGTCAATTTCGTCAAGTAGGACAACGGGATTTGCGACTCCCACTTTCTTCAAGCCATTTACAATGACGCCAGGCATGGCGGCCACGTACGTTCTCCGGTGACCTCGAATTTCTGCTTCATCGCGAACGCCTCCTAGAGATATTCTGTTGAACTTCCGTCCCAACGCGGCTGCTACTGATCTGGCTAGACTTGTTTTGCCGGTTCCTGGAGGGCCAACCAGAAGCAGAATTGGTGCTTTGTCCAGCATTCTCTTCTTTTCTCGAATTCGAACTTCTTGTTCCGATGGTTCCGAAGTAATATTGATCTCATCCGCCTGATCTTCTTTGGTCTTGTCATTGCTGTTCAATTTGGCAATTTGAGAGTCCAGGTCAGCATTGACTGCTTGTTTCAGCTTCAATACTGCAAGATATTCAAGTAACCGCTTCTTGATCTTCTCAAGCCCATAATGATCATCATCTAGCTGTTTTCGAGCTCGAGCGATGACTGTAGTATCCAGATGATCCTCAGTGACCTTGGACCATGGTATTTCGGATAATGTCTCCAAGTAATTTCGGCAAACTTGATATTCTGCTTGAGCTGGATTCATCTTTTGCAGTCGACCGAATTCACGGTTTACAACTTTGGTAGCTTCGGGAGTCAGACCGGCATCGTCTAGTCGCTTCTTGAGTTCTTCCAATTCGTTCGCGTCGTCCTGACCTTGTCCGCCTTGACCTCCCATTGGTGGCAATCCACTGATCGGTATCGGTGGGATGTTTCCACCGTTCAAGCGGCTGTGAAGCTTCTTCAACTTCTCCATATCAATTCCAGATACTGGGGAAGTGGTTGTGATGGTCACCACCCGACCCGGGTTTTGCAATTTTACGATTTGTTTTTGTAATATTTCAATCACCTTTTCCAACCTCGTAGAAACATCTAATGCGGCCAAAACTTGCAGCCTATCTTCGTGCTCGGCATCCAGAATGCTGACCATAAAGTCCGCAACTTCCGCAGCATCATTGGCATCTTTACGTGTGACATATGGTTCCAATCGTTTTGCTAATATAGGACTGATGCTCGCGTTTCGAGCTCCAGGTAGGATAGAGGAGAGTCGGATCAGGGCTAGGTATTCCTTAGATAGTTGCTTGAGTTCGACAAAGCGTGCCTGCACGATAGGGTCGTTGGGATTGAATTCTACATCTTGTTAGCAAAGGACGGCGATCCATCAAATCCGCAACTCACCTGCTTCATGGACATCTTGGATCTGTGCCTCGTGGTAGGGAATCTTCTTGGTAATCTTCGTTATTTGGAAACGACTTATTCCTTCAACGATCAGAGAAAGCTCGCCTTGAACTCTACCCTGCACCCCAGTTATCTTTGCCAGAGTTCCGTATCCAAAAAGTTGTCTATCAGCATCTTGTATAGCAGATGGGTCCGATTCGCCTTCCGGTGCCGCTTCGATTAATCTCTTGCCATCGGGGCTCAGAAGATGGGAACCCAGCGGAACACATCCAATAACAATGGGATTATTACCACGAGGCGATGTAGAGATGCTATAAACGCGAGCAAGCAGTGCTGCAATGTCTGGACGGTATGCGATGGCGATTCGGAGAGTGACACCCGGAAGCAGTACTTGACCCTTCTGGAGGGGTATGACGGGTACGATCTTGGACTTGGATTTGCCCATGGTGACGGTGAGCGAATGGAGAGCACAGGAGGAGCGGATAGGAGGACAGGTGGGTAGATGAAATATATTTGAAGTAGTTGGTTATTCTAGAATGATCTAGTGGTGAGGGTGGTGATGAAGGGCTTGGCTTGGTAGAGGGTGAAGGCGCGAACCAACCTCGGTTGACTTTGCCTTCTGATCGAGTCTGACTTCGCGTGGCAACAGCCTTCTCCACCCAAATTCCACGCGACACCTTCAGTAATCCATCCAAGTATCGTTACATCTTGTCTTTTGCATATCAAGCCGACTAATGATCAGTAATCTCATCGTCAACTGATGGCAGGGTACCTTTATACTGGTCCCTCAGCACGCGACTCGACAACACCTTCCAGATCACGAGAAATACCGCCAGGTTTACCAGTTAAGAGCACGGATACATGTTCAAACCCTACGGTCCAAGGGTCTCTACCATAATATATCTCCAGGTTTGCGCTCGGAGCAATATGGATCATTCTTCTTATAAGCATTCATCTGGTAGTCACAGCGTCTCAACATCTGACGTACTGATTAAAGCTTCATTGGCTATACACTAACTAAAGTACATTCATAATTACTACATCCGGCTCTTTTTTCCAGTCATTATTCTCATGTCTACCCCCAACAAAATTGTAAAACCTGAAAGTTGTTTGTGGTAGCAGAACATAATTTGCGCTTCTTGGATGGGTCTATGTTCCAACTGGTGCTCCGCAAATCAAGTCTTGGCCAAGCTATGAATTGTCAGTGGACTAAATCACTTTTCAAAGAAGGTTCAACATACAATGGGGATAGCACAGCAGCGAGCGCGTTGTCCGATAGCAGCGCAGATGGACACGAAGTTGGTGCTGTTGGTTGGGACTTGAGGAGCTGCATTGAAGTTAGCACGATTCCATCTGAACATCGAGCATGAACATACGATTGGCGCAGTCAAGATCAGCCAGTCCAAGAACGTCAGTGGCACAACATTGAGTTGTTCCAGTGAGTCCGCTGCATAGCGGAACTGCTGCTTGTCGTGCAACAAGTGGTGAGCAGCTGGCGAGGCCGACGGCGACGATAGTGGCAGTGATGGAGAGCTTCATGTTTGTAAGTTGAAAAGGTTCGGTAGTAGTTTGCTGATCAGTGAATATAATAGATGAATTGGATTTGTGGTTTGGTCCAATTGGTAGAAGATCGTGCTCTTCTTATAGACATCAGACTCTTCTCTTAGAACCAGCAAGTCGGTCATTGAGAAATCAGGTTTCCAACAATGCGATCATTTTCAAGCAACATGCTGACGATCAATCGATCACAAACGAAAGAGCTATCAAGGGGCCTGACCGAATCATGCCAGTCACCTTGGGAAGAAGACGAACACGGCGTCGATCAGTATCAAAAGTGAATATATCATTGGACAGAAGCCAAGTCGTATAGTCCATTTCCAGGTTTGACAGGCTTGAAGGACTAGGACCACGTCACAGTGCCATCCTTGAAGTATTCGAGTGTGCTATAAGGCGTTCAAGTTATAGAGATCACATTCATGATGGGGCTGAAATGGCACTATCAATGTGCGACTGGGCGGCTTTGGATACTATCAAAGTGTATGGCTCATTTCTTTCGAAGCCAAGAGCATACGTCAGTTGTTCAAAGTAAGTGCGACGTTCAAATAATGCCTCGAAGATGCTTTGACGATAGACCGACTGGACTCGCGAAGATTACCCATGTGGCTATTGACTAAGTGGCAGCTCAATTGTCCGTTCGGACCAGTCAAACAGCCACACTGACAACCACTGCCACGTTTATCATGAGGCGAACAACGAGGAGACCGTTGGATCGGCAGTGAAGCTAGTAACCGCTCCCAATGGTATTCGTTCTAAATTCAACAAAGTAAGGAACAGGCCGAGCGTAAGGCTGGAAATGTAGGGGTGCACAGTATACACCGTTAAGTTTTTGAATATCCCTAGTAACCACCATGACGCCGACTTCACGATTGCCACCACAAGGTAGGAATTATGACGTGCGAAACATTGGGGCGTATGGGTAAATAACAAGCTAGACGAGATTCAAGGGGTGCATCTAGACCTGGATGTATGCTAGGGCATGGGTTGGGTTAGGTTGGGTATAGGTTTCTCTAAATATTTTTATAACTTACGTAGGTTAGGTTTTAGAAATATTATAACTTAATTTAAATAGGTTAGGTTTCTATAGGTCTAGCCTATAGGTTATATTTATTAATAGATAATTTAAATAAAGAATTAATATTATATAATTTAGGTTAATTTAAAAAGTTTAGTATAGTATTTAATAATTATATTTTACTACTATTTTTTTAGTAAGTTATAAAAGTATTAATTAAGATTTAGAATTAGTTTATTAGTTCTATTATTTATAAATAATTATATAACTATAATTCTTTTTCTATTTCTTAAAGTTTACTAGTTCTAATTACCTTTTTATAATAAAGTTACTAGTTAATTTTAAATACTTATTTAATAGTTTATAACTTAGCTAGTATATAGAGCTTTTACTAAGTTTATATTCTTTTATTAAATTATTACTCTCTTTATATAAATTATATAAAGATTAGCATTTATAAAAATTAATAACTTATAATTTAGAAAATAGAGGTATAACTTACTTTTAAAGTATATAATAAGATAAGCTTTTATTAATTCTTATAGATATTAAATTATACTACTTTACTAATATATATTTAGATTTATTAAACTACTATTATTATTAGAAGTTTCTTAGAACGTAATATAAATCTTATAAACTAATCTTATAAATAATATTTTAGAAATTAAAAGATTATAAGCTTTTTAAATTTAGTAGATTTTATATAGAGCTTTTATTAGTATTATAGTTAATATTTATAAAAAAAATAGAGTATATAAAACTTATTATTAGGTTTAGTATATTAAGGTATATAATAATAAGTATTTTATTAGTTATAATAGTTTCTATAAGTTAAAGCTTTTTTATAATAGTTTTTATAAGCTATAGTTAAGTTTTATTAGTACTAAGGAGTTAGTTATTAGTATAAAGTAGTTTATTAAAGTTATTATTAATATATAGAAGTTTATAAAGGTTATAGTTAAGTTAGAGTAGTTTATAGAAGTAGTATAAAAAAGTTTAAAGGTTATAAAAGTTACTATTAGGTTAGAGTAATTTATAGAGGATTTATAAAGAGATTTAAAGATTATAAAAGTTATTATTAAGTTAGAGTAGTTTATAGAGGTTATATAAAAAGATTTAAAATATTATAAAGTTCGTTAAAGTTTAGAAAAGTATAAAAAAAAGAGAATTAAGGTTATTTAGGTATATTATAGTAGTAATAAAGCTTTTTAAGGTAGTAAAGGTTTAGATAGTAAAAGTAAAAGGAACTTAGAGATTTTAAAGAAGTAAAAAGAGTTAAAGAAAGAAGAATAAATAAATCTTTTAAAAATATAAAAAGTAAGCTTATTACTTATTAAAAATTATTTTTTAATATTCTTTTATAAGAAGAGAATATTTAGAGTATTAAACTAGTATAATTTAAAACTTTAAAAGCTTAACTAATTAAAAAGAATAAAATAATAAAGAAGAGTAAATAATAGTAAAGCTAACTTAAAATAATAAGAATATTATAATCTAGTATTAAAATTAATATATTTTAGAAAGTATTATTTAGAAGACTATATATATATACTACTTTATATTACTTATATACTTTAACTTCTTTTATATACTTTCTTTTAATTAATAATAATAATTCTTATACTTTTTTTATTAGTCTTAGTTTTAGTTTTTTAGCCTAATTAATACTTATTTAACTTTCTAAAACTTTATTCTTTTAGTATAAGTACTAAGGAGCTTATAAATTAATTATTTTAAAATTCTTACGTAATTAAGAATTATACTTATTATATTAATCTTAATAGCTACGTTATAGAATATAATTACCTTAAAAAGAATAATAATACCTATATTAATTATAAAAATAATAAAAAATATAAGACTATAGAATATTAAGAAGCTTTTAAAGACTAACGTATTACTATTCTTACTATTTATATAAGACTTTTTAGATAAAAGTAGTATATACTTTTTTATTATTAAATTTTCTTTATTAATTTCTCTTAGTATTAATATTAGTAAATTTATAGAATTACTTAGTTAGAAACCTAAGCGTACTACTTATTAAATTAGACTATATTTTACTATTATTACTTTATTAGCTTATTATTAAGAATTAATAAAAATAAAGTATAAGAAGTCTAAGTAGCATAATATATATATTAATATTAATAAAAGCGTTACTTATAATTATAATATTATTATTAGCTATATTATTTTTAAGAAGACTTCTTAAATTACTTTTAATCTAAAATTTTATTAACTCTTCTATAAGTATAGTTACTAAGAGTATAATTTATAAATTTTATTTTTCTTTTAAGTTAACTTTACTTATAGATAGTAAGAAGCTATTTATAACGTTTTCTTTATTAGTTATATTATTAGAGATTTAGCTAATAAGGAAACTAGCCTTATTAAAGACTATTACTATTTTTAGATTCTTATTTTTATAAAAACTCTTAATATAAGTTTTTTATATTTAATATATATAAATTTAATTAATATTATATAAGAAACACTTTTTAGACTTTACTAAATTACGTACTATAAAGAATTAGAAGAAGGATTAAGAGTTAGTAGACTTTAACTATAAATATTAGCTATTAACTTATATTTAGAAGAAACTTTTAAAATTATTTTATAAAGTAATTATAAAATATAATAAAGCTAATATTAAAATTAATACTAATAAATTTTTAGACTTATTATAAATATAGTAGTTACTCTTTTAGTACTAGTCTTATTTTTATTAAAATAAAGTAAGAAGTAATTATAAATTTAATAACTTAGTATTCTAATTTTTAAGAAAAGATACTATTTAATAAGGCAATTTAGGAGATAAAGGATTAAGAAGTTTAAGAGACTAATAGTTTATTTACTTTAAAGCTTTAGAAAGAGGCTTAGAAATTAGTATAAAAGATATTAATAAAGTTTAAAAAGTTAGTAGTAGAGATTTACTTATATTTAGCTTTAAGTATAAAATTCTTTCTAGTTTTTTTAGTAGATATAAGTTAATTTATTATAACTAATACTTAATTTAGATAGAATAAGAATACTTATTAATTAGTATTAGCTTTAGTTAGAGTTCTAAGAAATAATATTTTTTTAATAAAGTATAATTAAATATTAATTAAAAAATAAGATTATAAATATAGTACTATTTAAAGTATTAAAATACTAAAATAGAACTATTTATTCTAACTTATATAAATCTAACTTACTATTTTTAACTTTATAATCCTAATATAATAAGTAGTTAAGCTCTAATATAAATAGTTATATTTTCTAATTATTTATTATTAGCTTTAATTAAAGACGCTAGTTCTATTTTAAAAGCTAAGATCTTTAATTTATAAGCTATATTATAAATTTATACTACTCTTATTAGCTATAAGTCTTTAACTTATTACTATAAGTTTCTTTTATATAGTTAGATTAATAAGATAGAAATATAATAATTTCTTTTATAACTTCTTAAGCTACTTTTTTATTTTATAGACTTTTTTCTTATATTTTAAATATCTATTTATTAAGAGATTACTTTAAAAACGTATTAGTATAAATAACTTAGTTTAAATCTAAGCTTTTAGTTATTTAAGAAAAAGAGTATATATAAATAGTATTAGTAGTAAGTAATAATTAAGCCTAAAAAGAATTATTTTATAAATATAATAAAATCTTTATTATAACTTAAATATAGTATTAATAATAAGTTAGTATTAGTAAAGTTAACTTAATAGTTTATAAAACTTTTAATATAATATAAATAAATATTTCTTTAAAATATAGAATATTAGTAGTTTATTAATTATATATTTTTTTCTTTATTACTAATATTATTATTTATAAGGAATATTAGCAAAAAAAATAACTTAAATAATAATATTTATTTAATAATACTAGAGATATATAAAGAATAAGAATAAAAAGTTATAAAATAGATAATAAGAGTTTTATAGTTTATTTTTATTAGTAAAGAAAAGGTAGATAGAGAGAGGATAAAAAGATAAGATTATAAATAAATAAAAAGAAAGTAATAAAGATAGGCGTAGAGATTATAAAGAATTTAAGATTAAAAGAGAAATTCTAAGGAGTAAATAAATAAAGTTAAGAAGAATATAGTTACGTTAAAATAATAAAATAAGCTAGAGTAATATAATAAAAATTAATAAAGTATAGATTATATAGTAATTAATTAAAAGGAGTAAATAACTTAATAGAGTAAGTTATAAAATAATTTATAGCTTATAATAAATAAAAATATTTAGAATATTAGCTTTTAACTTAGTAAAACTTAGTTTAAACTAATAAGAAAAGAATACTATAATAAATAAATATTTTAGAAGGTAGAAGCTATAATAAACTTCTTAGATTTTAATTAATATTTTTATAACTTTTTAAAACTTAGCCTTAATAGTAGCTTAATATTAGTATAAAGTTTAGTACGCTTTAATTATAAAATGCTAGTCTTAATAAGTTTTATTATTTCTAACTTCTTATAATAAATTATTTATATATTATTACTAAATATAATTATACTTTAAGACTATAACTCTAAACTCTTTAAGTCTATATAACTTTTTAATCTTTATAAGTTTATTTAAGTTATAATATTAACTTTACTTTTTACTTTAAATTTTACTTATTATTATTTTTTTATCTTTTTTTCTTTACTAAATTTTTAGTAGTATTTATATTTATTTTACTATTCTTTTAAGTAGTAAATCTTAAGAATAAATTATAGTAGAAGTTATCTTACTATATTAGGCAAACTCTTACTATTATAATTATATACTTTTATATAATAAACTTTAAAAAATTTATTATAAATATTTCTAGTTAGCGTAAATAGTATAAATTTAAATTACTATAATAATAATAATATTATTTATGCTTCTTACTATTAATATCTATACTTATTTACTTTTTAAGATTATAGTTCTAAAACTTTCTATATAAAAGCGCTATATAATCTATAAGTAGCTAATTATTATTTTTTAATAAATATTTTAGTAATAATGCTTCTTAAATAGCTATTAATAATAGTTATAATTTTTTCTAGTAGTATAACCTTTATAATTAAAGATAATTAAGGTAAAGAGTACCTTAGTTACTTATTTTTAGCTTTATAATTATTTTTAGATTAAAATATTCTTTACTATTTAATTATTATTTAGATATAAAGATATAAGTAGGTTAATTTAGATAGTATTTTTTATTACTATAATAAAGAAAATATAATAGAGATTAATTAGTATATTATCTTTTTAAATTAAGTATAGAGATTAATAGGCTATTAAGATATTCTTACTTTAAGGTTTAAACATTATATTAAGTAGTATAATAAAGTTAATAGTAGAAATAATTTTTAGATTTAGTACGTTTTATATAGCGTATTATAACTACTTAAGTAGAACTAGTATTACTTTTTAGTAAATATATTAGTTAAAAAAGATAAGATAGCTAACTACTAGTAATAATTAAATTAAGTATAGATTATATAAAGAAATAACTTTATAAATCTCTAGTTTATAGAATTACTTTTAGAGAAAGAAGATTAGGTTAAGTAGTTCTAAGAAGGACTAAAAAATATAATAAATTAAGAAAAAGTTTAATAGCGTAGTAATATAAAAGGTTAAAAGAAGAAATACGTTATATTAGTTATTTCTTAAATTACTAAATTAGTTAAATTAGCGTAATTAAGAAGTAGATAATTAAAATATAGAGTATAATTAATTAATATTAAAAGAGAAGGAAAGATAAATAAAAGTTTCTATAAATAGTATTATAAGATAATATAAATAGTACTAGATTTCTAATTAATACTTTTTTAATTTACTAATTTTATTTCTTTAGAACTTTAGGTTTTTTTAATAAAGTTAACGCTACCTTAAATTATATTTTTTTTTACTTTTACTTCTAATTCCTTTATATTTAGAGCTAGCTTAATAACTTCCTTCTTATTATTATAATCTACTATTTAAGATAGAGGTACTATTACTAATAGTATTATCTTAAATTCTCCTATTAGCATATTACCTTTTAGCCTATTAGTACCTATCTCTCCTATTTTTAGTATAATATTTAAAGTATTAGAAGAATTTAGTAATTAAGGAAAAAAGGTATATTTATAGAGTAAGGATACTAATAATTATTTTTAGACTTAGTAGCAAATTATATTTTAATTTACTATTAATTAAGAAAAGCTAATTTCTATATAAATAGATTCTTATTAGTATAGTAGGAAAAAAAGCCTTATTTAGAATAGTATATAAGTAGGTACTTTTAAGTTTATTAGCTAGCTTTGTTATTACTATATTTATTATTATAAGTTCTTTAAATACTACTACCTTTATAAAGATAATACTAGTACCTTTCTTATTAAGTAAGGATTACTTAATAAGTATATTACTTTTTAGAATTATAATAATATTATTATAGCTAAAGGTAATAAAGATTAGATTATACTTAATTAAATAAAATTAATTATAACTTTAGTATATTTAATTCCTATTACGTTATATTATTATTAATTATAATATTTATAGATATATAACGTAAAGCTTAAGGCTACCTATAGCTTTAATAAGTATAAGATTATATTATAAGATTTTTTTATTTTATAAGCACGTTTAATTATAGCTAAGGGTCTTTTTCTTAGTATATTTAAATTATAATTTATATAGTAAGTTATTAACTACTATATATTATTAAGTATTTAACCTTAATTTATTTTATAGAAAACTATTACTTTAGAAGTTATAAAATAAGTTATAATTAATCTTATAAAGTTAAGAAAGGAGTTTATTTAGCTAAGTAATAATATATATATTAATATTTAGTTAGATAAGTAATCTTTAAATTTTACTTATAAAGAGTACTTAGCTATTATTAGATAATAGATTACTTTATAATAAGAATAAAAGAAGAGGCTTCTTAGCTTTCTTTTTATTATTAGAAAGTCTATAGGTAAGACTTATACTAAATTTATAAGTAATATATTTAATTAATATAGCATTATTAAGAAGATTTATTTTATTATAGTTAATAATACTAGTAATAATAAGATAATAGTACTTATATTAAATATATATTAATACTTTAAGCGTACTATAAATATTATTTAAGTTTTTTATATATCTTATATTATTTAATTAATATAAAGCACTTTACTTTCTTATCTTAGCTATAAGTCTATAAATAAAGAAATTAAATAAGTATTTATTAAAGAAGATATTTTAAAGGAGAGGAAACTTACTATAAAATATAGCTTAGTCGCTTTTACTTTATATAAAGTAAGTTAGTTCTTATTTTTAGTAAGTTAAAAAAGTATTAATTAGAATAACTAATACGATTTAAGCTTATAGTATTATTAAGTATATTAGCTTCTTTAAACTATATCTCTTTAGGTTTTTTGCTTACTTAGCTAGTTTTTATTTTAATAAATTCTAAATATCTAATTTATATTCTATTAATAAATATTAGAATAACCTTAATCCTTATAGTAACCTTTAGCTAATCTAAGATATTAAAATATATTAGGACTTAATAATAATAATAGAACTTTATCTTTAAATTATTAAGATGCTTCTTATATACTTCTTTATTATTAAAGCTTATAAAGTTAGAAAAAAGAAGAATTAGTAATAGATAAGGATTTTTATATTATTTAATATAGAATAGGCTAATATTAAGTATTTAGTTTAGCTTACTACTCTATTTAATACTATAATTTAGATTCTTAATAGATCTAAGGCTCTATTTATTTATAAGGTCTTCTTATACTTTTAAAAGCTCTTTTAATATATTAACGATAAGAAGGCTATTTTAGGTAAATATATATTAGTAAGTACTTAACTATATTAGTAGAGTAAACTTTAGTTTAGTTTAAAAGAGGCTTAAGAGAAATTATAAGTATATTTTAACTTAATATAAATTAATATTTAACTATAGTATATTTATACTTTTAGTTAGTTATTATCTTCTTATATAGCTAAGTTTACTTTTACTAACCCTTAGTAAAAAGACTACCTTAGTTTAAATAGTTTATCTTAGCGTAACGTAATAATTAAAGACCTTTATAAAGTTTAGCTTAAAAAGTATAGTAATTTAAATACTTAATTTAATAATATAGAACTAATTATAGATAATAATAATATTATAATAGATAATAGCCTAATTAGCTTATTTTTATCTAATAAGTTTATATAATACTTTAAAAGTAGTATATCTTTATTATTATATTATTTATAATTTACTAATATAATAATAGTATTTATAAAGAATAATAATCTTCTCCTTACGTAGAAAGAAAATAATAATTTAAACCTTTACTTAATAATAGCTTATATAGTATATAATTATCTTTATATATTAGCTACTAAAGTTAGAGTAGAACGTATTTTTTTTATTACTTATAACTAATTTAAATATAATTATTTCTACTCTCTTTAAATATTTTATAATCTTATACTATTATAAGATATACTTTACTAATATAATAATAATAAATTTATTAAATTAATAGCTAATATTTTAGACTATTAAGGTAGTTCTAATAAGATTAAAGTAAAGGTTAGTATACGTAAAAAATATATTAATATAATTATAAAATAACTTATAAATACCCTACTTAATTATATTTATTTTAGTAATTTTAATATTATATACTATTAGATATTTAATTATATAACTTATTATAAAGATTTAGATAGGTTATTTATTATTTTTAATAGGAAAGATAATTTAGATAATTTAAGTAAGAATAATAATATTTTAAATAAGAACGTAAATAAGACTAATAAAAATAGTTTTAATAATAAAAATAATACTAGTTTTAGGTTTACTAAAGAAGAAGAAAACTTTAAGAATATTAGTATTAGTAGATCTATAGGCTTAGAGACTTCTTTTAAATTCTATAGTATAGATTTAGATAATAGTAAGAATAGTAATAAGGTAAAGAATAGTAATACTTAAGACTCTTTTTATAGATAATTACTAAAAAATATTAGTAGGCTTCTATTTATAGTAGCTACTAGCAAAAGAGTTTATAAACTAATATTTAAGTCTATTTTCTAGTAGAAATTAAAGAATAAATAAAAGTAACTACTAATAGATATAGTTTTTAGTAAGGTTAGTAAGAAGAAGAAGGTTTAAATTAGTTATTAAGGTTTTAGTAGTAGTAGTTAGTTAATATATAGTTTAATCTATATACTATACTAAATATTCTAATTAATACTTTTCTAACTCTTTAATTTATATACTAGATTATTTTTATTTACTTAGCTTTTATTAATTATATTAGGTATAGTAACCCTTTTTTTATAATTTAAATAAGTTACGTACTAAATAAACTTTACTTAATAGGTTTCTAATTTAGGTTCTTTAGGTTCCTTAGGTCTAATTTATAATAATTTTATCTTACTTAGGTTAGGTATAGGTTTTATAAAATATTTTTAAAACCTAACCTAACGCTAAGAACCTATATATATTAAGTTAACCCTAATAGGTTACCTAACCTATGCCCTAACATACTTAGATGTAATCCTTGCTCCAATCCATGGCCTATCGTGTCTTCTGAATAGCGCTTTAACAACAACATGTCCAGGTACCGCGCACTTGCCCAGAAAGGCAGGTCTCTCTACTAACTATTGGGTCAAGTTCACTCTTATATCCACCTAGTATTTAACGTTGCAATCGATTACAGACTGGTATTTCGTTTGTATTCGATCAAGTTGTTAACAGAATCAACCTATACGATAGCGACAGCAATAGCGAGTCAAGATGCTTGCAACTCAAATTCACGCTCGCCGAATTTCGATTCTCAAACGAACAACTTGCCCCCTAACAACTCGACATATACAAAAAGCGCTGTACAAGAACTATATCATTGCTACTCACTGGCTTTTCTCAGACACGTCCACAGGTGATCAGCTGCAGTGCTTCAACCTTTAGTGCGGACAACGTAACTTTGGCCTTAACCTTCATATTTTGTACTACATGATGTTAAGCTATCACAAAGAGGCATTAGGGTAAGTCATTCTGCCGTCTCTCATCTTTCACAGTGGGCAGTCTTCCTGTAGGGCTCATCTTATACCTGTCTCACCTGCAGTCTATTGGTGACCACAATAGAAATCAGTCAAGCTCTGAAACATCCCAGTAGAAGGCCAAACCGTACTCCTTTGTAGTTACCGGGTAATAGGAAAGATCATGAATAAGTACCTATATAGGACGAATTTTCAAAGGTTAGGTTGGCCATGGAGGTAGTTATACAAACAGGCAAACTCACAAGTTGATGTTCACAAGCCCATAAGGATCAGATCGACCAAATTTGATTTGAATAGATGAATTAAGCCCGCACCGCAACCAGTACCTGCGCAGCATTAGATTAACTTCCCAATTAAATCGAACATGACTGGGCGTTTGCACAGTATCACCAACCTTGGCCAACCAACTTTACTCAACATTTCGCAACCACACATCCGGAGAACCTTCAATACATTCAGTGTCCCACAGGACACTAAAACCCGCCGATCGAAGCTTGTTACGAACAATTGCGCCTCTCGCGATGCTCCCACGGTCGTTTCTGGCCGCTGTCGCCAGTGCGCTGTTCGCGCAAACTGGACATGCTACTCGCCTTATCGAATCCTCGTCGTTGGTGCCATGCATGAAGAACTCGAGTTTCTCTGCCAACATGTTCCATGTTGTGTTCACGGCAGATAACTCGACCCTTACATATGAGATCAATGGCGAATCCCACGTGTCTAGCAAAATCATTCTAGACGTCAATGTTGTTGGCTATGGCTATCCGGTGGTACAAATCAAGGTAGATCCGTGCGAATCTGCAGATTTGAAAGGATTATGTCCGATGATATCTGGGCCAATACCAGATATGAAGTCCAATTTCATTCTGGATAAGAAGGCTCTTGCTTCAAGAGTTCCAAGTAGGTCATAAGCAAAGTTCACAGGCAAGTTGATGATGCTAATTTGTAAGGCATTGTTTATTATATACCCGACCTGGACGGCAAAGTCAAAGTCTGGATCAATTCGACGGAAACAGCGGACAGAACACCTCTGGCTTGCGTCGAAGCGGAAATAAGCAATGGAAAGACAGTCAATCAAGCAGGAGTTGCCTGGTCTCTTGCTCTCACTATTGGACTATGTCTGGTAATCTCTGGATTGATGTCTGGTTTCGGGCATTTCACGACCTCTGCCCACGTTGCGGCAAAGAGTCTTGCGGTGATGGCCTATTTCCAGGCGCAAGCTCTCATAGGTACGTCGAGGACATTACTCAATGCAACCTTAGCTGACCACCTATAGGAATGACTTCAATTCCAATGCCCCCGATCGTACGCGCCTGGACCCAAGATTTCCAATGGAGCATGGGAATTGTGAGAGCAGACTTCCAGCAACAATTTGCAACATGGTATCAACGAGCAACAGGTGGAAATCCTGCAAGATTACTTGGACAATTGGCTACGACTTCAGTCAGTCTACAAAAGAGATCTAACGAAAAGAGCGGAAATTTGAAAATCAAGACACTCAGAGGCATTGAAAGAGTCAGCTTTGTTGCAAAGATCGAGATCACCAACACCTTCTTCACGGCTTATACATTTTTCGTATTCGTTATTGTGCTTGTTGCACTGAGTATAGCTGCCTTCAAGGGCATCTGCGAGCTTCTCACCAGAGCGCGGAAGATGGACCCTTCGCGATTCGCAGAGTTTAGAGCTGGTTGGAGACTGGTGGTCAAAGGAATTCTTCTTCGCCTGGTATGTCTATCAGAAAGCTGAAGATCAAGGTACTAACACCTTATAGATTCTGATCGGATGTACCCCAATGATCGTCCTCTGTCTCTGGGAACTCACCCGCCGAGACTCCGTCGCAGAAGTCGTCCTCGCCATATTCATGCTTCTCTTCGTAATCACCCTTCTCACCATCGCCTCTCTAAAAATCTGGAGAATCGCCCGCCGATCCGAGCAACTACACAAGTCACCCGCCTACATGCTATACTCCGATCCCACAATGCTTCAAAAATGGGGCTTCCTCTACATCCAATACAAAGCAACCATGACCCCCTTCATGCTCGTCGTCCTAATCCACGCACTAATCCGCGGCGCCTTCGTCGCTTTGGCCCAACGAAGCGGCTACACCCAAGCCATCGCCCTATTTATCCTCGAACTCGCACTCCTGATCGCCGTCTGCGTGGTAAAGCCATACATGGACAAAGTAACCAACACATTCAACATATCAATCGCCGCCATAAACTTCTTCAACTGTCTCCTACTCCTCCTACTATCCGGCATATTTGGTCTCCCGCCACTAGCAATCGGCATTCTGGGTGTTCTCTACTTTGTCATCAACGCCATCTTCGCCGGCACAATCGTGATAATGACGATCATAACCGCCGCCCGCGCCATCATCTCCAAAGACCCCGACAGCCAATACCAAGCGATGCCCGACGACCGCGTGTCGTTCGTAAAGAGCAGCACCGCACTCGAAACAACCGAACTCGAAGCACTCGGCAAAACCGCCAGGGGCGAATCGCGCCAAAGTTTCTACAACTCGCTCAACGCAGACTCACGCCAGAATTTGACCTCACGGCATCCAGCTAGCAGAAATGCGAGTAGGACAGGATTTTATGCGCCAGATGGACGGTTCCAGAGCCAGCCGACAGGTTTCGCAGCGGATGACAATGAAAGTAGGCAGAGACAGGTGAAGAAGTATGAAGCTGATTGGCGGCCGTTTGGAAGTGAGCCGAATGTTAGTAGTGCGGCGAAGATCAGGGATATGAATGGGCGGTATTGAGCTCAGTGAACTGAAATGTCACGGCCGATCATATAAGGTGGAATGGGATGGGAATGTGAATATTATGGAGTTGGGTCTTTGGGCTGCATTGTGTATATTATGGCTGTCAATGGGGAATAAGTGTAAACTTAATGCATAGGGCACTGGGAGTTCATTTGAATACGCATGAATATGAAGCGTTCTTGCCGCTTATTTCCTGATAATTGCATAGTAGTGTCTTCCACAATCTGCTGGTTCTTCATGGCCACACTTGACTGGAGCTATACAATGGAACGCCCAGCAATATAAATAGACGGTTAATCATACCTGTCTTCCTGCTAGACTTTCGTTAGAGGTACCCACTGTCTCAATATCTTGACCTAGGAACTTGGCCACCAAAGAGTAATCATCTAATCATCATCATCCTCAGCATCGACTTCAGACTCGCCAAGTTCAATACCCGTGAACTTTTGCTCCAGATCCAACGGATGGACAAGACGACCGGTAGCATTCTCGAAAGCCGTCGCAATAGTTTCCCACAAGTCATTGAGGGAGAACTTGATGATTTCGCGAAGTAGTTTGATCTATGAATTATGAGCATCTGATCATAGTAATCATATGAGGTTAGCTACGAACCTCATTACGACTTAGATGTCGGTCAGGCTCAGGATATGGAATGCGGACATTCATCTCGCGAGGTTTTTTGCCTTGTTTGTTGTTCTGCTATTGAAGTGATTAGATAGACCAGCTTCAGTGCCTGTGACAGTGTCATACCTTTTGCGAATCGTTATTCTGTTGATTGCCAGACTTATCCTTCTTCCCCTGATTCTCCTTTCCCTTCTCTTCACCGTCTGGCTGCATATCCTTCCAAACCGCCTTGATGAAGGCCTCCGAACGCTTAAGTTCAGCAGCAATATCCTTCCAAGACTTATTCTGGCCCTTCAACCCAATAAGTTGAAACACCTCTTTATTCGTCAACGGCGCATCGCCAGGTCCACCTTGAATTTGACCTCCTTGAATTTGTTGATGTGTCGGAGCGCCCTGGAACTGTGGATTCTGCTTGCGCCAGAGGTAAGCATATGGACAGATAATCAAGATGTAGAAAAACGAAAAGAAGAGCAAAAATCTAGCAACTTCCACGAGGGGCCAATTGACGTCTGGTTGCTGATACCAGGGTAGAGGCATTGCGTCAATATTTGGTGCAGCGTTGAACGGCTTGGAGGATTTCATGGCTTGTTCTTGCTGCAATCGAGACATTAGGGCTCCGGTGCCGCAGGAATGCAGTGATTCCGGCGCTGTATCAAGCGGTGGTTTGTACTTTATCTGCATCGGAGTGACTGATGATAGATAGTGGGTATGGAAAGTTTCGGACGGGATCAATTGCAAGTATTTCGGGCTAGGTGCATATCTCGGGTAGTGTGCATATGGCAGGTAGCCAAAAGGATTAAGGTGACAATGCGATGGTGTTGGGAAATGGCTTGTGGTGAGGAAATTCAACAAACTCGACGAGAGCTCCAGAGGATCGCAACTGAGAACAAAGAATTATAACAAAGACAAAGAACTTACTATGTTTTGCTGTTTGGTTACACCACGACGAACCCAACCAATCTCATTGTTGTTTTCTTTTGGAGTTTTGCGCACTCGGGCAATTCGAAAGGGTCCAAAATAAATATCTTCCACAATGCCTTTAGACTTTGGATGTTGCTGGTTTTGCTGCTGAGCTAATTGCTGGGCCAATTGCTGGGCTTGTTGTTGCGCCTGCTGTTGCGCCAGTTGCTGCGACAGTTGCTGGGCTTCCTGTGTGTTCACCATCTTGTCGTTGATTTTGGGAGAGTTGTTTGGTGGAGAATATGGAGGATATGGAGAAAATAGTGTGATCTAGGAGCTTGCAAGAGTCCTGGAGCATATCAAGTATCGGAACGTTGTTCCATGATGTATAGATTGCTTTGGAAGGCAAGTGCTTTCTTGAGGTTCGAATGTTGTCACTGGGAGCCTTGAGGCCAGCTTGGACTGCCCATAACAACCCACCAGCTCTGCATCTCCACTTGAAAGCTACGCTCTCAGGAAAGTTCGATCGCCAGACTTGAAACTTTCAGCCTAAATATGAGAATACATAATGATCACGACGAAAATAATACAAAGAACAAGGCCTGGCCAGAGGGAATAATTGGACAAAGAAAAATGTGAGATTTGGCATATGACTAGGGAAGAGGCAGTAGATGACCCATGATTGTCCAAGCTAGGCTACGAGCAAATCTTTTGATGTCACCTCACGCACATCTCATTCTCGAATAAACAGTGCCTTAGCTGGATCTCGAGAGCATGTCAGAACATGCGTTTGTCTTTTCAGCGTAGTGTGAGTTCGTTGGATTCGTAAATCGTCTTCCCAGCTCTTTCCCTCCATAGCGGATCAGACTCGTAATTGTACGCGCGCGATAGCCAACGTAGTTCCGTACCGTGATACTTTTGGACAGGTGTTGTAGGAAGTCGATGAAATGAAGTTGGAAAAGAGGCTTGAGATATCCATTCGGGGTTAAGATGTCTGCCTCGGAGATAAATGATTGGTGTCAACGGCAGCGGACAGCCGCTTGATCCCGTCAGAGGCGCAACGATTCAGTCAACACCATGCCCATCTCGCTGCTTCTTACCCACATCGTGTCCTGTCCTGTCCCGCCAACACCTTCCTTCCGCCTCGACAGGCCGCTACCCGCTTGCTAGTTATCGGTTTCCATGGACTGTTGTTTGCACCTGCAGTTGTCCACTGCGTAGCTGCCATCCTGGCTCTATCAGCAATCGCCTATCCGACGTAATATATCTGCTGGCGCTGCATTCCACCTTAACTGGTCAAGTGTCTCGCTATGGCAGACTCTATCATGCACCTCAATGCTACCTCCAACTCGTCACTAGCCCACGATATTCTCTTTGCCGTCCCTAGGCTAGCGCGACGCGCTGGAGTGTTTGCCATTCACTTTCTTCCTGAGCAACTTGATGGTCTTTTCGGAAAAGTCTTGACTCCTGGACGTTTTGTTGCGGATGCCACAACTCTTAGTAGTACCGTCAGCAATCTATCGACCGCCAGTTCTTCTACGCCCTTCATGAGTCTTGCTACGCCCTCCGCCGTTGAGTCGGCTGCTGCCGCGGTAGAGTCCCAACTCAAAGCAACTTCTGGCTATTCCATGTCGTCTATTTACAACTTCTTGCGCGGAATTACAACCTTTAGCAGCTACATCATCTCGAAATGGGCCCTGGCTGCAGCCTTGATGGTACCACACACCCGCTTTGACTACATCCCATACTAATCTCTATAGGCATTTACCCTCGGCCGCGTCCATGTCTTTGCTTCCTCTCGTGTACCATTGCATTTCAACTTCTTTACCCGAGCCGCCCTATATTCTGTTCCCATTGCGCTTCTTGCCACCCAAGCCCTCCAGGTTCTTCAGGCTATACGATGCCAGACGTCTCCGGATTGGGCTGATTTGCGATACCACAATTCTTCAAAACAATATTCACTCGATTTCGCTGGGGAAGCCGGATGGCTCCATCACTTGAGTTCCTCAGTCTTATATTGGGAGACGGACAAGACCTCCTGTCAATCGGTCGGCATGGCTGGACTTAAGAAGTCTGACATGCCTCGTGGTTCTCTATCCATTCTTTGGCCATTGTTTCTTGGCCTTTGTGGCAGTCAATTCGTGGAAACCTTCTCTGCAGCCCTTCAAGGACGTCAGCCCATTACTGAAAATAGCATCTTCGAAATGTCACTGGCTTTTGCTGAAGCTGAGGCTCTTGTTGTCAAGCCATTTGAAGTATCATTGCTATCAGGCAAGACAGAAGCGCTTGAAAATCTGCCCATGAAGATTAGTATGGTCAAGAAGATTATGAATGCTTCACCTGAAGTTCTTCTCCTTGCGCTTATTTTTGCAATGAGTACGGTCACTAGTAATGTCCTCGCCATATTCAACAAGCGCAAAAAGTGGCGACTTGTCAACACTGGAATCTGGGGTACGGCATACATGGTTGCGTTCATCTGGAATTTGAAACGAATGGTGCTCAGCGACGAAGAAGACTGGAATTTCCGGTTTCCCACGGTTTTCGTTGTGGGCTTCATCCCTCATCTGGTAATAATTCTAGGTACCTTCATTTGTGCGACAATATACGCCATGGCACTGCTCATGACCGCTATTGCACCTCCAGCTGGCCAAGGAGAGCGTCGTACAATTAGAGAACGAGTTTACGACGCATATCACAACCTTCAGGCAAACGTATATCTTGCAGCAGGAGAGACGGTGCGCTTTAGCTGGGAAGACGAGTTCTATTCCACTTTGCTCAAAGCTGGATTCATGATTCTTACTGTGGCAAGCGAAGCGGTCTACCTTACACAAGGTACCAACATTCGAGTCAGCAATCTTACCTGGCTCGAACAGGGCCGTGTCAATGAGATCAAGAAGCACCGAGGACTCTTATTCAAGAAAACTCAAGCAGCTTTGCCCAATTCGTTGAAGCGCAATGCCACCAACACTTTCATGTCAAGTGATGATTTGGACCACAATGCGTCCGGTACTCGGACTGGCTACGCTGTTGAGCGCAAGGCTCGCGCACGAAAACACACCACAGTGGATCTTAACGATACTCAGTCTGAGCGACGAGTCTTGCTTGCAGTGAAGTTCATCAAGGGTATCTTTTGGCTTTGTGTTAGTGCTTTCGCTATGGTTGTTCTGTTCATCTGCGAATCGTTGGGAATGCGATCGCGTCCTGCATGGGTACGGAAACTAGTCGGCTCGACGACAAAGAAACGAAGCCGAGCAGAAAAGTCGCCGCAAAAGTCACTTGATTTTTGGATCCTCAAGGAAGACGGCACTTTCCATCTCGCCCGAGATGCCAGTGTCGACGTTGAAGCAGAAATGCGTAAACAGGCAGCCCGTACAACAGGCTCCTCCCGCGCCACTGCTTCCCGCCTATCTGAAGCCCGCGAAACCCAAATAGACGAAAAACTCTACGACTGGTGGAAGCTCGGCGGCTGGTGGGGTGAAGCCGACACAAGCGGCGACTACCAAGATTCCCAAGACCACGACGACGACTTGACCAGCGTTATCTCCATGTCAAGCAACGCTGACCCTCAGGACGACTGGACAGACGAGGACGAAACCAGCGGCCAACGCACGCCAACCCAAGACGAGCCATTTCCCAGCCGCTCCCGCGGCCGCAACGACCTCGTGGATCCAGACGCCCTCGCCGCCCTTCTAGATCCCCAGACCACCGAACAGCAGCAAGAAGCTCGCATGCTCGCTCATCGCCTTCGCGCACCTGCCGTGCTCACACGCTCACAATACACCCAAAACATCCTGCGCGACCGCGCCTCTGTGCTTACTAGCACACGCTCCTTCAACCCTGAGCGCAAGATACTGGACCGCGATGAAGAGGAACGTCAACTCGAGCGCTTCATTCTTGACCAGCGTCAAAATGTAGCGTCTCGACAATCACAGCATCCGCAGACAACAACCACCGGAGGCACTGAAGATTGGAGCGCTGGAGCACCAGGAATGGGCAACAGTGGCCCGATGTGTGTGGTATGTCAGGATGCGCCGCGCACAATTCTGCTGTGGCCATGTGGATGTCTGACAATCTGCGATGAGTGTCGAGTGAGCATGGCGACGCGCAACTATGTGAATTGTGTATGCTGTCGGACGCAGACAGAGGCGTTTAGTCGGCTATTTGTGCCGTAATTGTGCACTGCGTAGGCGCATTGGTATGGCGTATTGGGATTCATTCTGCATTGGTCTAGCGTTATTCTGTCATTATGATGTAGCGAGGATAAGGTTGTAGTAAGTTAGCGAACAAGTAGCTGAAATGGTAACTTGCTCCTCAATTATGTTTATGTTGCTATGGCCGAATCTGTGAAATAGGGGCAAGATTGATATCAGCATCGTACTGTGACTATGACTGCCATCTATGTCCATTCTCTCTTTTGAATCTCCTTCCCCATGATTTACCCCACACAATAAGATACCCCGGGTTTAAGTGTGGCGTCTAGTGAGAATCTGGAGACCAGTTGCATATCACGGATTCATACTTCCGGCAAGGCTTGATCCACTAGCGCATACTGGTTGTTCTGCAGCAGTACGGATACTCGGCATATCAAAATGGCAAAATCAAGGTACAATCATACTGAAGAGTAGGTAATTAAGAGCTACTTAGAGAATGTACTGCCTTCCAATTTCTCAATGGTTGAACGACATTGTAACACTACTTTCGCTCAAGTCGGATCCAAATATCATTATTGGCGATGGAGAAACCTAACATAATAGTTGAATTGAACCAGCAAATAGATCTCAAAGATGAAGCCTCCAAATCAGAAAGTTCACTGGAAGAATCCCTCCCAATTCCATCAGACAATGTTCCACTTATGGACTTGGACAATGGTCTCGTAGGCTGGGACTCACTCACAGACACAGCAAATCCCCAGTATGTCCAATTCTGAAACCGTATCACGCACAACTGACAATCTCAGAAACTGGTCCACGACCAAAAAATCCATCCTCATGGCCTTCATGGCCGTAATATCAATGCTCAGGTACCCCATCCACATCCACCACCACCACCACAAATTAACACCCTCCAGTCCCCTAACATCCACGCTCGTCGCCCCCGGCATCCCCCTCGCCATGCGCGATCTGCACTCCCCCTCCCCCATAATCGGCTCCTTCATGGTAACCATCTACATGCTCGGCTTTACCATCGGGCCGCTCTTCCTCGGCCCATTGAGCGAGATCTACGGACGCTATCCCATCGTTATCTTAAGCACATGGTTCTACGTAATTTGGCTACTAGGCTGTGCGTTGGCGCCTACGATGAGTAGTCTCATTGTTATGAGATTATTGGCGGGCACGGGGGGCAGTGCGGTTATGGTGATTGCGCCGGCGATTGTGGCGGATTTGTATAGTGTGAGACGGAGGGCGACGGCTAGTAGTGTGGTAGTTTTGACGCAGAGTGTGGGGCCAGCGTGTAAGTTATGATGGTGGATGGGAGGGTGAAGGCTAATGGGTGGCAGTGGGTCCTATTTGTGGGGGGTTTATTGCGCAGGAGTTGGGATGGCGGTGGGTGAGTACTGATTCGAGGTATGGGATGTATGAATGAGTACAAGGCTAATGAGATGTTAGGGATATTGGATTCTCTTGATTGTTGCGGGTTCAGTGACAGCTGGAATGACAGTTTGTATGCCGGAGTCATATGCGCCGAAGATTCTGCAGAAAAAAACGGAACGGTTACGAAAAAGTACTGGTAGAGCTGATCTCAGATCAATGCTAGACAAGAGAATGTCAAAGAAGGCGCTGCTGGCACGGAGTATTGTCAGACCGGTGAAGGTATGTTGGCTGAAGCCTGAAGCAGTGGTATGGCCATTGAGAACGACGCATTCTGACATGTAGCAGCTTCTTACAACATCTCCAATCGTTATTTTGATATGCTCTTACTGCGCAACGATATTTGGCTTCCTTTATCTAATGATGACAACAATACCCCAGGTCTTCTCGTCGACTTATGGCTGGACGACATCCTATGTTGGGCTTGCATACACCCCCAGTAAGTCAAGAGCAACGAGAGCATATCACGAATAGCTAACAAGGACATTTAGTCGGGCTAGGAATGATTGTCAGTCAAAGGTGACACTGGGCAATATCAAATGCTAACCAGATAGACCGCCCTCCTCGTGATAATGAAAACCAATGACGCCAAAGTCATTAAACTAACAAAACAAAACAACAACGTCTTCGAACGTACACACTCCCTCTATATTTACCAACAACTACCACTGACTCTTGTAACAGCTGAAATGCGACTCCCAGCGACAATATACTTCGCGATCTGGATACCTATCTCGCTATTCT
The DNA here is from genome assembly GCA_010405405.1 of Microthyrium microscopicum. Lineage (NCBI taxonomy): Eukaryota > Fungi > Ascomycota > Dothideomycetes > Microthyriales > Microthyriaceae > Microthyrium > Microthyrium microscopicum. The sequence continues at coordinate 201,397 of MU004232.1, forward strand.
GGTACGGCTGGTCCGTAGACAAACATACACACTGGTACTCACCAACCGGTCCATTCCAGTCATAACCTCTCCCAAGTACTGATTCAATATATAGGATTGTACCAATATTGGGCATGTTCCCCTTCGGTTTCGGCATGCTAGGAATCTTCTTACCATGCCAAACATACCTCGTCGATGCGTTCACAGAGTACTCTGCGTCAGCAGTCGCAGTATCAAGGGCATCAATGTCGATCGTTGGTGCATTTTTACCACTGGCTGGACCACCATTGTATAAAGCTTTGGGATATGGACTTGGGAATAGTGTACTTGGGCTGGTGAGCTTAGTGATGGCGCCCATTCCTATATTGCTTTATAAGTAAGTTGATGTTACGATGAGAGAGTTCTAATGGCTAATGAATTCTGTAGATATGGCGGTTATATTCGGAGGAGATGGCCTGTGACTTTGTGAATAGACGGATAGAAAGCTTAATGAACTGGTCAAATACTTAATCAGAATAATTCGGCTTATGAACTGTCGAACAAGTTCAAGATATCTAAATATCTAAATATCAAAATACCCTCGATATTCAACTCTTTTCATATTTGCAAGCGTACTTTGTTTCGTCCAATGTTGGAGTCATATCATGAATATTACTCTGTACGAAGTTACATTCACTGCTATAACGGATCTTCAGCAGGTACAAGGGTGTCCGAACTAGCTCCGCGATCACCATATGACTCACTTAGAAAAATATGATTTAAGTATATTCCATTCAAGCTACTATTCACACAACTACCGCCCATCCAAGCCAACAACATGGCCCGTTCCTTTGCCATAGTACACTTGCCTCGCAAGTACGACAGTCCAGAAGTCGCTACCCATCTAGCAACTTTGGCTACCAAGTTAAAAGCCATTCGCCTTGAGGCCTTGAAAACCGACCCCGACGCGTTTGGCTCCACATATGAGCGCGAAGTCGCTTTCACCGACGAACAATGGGCAGAGCGCCTGACCAATCCACTCGCACAACATGTAGTTGCATTGGACCTTCGAGAGCCGGGTAACGATATGGACGGCAAATCTGATCTAGAGATGGCACTAGCTGCACCGTTCGTGGGGACGACTGTTTTGATAGGACCGCGCGCGGTTTCCAGCTCCCAAGTATCAGACTCACAAATGTCACCCAGCGCATCACCATGGGCTCAATTCCACGACGCCCCCTCCGTAACCACCGAAACACTCAGCCCTGGCACCGAATTGCAATATGCCATGAATGGAGTATGGGTTCATCCCAATGGTCGCAGAGCCGGGCTGGGCAAGCAATTGATTGACGGCGCATTGGAAGCTGGCAAGAGAGACATGAAGCGCCTATCAGCTCCAAAACGGGTGAACGGGTTCGTGGTTGTATTCGTGGAGAAAGACAATGAACCAGCAACCGGGCTGTACGAGGCCTGTGGTTTCAAGAACATTGGAGAGGAGGAGTACACATCAGCGGGTGGGAAGGAAGGCGTAGTTGTTGCGCTGAGGCAGAATATATCGTTGAATTGAGCATTATCTGCATTGAATTTCGTATGATTTCGTATCTTTAGAACCGCTGTGGACGAGGACCAGATGGAAGACCTCGGCCTGCTGGTTGTCGCTGTACACCTCCGCCTCCAGAATTCCCGTAAGGACCCGAACCGTATCCGCGTGCTGGTGGTGCATTGTCGCCTTGTGTTTGTTCACTGCCGCCTCCGCGACCCCATCGTGAGCTATAGCCTCCTCCTTGTTGACCTCCTGAATCGTTATTGCCTGCAGGCGCTCTCCTGTTATCACCATAGTTCGGAGTTTGAAACTGCGCACCTCCAGCTGGCGCACCATATTGTCCCCCTCCTCCCCCAAATCCAGGACTTGCCTCTCTAGGTGGTGGTGCATATCCCCCACCTCCTTGTCCACCACCTCCAGTATTATTTTGCGGGCTCGTCGATCTCCCACCACCCCATAATCGTTGCTTGAGCATGTCTTTTGCCGTAGCAGGTCCAGACCCCTGACTAAGCGCAGGCGACGGCGCGCCTTCCTGTCCGGACATGCGCCCAGTACTCTGATAACTCCCCATCCGACTATTTGCCTGCGGTCTCGCGCCTCCAGAATTGCCATATAAATCACCGAACCGTCCCGGTCTCGCAGCTTGCGGCGCCGGTGGACCTTGATCTTGCTGCTGTTGTTGCCCGAATCTAGGTTGTCTTAGGGAACCGCCCTGTTGCTCCTGGCCCTGTCCGCTAGCAGGCCGATCCCATAAATCGCTGATTCCAGCTTTTCCCCATCGACCGCCCGCAGCTTGTTGCCCTTGTCCAGGACCAGGCTGTTGGCCATAACCCATAGCCATGTTGTTGTAGCTAGCAGCCTGTGGCGGAGGGGGAGCCTTTGGGTCCGGTGGTAACCATTCTGGGAACGGTCGTCCCTTTTCAGTGTAGTATGCGCGTAGAACTCTTGAGATATGCGAATCGTCTTCTGTGTCGCCGTCTGTTTCGGAGTTTATGAGACCGCGTTTGAGATTGTTATATTTTGAGGTTGTGGAGTTGAGGAAGGAGGAGAGATATGAGGCTGCTGACATGGCGACGGAGCTGGGTGCCCAGGAGGCACGGCGCTCTGGAGTTGGACGCTGCTCTGGAAACTCGTCGAGATTTGGAGACTGATTGATTGATTGTGCGCGATCTCGGGTTGTAAGGCCTGGTCGTAGTCGGGCAACTTGCGGGTTCGATAGCTGTTCAGATGAGGGGCGGGTTTGGCCTAGTGCGGGTCGGGATGGGCTTCCAAAGGGATTGTTGAATGCTGGTCTTGCTTCACGCTGATCTGGCGAATCGATGTTACTGTCGGGTAGTGAAGCTGTCGATTGGAAGTATGATGGGTTGTGGATGTGTTGGGCTCTAAGATGTGGTGGAAGGTGAGGTGGAGGGTGACCCCAGCGCCTGTTGGGGGTGCCAAGACGGCCATTATGATATGACGATGGTTGGCTTGGTGAGTTTGAGCGTTGCATTCGATATCAATTGTTTTCACTTTTACTTTGAGCGGCGTCTTGAGAGTTGTGAGAGACTTACTGCCTACTCGGACTTTTATGTCTATGGTGTCGTTGTTACACAGCATTGTGCATTCCTATACTCCTGTCTCGGATCCCTAGAAGGGACCAGAACATCTCGATAAAGAATCATAATGATCATGAAACGTGTATTAAGAACAGTATATGTACAGATGAGTGGTATCTTTGCTTTTGTTGCTCCTAGAAATCTGTCTTCAACACGCCCTTGAGCGCCGCCTGATCCAGCTCCCACTTCTCAACCTTCATCTGGCTCGCCTGAATCTTACCAAGCAGCCATTTCACTCTAGACGTAATCTCATAAGGCTGTCTCGGTAGATCGCCCAGCACCTTCAGCTCTGTTTCGCAAGAAGAAATATTCGCGTTCTCAGCCTTGATGAGATCGGAGACGATGAGCAAGTTGAGTCTACTGCTTAGCACCTTATCCTTTGTGAGGAGCTGGAATGCCGCATGATAGACTGGTTTGCCGGGGCGGATAGTCTGTGGACGACCATTGGACGATGGAAGGATGGAGATGAGTTCAGCTTGTTCCAGTGCCTGCAGAACCTGGTCGGCACTGCCAGTATTTGACGATTTGAATACGTCGTCGAGGATAAGTTCGTTGTATCGGAGCCCAGCTTTCTCGCTCGCAGCGAGCTGCTCAATCACAGTCCAGGCTTGCGTCGGGGTCCAGCGCCGTTGTCCGCTGGATGATTCGTCTTGGTTATAGAGATACATTTTCAGAATCTCACTTGCACTCTGCCCGACGATCTCGCGAACAGCTTTGCGTGGTGTTTCGCCCATTTTGATTCGGCGAGCTAGGAATTCTAGGTCTGTCAAGCGACCACCGACAGTGTCGATGCATTCGTTCAGTTCAGTGAGATCTTTTCTTCTCTGCGAAGCTGTCAACTTATGCTCTGGATTGTCGGGATCAACAGTATCTTCTTCGCCTGCGTCAATTTTGGACAGTACGAATCGTTTGGCGGCTTCGGGTGTTGAATCGCTTAAAGCTAATTGTCGGAATACGCGATCAGGTAAAGCTTTGCTCAGAGATTTCGAGAAAGAAACATCATGAGTCAGGAAAACTACATGTGCAATGTTGGAAGTGGTGAGAGTTGCAGCCCTGAATAAAGTCAGTATCGCGCTTTCGTTCCTACATCATATTACTCACCATTCAGCAAGCTTATCGTATACAAGAGTGCCTTCCTGACTCTTGTGCAAAAAGTTATCCACGACAACAACGACGCGTTTCTCCGGGTGAGCCTCTAGCCACTCGTCGTCAGACAACTCATGATCCCCGTCCTTCTTGCTGCGACACTCCAAGGCAATCTGTTTGAGTGCCGAAGCTGTGTTGTTAAAGATTTTCTGAACCTGGGCTTCCAGCGTCTCAGAGAATCCAGTCTTTACTCCAGTTGCACCTTGCGCAGCTAAATCAAGCCAGCCACTGACAGTATTCATGAATGAAAAGACTGGTCGGAAACCAACTTGTGCTGCTGCCGCTCGGATGGTAGCGCCTTCGCCGCGTGCTTCTTGTATGGGTTTGCAGTCAATAATGAGCTTGTACTTTCGCTTCTTCAAGGCCTCATTGACGAGCTCTTTCTTTCCTGAACCTCGAGCTCCTTGGACAATGATAAAAGTATCAGCTGTCTCAGAGAACCAAGACTGCAATTGATTGATACTTGGTCGTCGGTCGTCCCAGATGACGTCCATAGACATGTCGTGTTCTCGGTGATTCATGAAACTGAGAACGTCACTTGCTTGGCTTCTAAACCATCTCCAAATCCTACTATCAGCCAAGCTGAACGTATGCTTGATATGAAGCTTGATGAAGAAAGTTCGAATGCTAAGAAAGTTAGCTCAATGACCATCAACGAACACAATCCTACTTACGGATCAAAAACAGCTACTGTTAAACCAGCAAGTAGAGCAGCCACGATGGGAATGACAATTCGCGGATGACCAAACAGCCATTCCTTGACCCAACTTGGTTTGACCTTTCTCTCGTATGCGATCTTGAGCAATGTACCAGCCTTTCCGCCTCCATGTGATTCCGGTACTATCATACCATGCAGACAGTTCTTGGCCATAGCAGCTCTCCGTACCGTCGCAAAGTCCAGTAATGCATACTTTGGAAGAACTTTTGAATCAAACGGCTGAGGAACAATATCAACGAGCTTCCCATACGGTCTAAAGTACTCGTATAATTGCTCTTGATTCAACTCCACTGCACTCCCCGCAGAATCGCCCGGCAGAAATTCGACCTTTATTCTCGGACTAGGCATCCGATATAGATCTTCAACCCAAGGTTTTCCATGAACTAAGCGCGCTCGTATACGCTGGAGCGGACTCCACCAGGGTTTTATAGAAGCATCTCTCAAATATTTCTTCAAGGATTCTTCCACATCCAGCGGCGTCGCATTATCTGGTATTGTGAATCGAACATATGCACCTCCCTCTTTGACTCGGGGGACTACTTCTGTGATTTCGGCGGATGGTTTGGCCTCTTTGAAGTGTTCTTTTATGATGTTTCGAGGGTTGGTACGTGCGATTGATGGCGAATTGAACTTTTCGATTAACGTTGGGAGGTCATTATCGGAATGCCATGGTAACCTAAATAACCAGGCCAGGCGAAGAGGATAAACATCTAGTTTGGGCGTCAGGAAGGAGCGAAACAACAGGATTCTATGATCATACTATCGAAGTAGAAGAGCGCCTTGTCTGGTCCATCCTCGAGGTGACCCGTCTTATCATCTCCAGCCTCTAGCACAGATTGGCGTTTGACCGAAGTCGATAAAGCATTGGAATGGCCTAAATACTGCCTACCCAGAAGTTAGATCCTATACCATAGTCGTCCCGTGGAGTTGGTCAGAACTTACGATCGTAACAGGGGCCTATGGCATGCTGTACCAAGCGGTCTGGCGGTACAGAGCCGCGCTGTTCGATAAGTGAATGGGCGAAACATCGCTCAAAAGTGTAAACTACTCTAGCACCGCTTCGTTTTTGACATTTTGCCCATGTTGACTTAGACGTCTGAGCTTGCTCAAGCCTCATGGACGCGATGCAACTTTTCCTGCTTGAGTCTAGATCAATGACGTCACGTGCGTTTTTCCTGTTTACAAACGAGCACGTTGAGATGTTAACAAATGATAGCGACGATCACATCAAGAGGCTACGATCATAAAAATGTCCATCGTACACCATACACCTTGTTTTCTATAGAGCGAAGAGGTATACCGAATGCTCTCATAATGTGATTCGACGATGTATAACCAAACCAAACCTTCACGAGGCGCGTTGATATCGACCACCCCATTCAATATTCAAGCCAGATTCAACGTCGAATTGACCGTTGTAACATTTTAGGGTTATAACTTCGATCCCCCAAGTCGCGATGGCTCCAGATATATCTCCTGCTCCACAACTCGCGAATTCACATGGTGTCGTCCCAGCTGCTCAACCTTCTCAACTCCCAGCAACCGCAAAGTCGTCTTCATCTCCCTCCTCAATATCGATAATACCTTCTCCACGCCCTCCGGTCCGCCCGCTCCCAGTCCCCAGAGCGGCGAGCGTCCAAGTCCCACCGCCTTCGCTCCAAGACATAAAGCCTTCACTACATCCGTTCCTCGCTTGATGCCACCATCAACCCATATCTCCAATCTGTCGAACACTTGCGGGCAGTGATGTCGTATTTCGAGCAACGTGTGTATCGCAGGTGGAGCAGTATCCAAAGAGCGTCCACCATGATTCGATAAGATGATAGCTTTGATCTGGGGATGCTGGCTAGCCATCAACGCGTCTTCGTGCGTCTGTATGCCTTTCAGTACCAGCGGCAGATCACTGTGCTCCTCTAGCCACGGAAGAGTCGTCATCCATGTGAGATCCATTGCTATACCCGCAAAGAGTGCTTTGGCGACACCTCCAGATTTATCATCCGTCGCCGCCTGGGGATCGTATGGTTTGGCTTTCTCTATCTTCTTCTGCGGTGCGCCCTCCAAGTATCGGCGCTCATCGTGCTCTCGCTTACCTGGCACGGCCGCATCAAGAGTCAGGCATATGAACTTGATCTGCGGAAGCTTCTTGATGCGCGCGAGTAGTTCCACACTCCGTGCTCTGTCTTCTTGCACGTAGAGCTGGAATCCAAATTCCGTTTCTGGAGACGCTTCCACGATCTGCTCCGGCGTCAAACTAGCATTATTGGAGATAATTTGTAGTGCGCCTGCTTTGTGACAAGCTTGAGCCATGCCTCCTTCTCCTGATGGATGAACCAATCGAGCTTGCGCCGCTGGGGAGACATAGAATGGTAAACGAAGCTTCAATTGACCTTGCAGAAGTGTAGTGTCCAAAGAGCATTTGACAATGTCGACGAAAACTCGCGGGCGGAAGAGAATCTTTTGGTACACGAGGTTGTTGTATGCTTTGGATATCAGATCATCGCCGGCTCCGTAGTAGTATGACCACGCTCGTTTACTGATTTTGCTTGTTGCAAGATATTCGATGTCGTTCAGATTTAGACATTGTTCTAGATTTGAGGGTATTTTATAAGGCTCTTGCTTCAAGCTGGATCAGTAGCTGTCTTCAAGATCCCATGGGCTGGATGACCTTACCGAGTACAGAACCTTAGATTCATTCTTTGCAACTTGATGCTGAGCAGAGTCTTCGGTTTTCACAGGTGATTCTCGAAACTTGCCGAGCAAGCATTCTTCCGGTAGATGTTCTTCCAAAGTTCCAGGCGGGTGGATAGGATCATATTCCTCAGTCGCATCGGTTCCAGCTACGCGTAGAATTGCCTCTGGTCCTCCTGGATGCGAAGGTGCAAATGCGGTGACATCGTATACTTTGCCGTACAACACAATCCAGCAACTGTCTGCGCTGCTGTGGCTAGACACTGAGTTGTATTAGAACAACGATCTAGTGAATACGCGATGAAAGACTCACCTTCTTGGAGAGTAATTTCCTTAGCCATAACGCCAAGTTATTCACGCTCTTATCTTGATATCTCCATGAAAAAAACTAAAGCATCAATGGGGAAGAAATGAAGTTGTCATAAACATCGATCCGCCCAACCCCGCCACCCTTCCAATGGCCGCGGGTCATTTGCTCAGACATAAAGTCAAATCCATGTTATTACCGAGCGATACCGTCCCAAATTCAAGACAGTATGGGACACATTTTATGGATCAGTACTTATAAGGCTGAAGCTAGGAAATTCGCCGTTCTATAAGTCCCAAATAAGCCGGAAATTTTGCCGGAAATCCGGCGACATCGACAAGATGGAACCAATTTTATAGCCAATTGCAGGCGGACGGATCTAGACGTAGCGAACGAAGTGAAACTTATGCTCTGGATTTAAATAACAAGGACGTTATCTCCGCCTTGTATATGCTATCAGATTGTAATGTAGGGTAATCGCGTGCCTGCATTTATGTCCACTTGACATACCCCTCCTGAACTCATCCTGAGGAAAGCTACGGGAACTTAGGCCTCGGACCCATTGCTCGATGATTCATATATCACGCTACCATCAACAACTCTAACATATCTACTAACAACCTTTTGTTTAGTACATAAGTCCATTCGTGGAACAGCAAAACTGGCCGAGGAACTTGGTAGGCATAGCCTGAACGAGATGGCGACACTCCTAGGCCAATGTCACGAAGTATTGCATGAGATCTTGAGTAACGTCCTACCGGGCGACTTGAGTAACCTTTCTCTTTCTTGCAAATCCTTCCATACATATATCGATGGTAACTGGCTGTTATGGCGAGATGTATATTTGAAGAACTTCGACAATCCTCTCATCGCATCACAGAGCGATAAGATAGACTGGGAGGACCAACTGAAGCGAATCACTACACTCGAGAAGCTGTTGAAGGCGGAAGATAAGAGCATTGGAGATACAGAGCTTCAAGCATGTTGCGAGACGATATCGCAACTTGCAATCACTGCGTCATTGCAATATGAAAGCTCTAACAATGTCAAATTCCTCGAGTCTCAGCTGAGCCAAAAAGACAATAAGAACCTCTTCATATTAGCGTCGAATTTATTCGATGTAGCTCGAGAGCAAAAATCAACAAAGTCACAAGCTCTTTCCAATGCTCTGGCCAAAGTCCATTGCCTGTACGGTACTGGTGCTGATCAGTTAAGGTCTACAGGACCTCATATCAATAAAGACGCCCCTCCAGTCCGGGCCCACCCATACGCTCGATCAAGAGTATATGATCTGCGGCTATACACTGAGGAGACAAAATGGGGTCCCTGGTCAGACGACGGCAGCATGGCCGTGGACTGGGAGAAAGTCGAATGCATCATGATCGATCTAGCTTTCAACTTCCAATACATCACCGATCGTACGCACGCACTCATGGACGTTCCATGGCGAGTTCCATTCAAAGGCGCTCAAGCTGGTAGCTACGTCGATACGCTGCGCGAGGAAGCTCCCCAGCTGCAATCTTCCTCGCAAGATTCGCAAAATGATGGTCTCTCTGTTCTCCTGGGTCAGCCTGATCCATCACTGGACGCATTGGACCCTTATGGAGTGACTGGCAACTGGCAACGAATTGTCTGCTTTTTGGACTACTCGGACTTCTACTACTTCAACTTCTCCTCTGTACCGCCTTTAACGCAGCGACGTCCAGCAAACTATTTCCAGGAAGCTATTCGGTTGATTCTTATGCGACTGCACGTCACCAAGATTGAGAAACAAGGAGCCGGAGACATGCCAATTGTGCATTTCAAGGGCACCAGTCGTAGCATGCATCAAGGCTGGGATCCAACCAGCACCTCTGCCATAAAAGGTAAGATATCCGCTGTAATCCGGCAACCACTGTCTGGGAAGGAAACTTTATGGTCGTGCTGATAAATGCTGATTTGCCTATTGTAATAACAGGAACTGTTCAACTTACTCCAGAGAAGGAAGTCCGCTGGAGCACAATCTCAACATTCCAAGGCGAAGCACGCTGGCGATCCGAAGGTGTCCAAGTCGGAGGAATTCGCTCTGGCCGTGGGGTATTTGGCAACTGGTTTGAAAAGTATGTACCGTCCAAACTTTCCCATTCATCTGATGTTCTTGATGATTGATATGTGAGATAGGGACCACGATGAGAATGGCCCAGCCGGCCCAACAGCCATGTGGAAAATAACCGACCAAATTGACAGTAAGTCCTCATCATTATTCCATACACGCGTTCCCGGTGAATTAGACAACTCGAGTACTTTTATCGACGAGCTGAATCTCTCCTGCTTGCTGCGTTTTTGTTTGAACGTAATTGCCTTGCAGCGTTATGGAATGCTTTTTATCGATAGAAATTGTACTGATTTGTCTAATTCGCCTGTTGAATAGTTCCAGAAGAAATTGTGCTCGCTCGGTCCTGTCTTATTGTCCGCCCGCGTTGAGAATTGGAGCCTTGATTCACGGGCATTAATATACGGGCGTTGATTCATTGTCCAGAAAACAATTCCTTGACTTGGAGACGTTGTCCCCATGGAGGCATCCAATTGGCATCAGAAGGCGTGGAAATCGCGATGCCGGATCTTCAGTCAGATCCCAACGAGACGAGCGACGATGAGTGGGAGGAGGTTAGCGAGTCGGAGGAAGTCATTGAGGAAGAGCCGGAGGAGGAGTCGACACATTCGTCGTCCGACATTGAGAGCAAGGCGTCAGGATCTGGTACTAGCTAGAGAGTGTTGTAGAGCGGTGTCTAGTTAGCGTTTAAGCGTACGGCCTCTTGTCTTTGAAGTACAGACCTATGACATTGTTAAGGTTGCAAAGCTAGTCTTACCATGAATGAGAAGAGCATAATGAACAAAATGAAGATCTTGGATTGAATCTTGCAATGACTAACAAGAAAACTGCTGTACAAGTGCGGCACCACTGCCATTCAGGGTTCTATACACCCATCTTTTCAAGCGCTCCAAAGATTTTTATTCATCGTCCTCCATCTCTTCAAGAGGTATTCCTGACGGTTTGCTTTGAACCATACCAGGTCCTTTGTATCCAGCGGAAGAAATACCGGTAATAGGCTCAATGTTCTCGGACTGTTGGTAGTTCTGTTAGTACAAAGCACGTGTCGGATGATATCATGATGACTGACCTTCATGTATTCGTTGGAGGCTTCTTGCCATTCTTGAGTCATTGTCTTTGGTGCAGGGCCAGCGAAATGTCTTATCGTGCCAAATATAACACCAGAGACGGCGAGAACAGCACCAATACCAAAGAGAACCCTCTTTCCTTCGCCTGCAGGTGCTTCCGCGCGTGGGCCGTGTGGGCCAAAAGCGATATAATAAGCTGTACGACCACCCTGATTAGCTCCAAATCCTTCAAGTAAACAACGTTCCAGCATCAAACAGCATTTGACGCAATTCCATTGTGCCAATTGAGGTACCGAGGTGTCCAATACATACCAGCTTTCTTCTCCTGAGGAGTCAATTCATGCCAATTGGTCTTCATGCGATCTCTCAGGGCCATCCACATATCCGCCTGTTCCTGTGGTGGCATATCCTCCCATCGTGCCTCGATGTTGGACAGTGTTGGGTTCGATATCGCTGTTGATGCAAGTCGGGCGTGGACAATGGGCAGCCGTGCGACGGGCGCGAGTCTGGCGGAGCCTCCTGCTCGAAGGAGGCCGGTCCGCAGCATATTTTGACAGTGGTTGGAGTGGAGAGGAGATGGACTGAGTTGAGGTCGCTCGGCTTGAGCTCGCGGGAGAAGGATGGCGGAGGTAATTGAGCTGGTGCAAGTGTGTAAAAGAATTGGTACGATTGTGAGGTTTGACGTCTGGCATCGTTGTGAGCTCGGGCCAGGGTAAGGAGCCGAAGACTCGGCATGCCTTAGTCAGCTTCATTTTCTTCTTTCTTCCTGACTTCATCTTTTGATTCTTCTTCAAACTTTTTATTCAACTATCTAAATTTCATGGTTGCGATTGCTATACCCCCAAGATGTTGAGCCTATTTTTACGACGACATAATCCTGCTTCAATGTTGGGTATCGACAACGCGCAGCACGATCTCCCTATGACCCCTTTCAACTGTTTCCTCCATTGTCAGAGTGAATACTGAATCCAGTCATAATTGGTGTCTAAATCCATGATACTTGACCAATCACCACAAAGCTCTGAATCGAAGTTGGAATAGGACGAAAAGTCGTAGGTTGGAGCGGTTAACCCGAACTCGATACTATTCGCAACGGGCTTGTTTGCTGTATCTATGTCTACAACTGTTGTAGAACCTGGTTCCGGTGCTTTTGGGGAGCGCATCGCGCAGTTGATACGAATCCTTCCAAAGTACGGAATAACACAGTCATAATGCTCCGGTCCATCATATGTGCCTCGATGCGCGGTTCTTAGAAGCTGCAGTGTAGCAGCTCCTTGTGCTGCAATTGTACAGTCCATCAAGTCAGAAGTACGTTGCAATGCAGTCGTGAGCGTAACAACGTATCTCCACTCTTCAATCTCTTCATGCGCATTACGTCGAGTTGGTTGCGAAAGAAGATCGAGGATGATGGTCATACCAGCAGAAAATGCCATGAAATCAATCATCTCGCATAGTAAGCATTCTGTCCTGGCATCGGTTCTTAGTGTCTGGTAATTCGCTATCATGTCTCTGCAGGATTCAAGAGTTGAGATACGGCTATGCTCGTATTTTCTGTCTGAGACTGAGAGGAGCATGTAAGGCAAATGGCAGAGCTGAGAGACCATAAAGTATTGCAATTGGACTGCTTGTCGATAATACATCCCTACAAGAGTCAACTTCGGGTCTGGAGTTGGATCCTGCCAGTTTTGGGGAAACATCTTTGCACATTGCTCCAGATCCTGGTCTATCTGAACTGTGGCCGAGTATGGTATAGTAGAGAAAGTCTGATCTCGCTCAGTGATAGCTCCTGCGATGGCACAGATTCTTCTCATAATTTCTGCTGCATGAGGCTCGTCTGCGTATCGTGAAGGAAGTACGTTTGGCATCGCACTGGGAACACCGAGTACCACTGACAGAAGCTTATCCCCCTGCCAAACCTGACACCATAAATGTGGTCGTCTTCTATCGCTGGCATCGTCTAGGCGATTCAGCCTGAGTAGCAACGAGACACTGACGGCATGACGACTGGCGAGCCATGCCTTGCGTGGCATTCCTAGGTTGAGATATAGCTTATTTTGAAGCATCAGACATTCTACGGTATCTATCGTTTCTCCCGAATCAGCAGCCGAAGACAGTAATGTTCTTGAGACTTGTATGAAATTGTCCACTAAGGCTGTTGGCGAGGCTCGCAATTCCTTATGGCGAAGGGGTGATGATTTGGGAAGTTGTTGGATGCAAAGAGCAAGCCAAAGAACTGCTTTGGCTACCACGGTTGGTTTCGTTGATCTGATATCATGTGAGATGTAATCCACAGCAAGAGAAATCTTTCCGGGCAGGAGTTGCTGAGCTCCTTCTGGACCCGTATGACAAGGAGGCCATAGTGGCCAGTATTCTTCAGTGACTTCAAAGATTGTATGCAAATCGTCATACTCTGGTATTAAGGGCCTTACGCTGCGCAACACAGCACTCGTTTTATCATTCAGTGAACAAATGGTTGATAGATCTTGGGTTCGGTCTTTGTTGCTGTCGACTATCGTAGTCCCCTGAAAGAGCCGAACTAACGGCGCATCTGGAAAGCTGTTCGTCTCGTCCGAGATCTCCGATGGGGTATAAACAGGCTCCGAGGAGGTGCGACTTGGTCCAGTTGTCCAGCTACTAGCAGGAGTATCTGGGTTTGGGTTATTCCGCTGATCCGCTGACTGAGCTGCTGATTGCATGGCTCTGACAATGCTCTCCAGCTCTTCTACTCTTTGCTGCAACTTTGTTTCATCGTTCCTATGACTCCTTTTCTTCGCACGAGATTCTGGTTGCTGAGGCCTGCATTGTACATCGTGCAAGCCACATTCTCGGCAAATATCACTGTTCTCCGAGAATATACAGCGTACTTTGCGTCTGCGACATTCAGCGCAGCTTCTTGTCCCCAGACGCATACGTTGGGGATGGCTGGAAGGTTCAAGGCCCTCTGTCATTGCTGATAGCGTGTAGAATAGAGTACAGTGGGGCTAGATCCGGCTTGTGGAGTAAAACAGAGAGGCGTATTGCAATTTAAAGGAAAAGGGCCAATTCCACCATGATAGATGCCTTTCCACTTGGTTTGGTTCTTGTCGATTGGCCTATGGTCATCGCATCGGATGAGAGGTTGGCGTGATCAACTCGAACTCAGACTTGTGTGCATCAAAAGATGACGGTCAGGAACATGAGTACCGAATACAGCTGACCACACAACTCCGATCACAAATATTCGTCTTTTCTGAAATTTCTCAGCGTTCAACTTGCTGCATGAGGTTTGAAGTTAAACTGCTAAAACAGGGTTAGATCTTGCAAAAGACGTTGTCGGATGAGCTCGCACGAAGCCATCGAGATGCCTCGGAGGAGTTCGCACCAAATCGTTCGAACTCGCATCTGCTATCCAGGCTCCAAAGAACGCAATTGATGCAATATTCGGTTTCATTATTTCCCATACTCCGAGCCTAAAGCCAGGGACAGCAAAGATGTTGAAATATAAAGGAGCAGACACTTTCGCTCTAACCTTCAGATCTCCAGACTATACTCATCGCAGCCTCTCCAACTTCATATAGACTTCTAAATCTCACAGTTACGATCATGTCTCTTACAACACAACTCTCAAATGTTCTCGAGAATTTCAAGAAGAACGCGCCTGAAGATACAAAACAAGCCATATTCACCGCAAACTGCGACTTCAAATCAAACTTCAAGCCAGCCTCGACCATCCAAGTTGGCACCAAGATTCCCGACTTCAGCTTACCAAATGCCACCGGGGGAGTCACAAGTAGTGCAGACCTACTGCAACAAGGTCCCATGCTAATCTCATTTTACCGCGGAGAATGGTGTCCATTCTGCAACCTCGAACTCCAAGCACTACAACGCCATGTCGATGAGTTCAAAGCCAAAGGCGTGAATCTAGTCGCCATCTCACCAGAACTACCAGATCAATCGCTCACCACCGTGGAAAAGCATGCTCTCAAGTTCCCAGTTCTCTCGGATGTTGGCAACAAGTTTGCCAGGCAGTTGGGCATTGTGTGGGCAATGCCTGATTCTTTACGCCCGATATTCGAAAAGTTTGGACATGGTTTGGTGACTCGCAATGGAGACGATTCTTTCGAGGTGCCGGTCCCTGCTACATTGTTGATTGACCAGAATGGTGTGGTGAGAAATGTATTTCTGAATCCAGATTATAGCAAGAGACTGGAACCTGAAGAAGCGTTGGCGTGGATTGATGCTCTGTAAAGAAGTTACAGTAGTGTTGTGACGTTTGGGACGTTTTGGGTCCGATTATTATGTATAGATATTACAGAATGAAATACCCGACTGGTTCTTTTGTACTTACCCAGAGTCCAAAACAGCAGTGATGATGCATAAGGCTGTACCACGAGCAAAGCCCCAGTTTTGTCTGCAAACGCTAACCTCCTGTCGTATTCAGTGTAGAGATCGGCAATGATCCATAACAAATTGGGAGTATGACACTAAATTTCAGTCGTATTGATGTAATGGTTTTCTCAACAAACTCCGCTTTTGCCGATAAAACCGTGGGCTCCACTGCATCGTTGATTATGAGGCATCATCTACCATCTTTCAGCATTTAACTCTCGGACTTAGACTTAAGTCGATGTGTGGCGAGGTTTTCAATGTGAGTATTTACCATTAAAGAAGTTTCAAGTCTTCTATTTCAGGATGCCTAGGTCACTGAATTGCCAGCCACATGCATTACCACAATTCGATTCGAACATTTGCATCCTCAGATAGGTCCGAAAGTTCCAGGCAATTCTCTCTTCTTCATACAAACCTCTGATGTTAACTACCTTACCTATACCGCAGAAAACATTACCATGAGCAATAAAGCAGCATGGTACACGGAGGTCAAAGGCCGACCATTCAAGGTTGACGACGCTCCTATACCAGAGCCCAAAGCCAACAAAATAGTCATTCGAAACCACGCCATAGCTATCAATCCAGTCGATGCAGCTATCCAAAGACTGGGCATGCTCGTTACCGAAGACCAACTTCCAAACATCCTTGGTTTTGATGTGTCCGGGGACATCGTCTCAGTTGGCTCCAAGGTTACCAACTTCAAAACTGGAGACCAGGTCCTAGCAATGCCCAGCAGTTTTCCAGCCAATCTTCCAAGAACTGGTACCTTCCAGCTCTACGTTGTCTCAAACACCGTCATTGTCTCAAAAAATCCAGACAGCGTGACATACACACAAGCCAGTGTGCTCCCGTTGTGTATGATGGTCGCCGCCATCAGGCTGTATTCGAAAGATACTTTCGATTTGCCATTACCGCAACTCAATCCGAGCCCTTTGAACAAGGTGTTGCTTGCTTGGGGAGGTAGCTCAAGTGTAGGATCCTGCGCCATTCAGGGTGCCAAAGCAGCGGGTAAGATTTCCCAGGGCCAAACTACACGTCTTGACGACATGCGGTGAAAGCAAAAAAAAGGTTGTAGTTCCTATCGCACTCGATGGCTACCATACCATGCATTTCTGATCGAGTGTTATGGAGTCCATCGAATATGGCGAATGTTTCACGTTTGCTGCCAAAAAGACTGTTTGGTCGTTTAAGGCGTGTTAGCTGTCATCATAATCTTCTACTTACGCATTCTAGGCGTCGAGGTGGCCACGACTGCCTCCGCTGCGAATTTCGAGTACTGCAAATCTATTGGAGCGGACTACGTCTTTGACCATCGAGCTCCAGTGTGGAGGATGATATCGTCCAGGCCTTGGAGGGAAAGGTCTCCGCCGGCATATTCCTGGCCGTCATGAACCATGAGGCGGACTTTGCAGCTGGAAGGATTGCTCGAAGGCTTGGAGGAAACAAGTTCGTGGCTACTGTTTGTGCCACTCCCGCAAGCTTGCCCGAAGGTTTGCCAGGTGATGTCAAATACCATGTTGGTAAGTAGCGGTGTATTCTTCCTTCCATCAGTCACTGACACTGCGTTTGATAGTCACGGACATGGTTGCCAGACCAGATCCCTATATCTTTACGAAATGGATCCCAGATGCTCTGGCTGCCGGTCAGCTTCAGTGTAAACCAGGTCCCAAGATTGTTGGTCAAGGACTCGAAAAACTTCAAGAAGCTTGTGACTTGATGAGCGCAGGAGTCAGTGCAACAAAGCTGGTTGTTGAGGTTCCTTGAAGAGAAGAAAATAGGCGAGGGCAAACTATTCGTCGTTTGGTACCTTTTCTTATTACAAATGGCGGAGTATGACTGTTATGCGTTTGTGGTACAACACAGCCGAATACGAATATTGTAAAAGATTTTCAAGTCATCTCACCGTTAAATCCCTCCATCTCAACAGACTGAGAAGCCATTATGATATCTCGTAGAAACTGCATAAGAGATCGCCACTAACCCAAATTGAGACAAGCTCTTGAAATGATAAGTCAATCCTACACAAGCATGTAGGATGAACTTTAAGGTCTTCTAATCTGGTACAGCTAGTCAGTGACAGGCGCTTATCTTCTAAAACATGGACATTACCAATTATCGCATCACCTGTGCAAGCAAAGCTAAACATATGATCTTCAGATGGTGGCAAGATTAGAACAACTTCATAGCTGCATTATCAACAACGCAGTAAAGGTTTTCCACTGGTCCTGAGAGGTCATAATGCGGTTTGTTAGTTCCCAAATGCTCCGGTAATAAAGTTCTGTCATTTGCATGTACTGGGTTTTGATGCTATCCCACGCCTTGCCAAGCTGTTTATCAGCCTTGAGGTATGATGTAAAATCCCGCATTGAGCCAGCCTTGCATGCGTGAAGATGTCGTCGGCTCCGTCATAGATATCGAGGCCGCCTCTGTACACCAGATATGATTCTCGTGAGAGACCTAAGACGAGGGAAAACATTTCAAGTATTGGAATAGTGTTTAGCCGCCTACAATAGATTGAAAGGCAGCACGGTCATGCTCTGTCCGGGCGATACCGGCGTCAAACGGGTTGCTACGGCGAGGACAGGAAGTTGAAGCATCGCGAGCCACGGTTTCCGCGTATCCGGCCGCCCAGAGCCTCGTAACAGCCGAGATATTGTATGATGGTAGTAGTCAAAGTTCCGAGGGCATTTGGATGCGACATAAAACACCAGATCGCCCCATTTCTGAGTAATTGAGCAACTTCTTCTGAACTTTCAGAGAGTTGGAGTGACGTGTATTTTGCCCCACTGCTGCTTCTTTCCCCCACCTTCCCAAGCTCTCAGGTCTCACTGAAAGCATTTAAAAGCTTTCCATTGCTCCGCTGTGTAAAAACTCTTCTTCTTTACCGCAACTTGCAATTACTCCATCAATTGTAACTCTGCTCCTCTTTAAATCACCAATTCACTAATCGTAAGTTCCCTATTCTGAGGCGCTGAAGTGCGACCTACTCTACTCAATTTTATGCAAGGCTGATAAGCTCTGTTTCTAGGACAACATGGTTATCAAGGTTTGTCTTACTGCCCAGATAGCACAATTGCGCCTGGAAAGTACTCACATTTTCCCAGGTTGGTATCAACGGTTTCGGCCGTATTGGTCGTATCGTCTTCCGCAATGCGTAAGAAACCAAACTCACCGCTAGTTGCAACATTGCTAACGATCTTCAAAGTGTCCAGCACGGTGATGTCGAGATTGTTGCTGTCAACGATCCCTTCATTGAGCCCAAATACGCCGTAAGACCCCTACTACAATTGCTCTCGCTTTTGAACCACAAAGCTGAACTATCGCCAGGAATACATGCTGAAGTATGACTCCACTCACGGAGTCTTCGACGGAGAGATCAAGGTATCAGGCAACGACCTGATCGTCAACGGCAAGACCATCAAGTTCTACACTGAGAAGGATCCTGCTGCCATCCCTTGGGGCGAGTCTGGTGCCTACTACGTCGTTGAATCCACTGGTGTTTTTACCACCATCGACAAGGCCGGTCTCCATCTCAAGGGTGGTGCGAAGAAGGTCGTCATCTCCGCTCCATCTGCCGATGCTCCTATGTTCGTCATGGGAGTTAACGAGAAGACCTACAAGTCCGATCTAGAAGTGGTGTCCAACGCTTCTTGCACAACCAACTGCTTGGCTCCATTAGCCAAGGTCATCCACGACAAGTACACCATCATCGAGGGTTTGATGACCACCATCCACTCCTACACCGCCACACAAAAGACTGTCGACGGTCCTTCAGCCAAGGATTGGCGTGGTGGACGTGCCGCTGCGGCCAACATCATCCCATCCAGCACTGGTGCCGCCAAAGCTGTCGGAAAGGTCATCCCAGATCTCAATGGCAAACTCACTGGCATGTCCATGCGTGTTCCAACTCAAAACGTGTCTGTCGTTGATTTGACATGCCGTATCGAGAAGGGCGCTTCTTATGATGAGATCAAGGCCACCATCAAGGCCGCTGCAGAGGGTGATCTCAAGGGTAAGTTAGTTGCGACTGAGACGCTGGAATGACATTAACTTTGAGCAGGAATCTTGGCCTACACTGAGGACGATATCGTCTCCTCTGACTTGAACGGCAACCCCAACTCTTCCATCTTCGATGCCAAGGCCGGAATCGCACTCAACAACAACTTTATCAAGCTCGTATCTTGGTATGACAACGAGTGGGGTTACTCCCGCCGTGTCCTTGATCTCCTCGGTGGGTACCTTAAGAATGTAGACACGGAACATAACTGACAGTGACTAGCGTACATGGCCAAGGTCGATGGTAACGCCTAGGATATCGGACGGAGCCAGACTGAATCGTCTCGCCTCTAGACAGTAATGGTAGCCGCCAGTATTTTTTAAGCGCCGGGTGTCGGTAGTAAAAGAGGCGGAACAGATCAAAACAGGATTAGTTTTGTAGGAAAAGAAACACCAATTGTGCAGAGGAGTATACTCAAGTTGATAAACAAACGATCAAGATATATAGCTAGTATCGTCGGTCTGGTCCGTCGTAAATCAATAACAAGCTGTTATGATGGAACATATCTCCAAGACTACAGAGCGCGGCTGCGCGAGTGTACTCATACGACCGCAGTGATAGCAGCAGTAATCGTAACAAGAACTCAAGACGAAGCGTCGAGTTTAAGTATAGCGAAGGTAAATCAAAGACAAAATGCAGAAACCTTCGAGAGCCTAGACGTAAGAGGTTGAAAACCAAGGGGGTTGGGATTATGCCGCTAGCCGTATTAACATCGGCTAAATCTGTTATTTTGATTACGAAGGATTTTAAAACACAGCATTATCCAATGACAGAGAACAGTGGAAAGAGCGCGCGGAAGCCGGCTGGCCCGAATGCTATGATTGGATGAAGAAGCGGTTAGCCAGGCTGAGAAAAATAGTGCTATGTTCAATCTTAATGAGCTCCAAAGACCATCCAAATACCACTTTGTTGACGACTCTGCAAAGCCACAAGGCATACCCAACTACAGTCCTAGCAATCAGAACATCGTCAAGCTTAACACGCTGGTCAGTTGTCGACTTTTCTCAACTTGCTACGACCAGCCGTTACAATTGGCAAGCACGCAGCCTTTTGCGTTCCACTTCCAGTCTACAGGCTACAGCTCACTTAGGCCGCGAACGCGTTGCTGGCGCCACTCTTCCTTCTGCCAGCCTCTGTTCATCTGCTTCTATAGCAGTACGAGCACTCTTCTGTTCGCATCTACTCTTTGGGTACGCACGCTTTGCACCAACTGCGTGTCAACGCCTCAGCGCTCAGCCATTCTGTCGAGCGTCTTCGCACGAGCAATCTACTCAACTCAACACCACCGGGGTCTGGCGCCGCTGCCTTACTATCGGTCATCTTCTTGATTGTAAGTTCTTGCTTGGCTTATGTCTTTTTTGCACTCATTCCCCTGTGAATCTTGACGTGGCTGCGGGCGGGTCGCCATTGGCATAGTAGGTCTGAGTAAGTTATTGATACGGTATTGGCGCTGTTCGCTTTCATCTTTTGCCATATGGTTCTGCTTCTCAATCACTTAAACAGTTCTTTCCTTCTCATTATTTCTTTTATTTGATCAAAGCATTCTAGCAGTGCGCAATTGGCATACAATCCATTTGGTCTAACAAAATCCCCAGCCCCACCAACAGCGCTAAATTCAACTGGGTATATTCACCATGGACGCGGATGAAGATGTCTCCATGGGAGATTTCACCCAGGATACCACCATTGTTCGCGAAGACATTACCGTCAATGGCCATACCACTTCAACCAGCCTGCTTGTTGAGTCTGATATACTCCTTGGAGGCTCTTTAGACAGTCCCATGGACACCAACATCCAAAACTACATCAACAACGTCGACATTGACGCCGCGATGAACGACTCTCTTGATGATACTACGCAGTCAGCCATGGATGCGCTACAGCAGAACGAATTTCCACAAGCTTCTACAAGTAGCGATTCAGAATCAGATCAGCGTGAGGGCACCCCACCGAGTCCGCGCCATCATGTTGGCTTGGTGGAGGCATCTCATCAAGAAGATACCGCTCTGTTGGATATGGAGGATGCCACCTTCGAACCTAACGCAGATGCTACTGGCGCAGAGCCTATAGAGTACTCTTCCGTGGAAGTAGTCATTCACCGAGCACCGGATCCAAAACTACCGTACTTATCCAAGAACACTGGACTTGTGTATGACCCACGAATGCGTTTTCACACCGAGCTGGGAGCTACAGAAGACGACATTCATCCTGAAGACCCTCGCCGTATCTGGGAAATCTATCAAGAGCTCATACTAGAAGGTCTTGTTGATGACCCCACGACCCCAATGCTGAACGGCAATTCCAACAACCATCACCTCCAACGTCTGCAGCGTATCGAGTCGCGCTTAGCAGAAGCATCTGAGGTTGTTCTAGTTCACTCTCAAGAGCACTGGGATTGGGTTGCAGGACTTTCAGGTAAACTCATCTCGCGCTGGTATACTTATGGTTACTAACTCAACAGATCTAACCGATAAGGAGCTTCGATCCAACGCTAAATCGATGGACTCTGTTTATCTTCACAACATGACCTATTATTGCGCTCGTTTATCAGCTGGTGGTGCTATCGAAGCGGCAAGAGCAGTAGTCACTGGGGTCGTCAAAAATGCAATCGCTGTCATCCGACCTCCAGGTCATCACGCAGAGCATGGTACACCAGGAGGTTTCTGCTTCTTCAACAATGTATGTGTCGCTACTCGAGTTTGCCAAAAAGACTTCCCAGATTTGTGTCGAAAGGTTCTGATTCTCGACTGGGATGTCCACCACGGCAACGGCATCCAGAACATCTTTGAGGATGACCCAAACGTCCTCTACATTTCCCTTCACGTCCACAAGGATGGAGGGTTCTATCCACATGGACCTGCTGGAGATCATCATCACGTAGGAACTGGGGACGCTCAAGGCAAGAACATCAACATCCCTTGGCCACGACATCACATGACAGACGGCGACTATATGTACGCGTTCCAGCAAATTGTGATGCCTGTTGCACAAGAGTTTAATCCAGATCTTGTTGTCATCGCAGCCGGATTCGACGCCGCCGAAGGCGATACTCTTGGAATATGCCACGTCTCACCTCAATGCTTCTCTCAAATGACACACATGCTTATGTCCCTGGCTAATGGCCGTGTGGTAGCCGCCTTGGAAGGAGGGTATAACCTGCGCTCAATTGCAAGATCAGCGGTGGCTGTCACAAAGACTCTGATGGGCGAGGCACCAGCACGCGTAGCAAGTCTATATCCTTCTATGGATGGTGTTGCGACAGTCAAGCTTGTTATTAGCAAACATGCAAAATATTGGCAGTGCTTGTATCCGAAAGAAACACCGGAAGAACGATCTCAGCGGCTGGGCGGTAAACGTCTTCATGATATTCTGCGCGAGCATCAGGCGAAGACGTGGTTTCGCGAATACAACATGTCGCCACTTATTCTACGACGGGAAAAGCTCAAGTGTTTTGAGGGTCAAGTTTTGGCTACGTTAGTGCATTTCATTTTAAATTCCTGACATTTGCTAACCCCATTCTAGCAATGAACCGGTTAAGGACCAACCGTTGGTGGTGATATTCCATGATCCACCGGAGACCAGTCATATTGATGATCCGAGAGCTAGTAGAATCGAAACGCACAATGTTATAGTGGTAAGCATAGCTTCAATTTTCATTAATGTTGATGCTGATTTTCAATAGACCAATTATGCCGAAGAATATGTCAAGCGAGCAGTCAGAGATGGCCTTGCCGTCATCGACGTCAACGTCTCACCTTATCTCTCGTCTGGTGATGGTTCCTCCACCTCAAAAGAGGAGAGAACTTCCAAAATCCATGAACTGGCCTCCTATCTATGGGAAAACTACATTGAAGCTGAAACTTCTGGCAACGTCTTTCTCATAGGCGTTGGTGCTGCCTCAGAAGCAATCATACACCTACTCAATACACATGGTGAGATTAACTTTGACAATGGCACGTCAAGAAAGCCTTGCTTAACACTACCAGATGGAACAAATGATATTGTGGACTGTGTCTTCATGTTCCTGGCCCAACAAACTCTACAAGGCGTCAATAGGCCAGCAGATGACTATCTACCAGCCTGGTACCATCAGGTAAGGATGCCATCTCCTCGTATTCTATAATTGTACTAATCCACCCCCCAAGCATTCCATGATCTATGTTGCAGAAAACCACTCTGTATGGCTCCCCGAACGACTCCGCCGCCTGCGCAAAAAATACGGCAATCTTCTCAAGAGTCCTAAAACCAACACCCAGGATATGCTCGCTGAGCACGAAGAGGAAGTTTTCACACGCATCCTTACTGGCACGGCTCACACTGTTGACGGCTCAGAACCTACTCTTGCGAACCTAGAGATTTCGACTACGGCCATTTCAACGACTATTGGGCCGGACGATAGTATGACAGGGGATCACTCGTCGAGTGGTGCGGCGAAAGACGAGTTGGGCACGCCAGTCTTGCCGTCGGGGGAAGGAGCTGTGAGCCCGTTGAGAAGTCCGTTGAAAAGTCCTTTGTCTGAGCAGCCGTTGATGGGTTCTTTTGGTGGTGTGCAGTGAATGTGTCAGGGTGTGGAAGGAAGGAAAAGTTCGAGTTGAGCAGTGGCTTTGGGTGTGGCTATGCCTAGAAGAGATTTCAAAAGGCAGGTGAGGATGAAAGGAAAGAAGTTTTGAGAAGTGGGTTTGAATGATGCTATGGAGCGGTGGAGGTTGGAGGATGAGGTTTATAAGATATTCTTGGTTAGTTGCATACCACAGATATCAATTCACTGTATGCCGTCCCTCAAATTATCTGTCTGCATGAGAGATAGTCTTACACATTTGCCTTCTAGGCTCTGTATCCCTGGATTCTGGTCACACAAGTCAATGGCTCGGCAAAATAAATGGCGCGCTCCCATCAGCCTCGTTGCCTCCCAGAGGCTACGCTCTGTTGTCGAGTGCTTTAGTTGCCATGAAAGCTGCTCAGATTTGAATCATTTATCGAACATAATGGGAAATATAGCACCTTTTGCTCAAGAGCGTTGTTGGCAGCCATCAGAGTTTATGGGAGAACGCCATTTATTTTGCCACACCGTTGACGAGTATAGGAACGCAGTTCAATCTCACCTTTGTATCTCATAATTTGGTTATACAAAGGCGATTTCATTAAGCCGTTGATCCGATTAAGATCAACCCTCTCAGCACAACGCCAGCGCTATCAAACGAGCAACTTTTACCTATCTGCCGTCTCTTGCCCCTTGCCAGATTGGGCAAACCCAGGTCTCTTCAGTCAGCATCCTCAAGATCTTCATTGGAAAGATAGCCTATCGCATCGCGAACATCCCAACGGTGCTTTTTAAGAGCGTCGACCACTCGAAGAATCGACAAGTCAGGAAAGGCATTCTTGACATTCTCAATCTTACGTGTCTTTTCCACCGGTTCAACACTAGACACCGCCGGTTTCTGCTGTCTCAATGCAAGCGACTGTTCAGATGACGCATCATCAGAGCGACGCTCTGGAGCATTCATGTTGCCTACTGGGCTATAAGCCGACTCAGACGAGTCCCCAATCTTCGTCACCACAACATTATCCTTCCGATATTCCTTGAACGACTCTGGGTGTGAAGCCAGGTATTTCTTGAAAAGCACAGGGTCCACTGGCTGCGTACGCCATTCTGTATTACCCTTGAGTTTCGCAAGGTAGAGGTTCCGAAATTCGCCCCAGTCGGCTATGTTAACGTTCAGAAGTCGACAGAGTGCTTTGCGTAGACCGGCGGCGGGGAGGGATTGTGAGCGGTTGTCTAGAGCGTCGATTAGCTCTTCTGCGGTGATGAGGCTTGGGTCGATTGATTTCCAGGTCACTGATTTATCGGTTTGTGTGGCTTCTGAGGCCATATCTGGGGTTCTGAGGTAAGATATCCTCTTATAGATATCGTGGTGGATTCTTTTTTTGGTGTGGTGCTAGAGTATCAGAGAGTTTGCTGGATGGGCGGTTGACCGATTGAGATGCGCGAGGCTGTAGTTGTTGTTAGGTGAAGTTGATGCGCAGCTTTTGAAAAGCGAGGCTCCGTTTGTTGCTTTGAAGAGGAAATTTGCTGCCAGCACATTGTGAAGTAACTACCCTCTGGTCGCGGGAGCGTCGTGCCTGCCGGATAAATGCATTGATTCGCGCCTGCCACATCTTTTCCAACACTTCAATTTCTTCCAGAGCTTTTGCAAACACACTCAGAGGTGGATATTTGTACCTAAAAAGACATTCAAGTATGAAAACTAAAATGATGTTCTATATGCTGTTACAAGTGGTCAGTGATTATTCCAAATAGTCAACTGGGAATTCTCAGAGACTGCGTGCCTTGTCGAGTTTGAAAGTAACTAAAGTACTTAGTTGAGTATATATACCTAGTGAATTCTTACCGTTCTGCTGCGTCCTTTTCGGTTCAGATACAAGCGAAAAGGAAAGAGCGATCTGATTCAGAAATACTGGGCTAGGTAGTAGGCATATAAAAGGATTTGGTGCCACCAGAAAGACTGAGCACGTTGTTTGAACAACAAAAAAAGAAAATTGATTTGAGTTCTATCCATGCGACCAATACTGACGGTCCTAGTAGCTTCTTAAATTATGGCTTGGTATAAGAAGCTACCAGATTCCCCGAAGGGTGTTTAAAACTAGTTGCTCTATGAGAGTTTCTAGCCCCAGGCGAGGATCGACCTCAGGACGTGGTTGTAGAAATAACTAGACACTGCAATCAACTCTTTCCGTAAATCGTAGGACTTGCTTATTAAGGGGATCAGCTAGTGTTCAGCTCTACTGTGATTTGCAGCAGCTTCTTTAGAACAATTGACGATTCGAGGAAACTCTGTAGAGATCGCCACGTGTAAATTCCTGGTTTTTACACAAAATTGAGAGCCATTTCAATATATACAGCTTTATGTTTTTAACATTGTCTCAACTCTGATTTAATCATTCCCTTTTCACTATTAACTCATAAGCAAATGAATAGCAACAACAATTGACTGAGTCCAATATTTTGTTCGAATTGCTAAAATCTAAGCTTTTGATCTTCATGCCGCTGTAATGATACGCAAAGGCTCATCGTCAGTCCCTATGTGTTTCCCCATATTGGAAACTTGAAGCTCCAAAACTATCGCAGTCGGATTGAGAACTTAAAATGTCCAAAAAATACCTGACATTTAGTCGTGTCAGTCAAGACATTGGGTGCTGAGCACATGTACAGCAAGCACTAGTTACCTCTGTCAAGGTTTTGTTTATTGATACTCCTCATGGATTCTTACCGTATAATATGCGAGAGTATAATTTGGAGCTGTGTCTCGGTAGTTATTAGTATTGAGCACGTTGGTGAAATATTGCGCCATACAAGAAAGCAGATGTACCCTAGTTAGAACATCTCACGATCTTGATCCTGAGCAGCGATGCATCATTGCATTTAAACACTGACAGCCCATTATCTACTCACAAGTCCTACAAATCTATGCATCTGGTAAGATAATACAATAAATCTCTATCTTATAGCAATACCATTACCTTCAATATAATATGTAAAATGTGCACAAGAATAGATCGCACAGCTTAATAAAAACAGCATTAGGAATTTACTCGGCCTTGCCTACTTTTAATACAATCAATTGAGCTCGCGTCATCCGCTTCTCCTCACAGCCTCTCCGGGACGATACCAAAAGAATCTAGAGGGAACTATGTATAGAGGAAACTACGTGGGAAGGTCCGTCAGCAACGCAAATAATCCTTGCACATCTACGCTGGTCAAGGATTTGGCATGGCTGTGCCCCCTCGTCTGTAAGATATCCCCAATCGAGGGTAGATATTTTAAGGATTGCTGCGCCTAAGATCTATGTTGAATAATGAACCACTTAGAAGTCTATGAGTTTGCCATTCTCGATTGAGGTGCTGTGACTGTAGCTCTTGATTCGACGATCGATGGACGGCGGTTCAATGGAACCGCTCTTAGCTGACTTATTAAGTTCTTCGTAGTATGAGTTGGGCTTGATCAATGTATTTGTTACAATCTCCGTGGATGTTGACCCTGGATAGCAGCTTGTGAGCTTGGTGCTTTGGTCCTAAACATGCTGATTGAAGACTGCGCGATGCAGGCTGATAATTCTAGAGCCGGGCGAAGTCCTAAGTCTTGAAACGCTGATTATGTCTTGTTCATCCAGTCCATCTCATCTTCAGGCGAGCATATTTGCTTCATTCCTGTCCAGCTCGCATTATGTTCTGAGAATCGGGTTGAAGCCGAGCAGAATTCAATTATCCCATAGCACCACCAAACTTGTTTCGAGCCTACCTTTTTAATCCCTATCACTAATTTCCTTTCTTTCGAATAATGAGATATCTTCTCATTCTTTCCCAACTCTGGCTTGGTATATGTTTGGGACAGACTTCAACCACCCAACGATCATCAAGTCCGTCCTCCACCACAAGCTCACCAGCCAATACTTGGACCGTATCAGTAGGCAAAGGCGATAATTCATTCAGAGTATGCCCATTTGCGCCAAGCTCTTTCGTTTTGCTAACTGTCAACAGCCTGATTCTCTTCAGGCAAACGTAGGCGATACCGTTCTTTTCCAATTCTATCCAGCCAACCACTCCGTCGTCCGCGCGGAATACAACTATCCATGTGTGCCATACGACTTGATCAACATCAAGAAGCCTGGATTTGCCAGCGGCTTCAAACCAGTTGATCAAGTCCTCGACGATCCCCCGTCGTTCAGTGTTCGGATAAACGACACGCTGCCGGTATTCTATTACTGTAGTGCTCCAGGCTTTTGCATAGATAATCAGATGGTTGGTGTCATCAATCCAGTTCGTGCCCCTTTCGTGCCCCTCTCGATAATGATAACTCACATACTGATACGTCAATAGAACGCGTCTGTTTCGTTAGCCGTCCAAAAAGATGCCGCAAAAAACTCCAAATACATGCTCCAACCAGGCGACTCGTTTCCCGCCGAAGGAAGCAGTTCCTCTTCAACCTCCTCCTCAAGCAGTGGCAGTAGCACCAGCACTACTATGCCAACAGTTGCAGCATCCACAAACAACCAAATCCAACAGAAAGCCTCCCTCCCCTCAGGAGCCATAGCCGGCATCGTCCTTGGCGCCCTCGGCGTCCTAGGTCTCGCCGCAGCACTCTTCTTTTTCATGGGCCGTACCAAAACCCTCCAGGAAAATGTTCATCGACAAAGCATGTCCGCAGTGACGCCCCCGCTGCCAGCTCATTCCTCGGAACCAATTTATGCCACCGGAGAACCGATATACGCCAATGGGATCATGTACTTTCCAGTAAAGCCAGGAGATATCAATCGTATCAGTTTACCAGCATATGGAGGCGTATCGCCGAGAGATATGACACAAAGTCCCATGACATACAACCAGACCAGTCCGGGACGACCTTACGTTAATATGAATTTGTATGATCCGCAGGTGCTTCAGCAGATGCAGCAGCAGCAAAGGTTTGTGTAGATGTTGTGCTCTAAAAAACATAGTGCTAACGATTGCAGAAGGAATACAGCACATCAAGTCAATGTGGTGCCTGGTGAGATGTTTGCTGCGGCGCCAAAGACAGACTAGGTGGCTCATGAAATCATAATTCTTTCTCCTCTGTCTTTCGTCCAAGCTCTTTTGAGTTTTCTACATATACCCGTACAGTTGTGCTAGTTACCGTTATTGTCATACATGTTGGCCAAGGTTTGCCCCTGAACTGCACAGTCAGCTATCTCATACTGTGGATATCAATGCTTGGTGTTGCCCAGTTTGTCAGTCGTATCCCATCTGATATGCCTGTGACCTTGAATACTGAGGCTGAATTTCTTGGCCAGCATGGAAATAACCAGGTACTGAAAAGACGGAAAGACTATTATCAAAATAGCGAATGGTGATTGCAGGAATCACGGCGGATTACCTAAGCCTTTTCCAGTCATATGCGTTCTACAAAATTCAGCAAAGAAGAGCAGCACCTCGGAACCCGGTGAGCCAATGGTTTCACGTCAACCCGGCCGTGTTCGCCATCCTATATCCTAGTAAGAGAACCGTTGTTGGGAACGTGAACAGCAGTGGTATGATGCCTTTTCTTGGGCATTCGTTCCTTGGATGGCAAAGGGCAACGGTAGTAAGCTTTCGTCGATCAGCCTTATGCGCCTGCTGAGAATTCGTCTGACGCCTATGGTAAGTACCATGTGGTAAATTATGGGCACTACTGAACATCGGCCGGATACAGGCAGGGAAAAGTTGATAATGACTTCTCGGGTCCCATTGCATGTCACTCTCCAGACAAGCGCAGACGCCAGTTGAACCAATCCGCGGGTAGACAAAGTGCACGTTTTGACTGCTCGTTTTCGTAACCTCAGGCTTGAAGAGAAAGCTGATGATGGAAAGGTGAAAAATTGGTATTCATTGAGCTGGTTAGGACTCCTGAATTGCACTAGGAAAAACAACGATGGCGCGCCTTCGACATTTTTAGACGCGGAGCGCGCAACGGTCGTTGAGTTTCGTTTACGAAATTCATGCTGTTGAGCAGTCGTACGGCGGCTGTAAAAGAACTTTGGACCTTTATATTGCTTTTTGGAGACTCCTTTATCGCCTGTTGCTTTTGCAGAACAGATGCAAATCGAGCGCCGTAGGTATGGCCACAGAACAATCGATCAGATACATAGTAGTGGATAGTATAATAGTTTTGGTATGATAGACAAGAGGCAAGAGAAAGACCCAAGAAGATCAACAATTTAAAGTTCAGTGAGTGCCACTGGTCAGGGTAGACGCCACATGGATTAAATGGCGATTTGCATATTGCCCATCCTCCACTCTGGACTCTGCAGTCTCAACCTCTTGCTCTTCCACACTGGCACCCAACTCCAACCGACACTACCCTACTCCACTTCCAAATTCTTCCACTTCGCCTCCATCAGCTTCGCTGTCTCTACTGCTTCAATCATCCGTTCCTCCACATCTTCAGCAACCGTTCGATAACCTCTACTATCAAATACGCATCACCGTCATTCTCTAGAGTCTCGGTGATTCACGACGCAACGAGCATTCTGCCTCCTCTTCCTCGGCCCTTTCGTCTGATTTCCATGCTTCGACGCCGATGACGACTATAACTTCATCTCCCTCCATCTCCCCCAAGTCGTTCAATCTTCCATCGACTCGCAACTATCGAGGTGCCGCCTCGTCGTCTCCCGGCGGCGGCACCTCTCCGTTTACTCATCCGCTCCTGCGACCCTCACCGCCCCTTCTACCGCGAAACCGTGATGTTCTCACATCCTCGCGCGCACACACTTCGTCCGCCCCGGTAGCAGGAACAAGTGGTGCTAGTCGCCTGGCACAGCAAACGCCGAGCGCTGTTGAGTCAGCTATCGTCACATCTGCGCCGCGCCAGATTCCTATTCCTTCTGCATCAACTACGCAATCTACCAGTGCTATAGGACAGACGCGCGACTTCGGTACGCAGTATACACCGCCAGGATATCCTCCAACTGCAAACGCTGCGATATTATCACGTCGTGTTGCGGACGACTTGTCGCAGCTTCTTGTAAGTGGAAAGAGGAGCGACAAGCCGAAAGAGGACTCCGATACAGATATGGATAGCAGCAGTGGTGATGTCTTTATGACTGATGGTGCTGGTTCTAATGAAAACACTCCTAGTGGTAAAGATCCAGTTGCCGCAGAGCCATCTAGCGCCTCCAAGGTCCTTGATGGCGAACCGCCAGCCGAACCAATTCTTCAGCCTGTGGATACGACAGACGTGGCCGAATCCAGCGGAAAGGCAGCAAAAAGATCTGAATCAGGTCTTAACTTGACTCCCGAGTCGTCCTCGTCACTACTCAATGCTGTATCTAGCCCAAGCAAAAAACCCAAGCCCACCAAGGATGTCAAAATTATGCCCAAGAATTACATGGACGGTGATATCCGAGAAATGGGCGTAATCATATCAGATATGCTCATGGAACTAATTCGACTAAACGACCAACTTCCACCTAGAGAAGGATTTCTAACCAGATTCCACTCACGGTACGTATCCTACATCAAATCAATTGCCAATTTTAACAACCATTGCAGCGCTCCACCAACAATCTCAGTCCGCGACTATCTCCAGCGCCTGATAGTGCACGCCACCCTCTCTCCTCCGATCCTCCTCGCCATGGTCTACTACATCGATCGCCTATGCTCACTCTACCCCGCCTTTACCATCACATCCCTCACCGTTCATCGTTTTCTGATTACCGCTGCCACCGTGGCCGCCAAAGGACTTAGCGACTCCTTCTGGACGAACCACACATATGCCCGCGTCGGCGGTGTCAGTACCAAAGAACTGGCTATGCTTGAACTAGACTTTCTTGGGAGACTAGACTGGATTATTGTGCCCAAGGCTGAGGTTTTGGAAGACTACTATCGCAGTCTGGTGGCTCGAGCGGATGGGCATGTTCTTGAGGGCGAAGAGACGGACTCTACGTGAATGGTTTAATTGGGTTTATGGCTATGTAGGTATGATGGGATGATTGGGAACGCGACAGGATAAAGGGTCTCAGCAAGCACCCAGAGACATTGTCATGTATGTATTGTGACGATGTCGAGTGCTTATGAGAAGTTATTGGGCATGGAGGATTGTTTTAGCATTTGTTTGCATGGCGCTGGTGGATTCATGTTTAGAAATGTCAGATAATCAAAAGGCATAAGTTCGGTAACGCTCGTAATACAAATAACTCAACTTTAATGGATTTCTATATGCTGCACTTCGTGTTTTCACTTTGCTTCCAAAGATATGCTCTGTCTGGAGGATACGATTATAGTCGGACTTCTTGCCGAGAATGCGCTGTGAAGTCCGCTAGATCTCATTGAGGTCGTGATACCTTACTAGTAGATTCAATGGTCTCATTCACATACTGTATATAGGTACCTGTCAATCGAATTGACAATAGCGATGATAGAATTGCCTGAAAACATGTCTTATCGTCTATCATCAATGGCCCTTCACAGCATACCTTCGCCACAAACCATCACACCGAAAAGCGGCGTATGACCCCACATACCGGTATTCAGGAACAAGCAATCATCTACCCTCTAATGACGAGCACACCACACCAAGCAATCTAAGCAACATCCATTGCGGCTCCAACATCCTCTCTGGGCCTAACTACCAAATACGCCGAAGCAGGAGAGCTGATTATTCAGTAGTAGTCGCCCTGGGTGGGCGTGGTCTCGCGACTTGCAGGGTCTTTCATCCGCACGGTTCGAGACTTTCAAACTCCAAGGATTCGCAACCTCAAATGGAACGACGTGCAGCAAAGAGGCTAGAGGATCGGAACGGAGTGCACGGGAGTCTCGGTCCGAAGCAGAACAGTTATTGAAGGATCCCGCTGTCGTCTCCACGAGTTCGTCTTCATTTGGCATTATTAGAAAAGAAGTGGTGTAGAATAATCGATGGGGGTGAAAGTAAGCCAACGAGAATAAAGGCTTTGCGATGGGTTGCATCATGTCTGGCCAGTAGGATTTGCGCAAGTTGGACTGGTGTGATGTGCTGGTCCAATGACTTGTAATCGCTGGATGAATATGCGTGTGGTCATACGTTGAAGTGATCTAGCCATACATGAGCATACTGAGCCATAGAATACCTAGTACTAGTCAAAGCAGCATGTCACTTTGAATGAGTCTCATATTCAAGGAGTGAAGTCCGTGGTATTGTACCTTGATCCCAACATCTTTGGAGGGGTGAACTTGGAGGGGTGAAAATGATACAAGGCAAGGAGAAGTTACCCCGGATTTCTGGCGAAAGCACGCAAGCAAAAGCAAGGCGTGGCATGCTGTCAAACTGAGATGGGCAGGGCATTGGATGGCGGGGATTGACGGTTGATATCGGACTTGATCATTGCGTTTGGTTGTAGGTGGTAGATTGCGGGATTGATGCTGAATGATAGAATGATAAAGGGAACGATAGAGTATTACTTCGGCGTGATTCATTGTTGTCTATCTCAAAGTGGTGCGGGGCTTTTGGAGGGTTGATTGCTCGTGCTCTGCTATCATCCACCATAGGTCTTGTTATGCTTGATCTGTATGAGAGATAACTTCCCCCAAAGAACACAACCTCGGATGTAGATACAAGAGTACTAACATACAGGATCCAGACGTTCCTGCCAAAGTACAGGCGTACCTGCCGTGGGTGGTGGGTGCGAGGTGGTGGGATGGCAGGTGCGGTCGATGGTGCAACCGCACCAATGTATCGTAGTGGGGAAGTCGCAACTGAGCAACAAGTGAGAGATGGAGGGAAGGCACGACTGACCTGTAGGAAAGCGCGAGAACTGTGACCAGGATCGTGCCTGCCAACTTCCTTCGCGCCCTCATCGCTCACCTGCCCCGCTCAATCCCTGTCCTCTGTTATTGTCTGAGCTGGCTTTGACTGTGTGGCCCCCTTGTTATGCATGTCGCAGACTATTCATCCTCTTACAATCGCTGAACTAAGCCTTTATTGCACCCTGAATCCACCCCGCAACCCCCTACAGTCAACTCCCCGACCACGCTCTCCAAACTCACAGCCCAGACTCGCATTGCGCTCCTGTGCTCCTGCTGCTTCTACTCCACTTCCACTGCGACTGCTGTCTCTCTGGGATGCTCTTGCTCTTGCTCCTGTACTCTTGATCTATTTCCCCTTCCATCTCTCTCACTATCAACTACTATTCACTATTGTATCCCATTCCTCCAACCAATTCTGTATTTCCTTTCTAATCCCTTTCTATCTATTCTTCTCTATCACCTTACTCTCTTATAATCTTTGATTTCCTGTCCGCTTACACTTCTCTTCTTCACCTTCGTCCCATGTCCGATTATAGCTACGCCACTTCTTATACTCGTTCTCATTCTCGTTCCAACGATTCTTCTTACATACGCCGAAACTCCACACGTTATGCCCATGAGGACATGATCTCCGAGATTGGCGACAGACACCCACCTTCAAGACATAGACGCGGCAGTGACAAGAAGTCTTCTGGAGACAGCAAGTACAGCGGTTCTGGCCTTCCAGCTGCTCCTTTTCCAGCACGTCTCTCCATGTTTCAAGCAAGTTGCAATACTGACTACTAAATAGCCTTCTCCACCTTCCCATATCTTGCCTTATCATCCAAATGTAAACGCTCCACCACCTGTACCACTTGCTCCACAACCACCATCCTCCCGTGGCAGGCTATCTCAGCCATCAACTCCCCCAAATAGAGGCGTCAACAATCAGCGAGTTTACTCTGCTCCACAGCCACCTCCGTTTGCTGGCAGGGTTGATTATGGCTCTTCATACTCGCCAACACGATCACAACCCCGTGCTCGTTCTCCACCGAGAATTCAGCCTAGAGCCAAATCGCCCTCTTATTCATCCCATGTATCTCATGTATCCCAGTCCAGGCCAACTTCTAGTGGACACGATAGTGTCTCTAGACGTATCATCAAAGCTAGACGCAATTCGTCACGTTCCACTAGGAGCTCCCCAAAGCAGAAGCGCTTCCCATGGCCACCACCAAACTGCCATCTCGATACCTATGTTACACCCCAGGAGGCGCTGGAATACACAGCAAATGGAGCTCTCGAATTCCAAGGCAAGACGAAGGAAATGCCATTCACCGATGATAGAGCACATCGCTTCTATGCCGATATCTTCCTCGGAATTGACAGCAATAAGATAGCCGACGACAAAGCTCCAATATGCGACATGACTCTCAAAGACATTTCTCTTACTTTTATGACCGGTGAACAGGGCTGGTTCACAGATAAGAGTCTAGAGTATCCCAACATGCTATATGCCTATGGACGAAGCCCTGGCACCACCACTCTCGATTGGTTCGTAGGAATGAGAGGTGATCTGCGATCTCCCGTGAACTTTGCGGATACCGGAGTGAAGCGGAGAAAGATGAAATTGATCGCCATTCTAGAACGACTTGGTCAGATTGAGACCCAGAGCTTGCAAGAGGTACTTAAATCGGCAAAATTCTGCTGGTCCAACTAACACTGAAAACAGAGCCCAATCGAACAATATCATGCTCTTTACGACAGCTTGATAGACGATCCTCATCGCAATGATGACGACGCTCATTACGAACTCAAGGATCAAATCATAGACCTAATGTACGTGCTCATGAATAGAGATTGGATAGATTTCTCCATCCCAAAGAATCAGGTGGTCGCCAAATTCTTTGACTCACCAGACGAACGAATCAAAACACGATTTTTTCACCAACTTTTACTTGCAGCTGAGCTGCACATTCGGATTCACAGTCCGTACCATGACGAAGAAACGATTGGCATTTTGCTGGAAAGAATGCCGCCTAAAGTCCTATGGGATCTAGCTCTTGCTCAACGCTGGCTAGAAAATATGCTCAGTGAGCAACTCAAATTGAGCGAGGACGAATGTCAATTCAATTTTGTTTTGCAAAACAAGAAACGACAAATCAAGGGCCTTCGACATTTTGCTCGTTTGCTCAAGTGGCCCAACCTCGAGGAGCTGGACTACGTTTTAAAGGAACACAACGCCAGAGATACCGCGATTGAGGATCGATCAGCTGATACCATGTCCTGGTTCAGCTCTGTCATTCTTCCAGGCCCTACTCTACCGTTCCTGATTATGAACTCTCTGATCGATTGCGACGAAGACACGGAAGGCAAGCTCAGCTACCTGACCCATGTTAAACCTAATTGCGGCTTTCAATATCGAGCAAATACCTATTGGTCTTCTCGGTGCATCATGGGCAAAGTTCTTGGCGCTTCCCGTGGCGTCAAAGAAGTAGGCGGCTGGATTGGGCCCTGTCACTATGCTCCAAGATTGGAACGCACCCAGTGCGTACTAGTTCGTACCAAAACTAGCCCGGCTGAAAAAGCCGGCAAGGTGATTGAACGAGTCGATATTGAGGATATGCACATCAAAAGTCATCCTCTTGGTCCTGAAGGCGAGGAGTATAGTGACGATGAGGACTGTGTGCGAATTGGAGACTTTGACGTTCCTCTCGCACCGGATCCGTTTGCCGAGGGCGGCGACGTTGTCATACGCATCCAAAAGCTAGACTTTGAAACTGAAGAAACAGTCAAGAAGAAGGGTGCTAACGTCTACGATGCCAAGGTCGTCTTTGCCATTCATGGTGCAAACGTATCAATGAGACTGCGCTATGACGTAGACTTTGTTTGCGCCCCTATGTGCGCCAATGGTCCTCATGCTCTCTGGAACGGGTACAAGACACATACCATCCGCGTTGAAGAAGGCCTGCGCGAACTCAAAGGCTGGGGCAAAGTCGCCCGTCGTGGATCCAAATCACTTGTCGTTGCTGAGAAAAGCATGACGGTGGCACGTCGCATTGCCAATGAGGATCGTGACTTTCACTACTCCTCCGCTGATGGAGAGGATTGGGGCTCAGAATACGGCGAGAACCGACCCCTCTCACGAAGTAGACGTTCTCTGCCAACTGCCCCGGAGCCTCCAACCGCCCGTCTTAGTCAGTCTTCATTGACCTATGTAGACGAGGAGGACGAGTATGAGCCGACGTCACCATCAAAGGCGCTGACTACCTGGAAAGGCGAGTCAGCGAAGAGCGATTCAGCGGTTGCACTTATCCCAACAACCGCTGAGCAGCGCGAAACAACCCTGTTGATTGATGCCACTGGCGTCTCTGACAATGAGGTGTTCGCACGAGCCTGGTGTGCCAACTGGGGCGCCCATGCTATCATTGCCAATATACGCGAGACTTGCATCGCCTGCGCAGTGCGTGAAGCACGAGCGGCAGAGATTGAAGTGGTCATTCTCACAGAGGGTGGGAATAAGGAGGAGAAGGATCAAGGAGTGTGGGATAACGTTAGCACAATGAGCTAACTTGGGGGCGCGAAAACCCTTGAAAATCTGGAAATATTCATGGTCTTCTTTGGTGTTACTGGCGCGGGTCGTTGGATTCTCCTTTCTTGAAAGAATCTGAAGAAGCGCTATGTGATCTCGAGAGGCTATGAGGATTTCCTGGACCTACTTTTAGTAGGGAAATGATATACCACACTTTGAAGAAGTCCCCTAAGAACAGGGGAAGAGGCGGATCTGCTGGTGATTTGTGTCATGTTTCATTATGTTGCAACATTTTTCATCTTGCTGGCTGGATATGGCTGTTATGATAGTACGAATAATATTATGACGGTCTTCATGATCAATTAGTTTCAAACTATACTCACTTGTGCTTGGTGCTTATCTTGTTTAGGTTCGTTTGTAAGGCGGATCCAACTACATGCCTGTGCCTTGTTTCTAGGACTTGCTTAACTTCTTTCTGTTCCAGCTCTACCACTAAAGGAAGCGTCTGTTCTCCAGAACGATAAGAGTCCCAGGCGAACTTGCGCTACCTTCCCCGCAACTTGTCTTTCCAGGTGTTTGATAATTCTAGGTCTTTTGTTTATATAGACTTTCCCGGTCCCGTCCGTTTCTCTCCAGCTCCTTTCCGTTCCGGCTCAGCCTCAGTTCAGTAAACCATGACACTTTGTCCTAGCGGTCAGCGAACTTCTCTGCAATATTCTTGATATGTTCTTCATGGCCTCGGGAACTATTTCGCAGTGGTGCTGCAAACGGGCTGTTTGAAGTCTTGCTCAGTGACGCCGTGGACAGCTAGAGGCTCGCTGTTTGCACGTTTGTCGTGAACGATCGCAGCATGTCATGTTAATTCCAGTAACTTTAGTCTATCGCTACAATACAAGATACACAATCTAGTCATCTCCACCTCATAGAAACTGTGAGATCTCAGTGATGATTCTTGTACACTGGACTCTGTACCTATACTTTATAACACACCCATTCTACCAACTTACTCACAGGACCACCACAGTCCCACAATATCACCTCATCATATCATATCCCATGACAATACAACCAAAATGTCTCCCCCAAAACCA
Organism: Microthyrium microscopicum; assembly: GCA_010405405.1. Classification (NCBI taxonomy): domain Eukaryota; kingdom Fungi; phylum Ascomycota; class Dothideomycetes; order Microthyriales; family Microthyriaceae; genus Microthyrium; species Microthyrium microscopicum. The sequence continues at coordinate 239,827 of MU004232.1, forward strand.
TCAAAACCAAAATACCACCCCTCCTCACCCCTAAACCATCCCTTCTCAACATTCCTCCCTCGCGCCCCCTCACCGACTGAGCGATATCGTGAATATGGAACCCACGATTTCGACGAGCCGGCCGTTTCTGACGGTAGAACGATTTATGAACGACGACGGGCCAATGCGTGGGCGAGGCCGTTTCAGCGTGGGGCTGAGTTTGATAGGTGGCTGAAACGGCGGGATGAACAGGCCCGGCGGGGGAGAGCGAGGGGGAGAAGGGAAGTGGTTGAATTAAGTGAATCAAGTTTTGGTGAGGTGAATAGCGAGAGAAGGAGGGGAAGTAGTTCTGGTGAGTTTTGTTTATAGTTGGGCGTGGTGGCTCGTTGGTGGGGAAGTGGTGAGTGGTGATGGTTGCTGATGGTTGTAGATACGATTCGCGCGCAATCGAGGTCTTCACGAGGAGTGTGCGAGGAGGATGAACATGGGATTAAGAACAAGAAGAGTCAAAAGAGTTTGAAGATTACACCGATGCATGGAATTAGTGAGGATAATCGGATTATTCCGTGTGATGTTAAGCGCTGTGCTGGATGTCGCTTTCAAATTGATAGGGTATGTCACTTTCTTACCCACGATATTGATTTTGGCTAATGAGGCAGAAACCGGTGGCTATGCCTTCTTGGTTAGGGATGAGAAATCCGGATGGGACGAATTATCCTGTAAGTTCTCTCCTCTTCTCATAGTGTGGCAGTGACTGATGAGAGTAAAGCCAATACTCTATGAGATGCCCGAAGAGCTCCAGGACGCAGCAAGATCTCTCTGGGACCGCATGCTTCCATGCCACGAACAAGACGTGCTGGGTGCATTCATTGAAGCCAATAAACTCTATGCTAAGTGCATGGACGACAGTAAACCTGATATGACGTGGGAGTCATGTCGACCGCTTGCACTAGCGAGAATCATGCACTTTGAGACGCTCAACCCGGGTACTCAGAGACGCAAAAAGTACCAAAGAAGAGCGTTGTACCAGGAACAATCCCAAATTGACGTATGGGAGTGTGGACAATCACCTATTGAGGCAGTGGATGTTGTAGGATATTACGATGTTGGATCATATAGTGAAGGGCCCAGCACCGTGAACGCGGATAGTGAGGAATCGGTCAACGGAGATTCCGATGGTGAGGCATTGGATAGCCATCCTGGGTCAAATAGTGTTGGATCGATAAGAAGTTTGAACTCGGACAATTCGGAATCAGATGGCGAGGGGTCTAGTCGTGATTCTAGGTTGGGCAAATTGCCAAAGGAGTCAAGAAGTAAGATCAGGCCGGCAGTGGAAATGGCAAACTGGTGTGAAGCTTTGGATGAAAAGCCATTGCCTGAATTGCCTGTGGAATTAGATTGTGTGGAAACTGGTAGACCGTCGACTGCTTGAAGTTCGGACTGAAGGTCAGCAGATATTTTCTGAGTTTGATGGTCTATGATCCATGAGAGAAGACTGTTGTCAGGAAAATCTGGACAACAGTAATAAAAGAGATGACTTCTTTCTTTCTCGTTGAATGAGTCGTCTGCTCAACATCTTTTGATTGCAAATGCACATATCCTGTCTTTAAGATCAAAGAATCGCTCACCATCTACTGTATATCACCAGTCCGCAAACCTTCAGTTGTGCGTGCCGACAGTGTCGATTCAATTTTCGTCCAACAACACAGGGTTCATGTACCTCATATCTCTAGACTACCGGAACGAGCATTCTCCTGACTGTATTAGTCCTCGTACTCAAAAGTTTCTGTTGTTTGGAAACCTTCTGTAAACGCAAGTATCGATTCTGAAATTGTCTCAATTGCTCAATTTACAGCCATGGCACCAAATATCTGTCGATAAAGGCCCTGAATCTATGCTCAGCATATAATAGAAATTTTGAGCACTCTGAAGTTGGGACAGGATCAGGACACGATGTTGTAGATAGAGGCAGGGGTATGGCGTGGTAAAAGAAGCAACACTTTTCTAACAATAGACGCACTTGCCAGTTCTTGGCGGCTAGCATCCAATCACAACGCGCAGTCCTTGGTCCGCGTAATGTCGTCCCAACCGAAAGCATCAACTGCATCCCACGCCGTTCAACTTCTGTTGTACTCTCATCTTGAAGCAGCCAGATATCTGTATCACTTTCGATACAATCTTTCTAATCACTACCCTCCGCCCCCAGCATGCCATCGTAGGATTCATACGAGGTACCTGTACCACCGGCCCTGAGCAAAGAACCTGTCACAACCGTCTGCGCAACACCCGTTGAGCTGCATATCAACAACTTCTCGCGACAAACTTGCCAGATGGCTTGATCCATTCGCTGCTTTTCGCTTCTCGCCTTTACCTCGACTGCTTGAACATACACCACTGTCAGGATCCCGTTGCGCTGCCTCTCAGTGCCCAATTGATCTGCCGCGATGGCTTCATCTCCCGGTGGAAATGGCACTATACAATTCCCAGCCTTCTCGCCGGAATATGACCCCCGATTAAGTGCAGATGCGTATCGGCGGGACGACCTATCTTTACAGTCGCACGAGGGGTCTCCGGTTATCCCAAACGGTCAACAATGGATGCCAAGGAGAAGTAGTACCAGAGGGACAAGGTGGACCGGTCTTGGAATAAATACCACAGCCTCGTCCTCTTATGGCGGGGGCAGACACAAAAGACAAAAGAGTCTGACGGAAGCTTTTCATAACATCCGGACAAGAAGGAGCGGTAGTGTCAGCCAAAATGCCATGGAGATTGCAGAAGCCTTGAAAGCACCGGTATCGCCTGCTTTAGTGGTAAGTTGTTCTTACAACGTTCCGGTATAATCGGCATTAATATTTGATCTAGGCTCTCTTCTCAATATGGTATTTTGCCTCTGTCATGTCCAGTACCTCATCGAAACAAATCCTCCTCGCATTTCCTAAACCAGTTACGCTTACCATATTACAATTCGCCTTTGTATCATCATGGTGTTTATTCCTCAGCTGGCTATCCTCACAGTTTCCGTGGATAAAACGGCGCATACCTGCTTTGAAAAATGGCATTAAGAAACCAAGTCGATCCGTTATTATGACCACCTTACCCATCACAGGATTCATGATAGGAGGACATATCCTGTCATCGGATGCCATTTCGCGTATGGACGTATCTCTTGTTCACACCATCAAGGGTCTCTCTCCACTATTCACGGTTGTCGCATACCGCTTTATATACGGAACCAAATACTCCACCTACACCTATTTATCACTAGTACCTTTAATGCTTGGTGTAGTCCTTGCATGTAGTACTAACTTCCGCGCAAACTTTCTAGGCTTTATGTCGGCCTTTGCATCTGCCATATTATTTGTCACTCAAAACATGGTCTCTAAGAAGATCTTCAACGATGCCGAAATAGCAGAAAAAGAGCCAAATTTCACCCGGAAGCCAGACAAACTCAACCTCCTATGCTATTCATCCCTCCTAGCCCTCCTCTTTACCGCCCCTATCTGGCTCTGGAGTGAAGGATGGCACATAATCGTCGACTTTTTCAGTGACGCCTCCATCGAACTCACTGGCAAAGCCGGGTCATTTGACCACGGTCGCCTTGCGCTCGAATATATATTCAACGGCACCTTCCACTTCACGCAATCCCTCGCCGCTTTCGTCCTGCTCTCCATGGTCTCGCCAGTAACCTACTCCGTGGCCTCACTCGTCAAGCGCGTCTTCGTGATTCTCTTCTCCGTTATGTGGTTCGGCAACCGCGTTACCAAGGTCCAATGGCTTGGCATCGCACTCACATTCCTCGGCCTCTATCTCTACGACCGCACCTCGGACGCCGAAAAAGCCGATCGTCGCGCTCGCAATGCGGCCCAAAGCACCACACTACTCCCACTCGTCGAGAAGGAATCCCCACCGCATACGACAACTACCTTTCCACGCCAACCATTATTTGGAGCAGGCGCAAGTCATAGCAAGGAAAATGGGCACCATCCAAACATCAATGGTTGGCTACCGTCTGGAACCAAAGCGGAGGAGACGTGGAATAGGCGGGAAGTTGTCAATCCTGTTTCATGAGTGTCGTAGAGAGAATTAGCTGTTTAAATCATTGTTTTCATTGAGCATATTGGCAAAACTTATGTTGTTGTTGTTATATGGTGCAAGATGTGTTCTGTTGAAATATGATCCATGGCCATGAAATGATGTTTTTGTTCTTGTTATCTAGATACTATGAAAATATCCACGGATGGCGTTTTCATGGGAAAGGCAACATATTATGATATGGCAATGGCAGGAATGGCTTTGATTAGAAGAGGTCTTAAGATATAATTAGATCTATTTATCTACTCAAATTCTTTGGTTTGGTAATGTGTTAGTTGATTGCCCTTCCTGATCCCTCTACCGAAAGTATTGCATTTAGCAGTCATATTCCTGACAAAGAGTTAGTACTCAAACGGCTTTACACTATAAGCGAATAAGTCTTAGCCCGATCCAGAAAACAGACACACCTTCGCCCCATTGAAGTGCAGAAGGGCCTGCCGGGGCACTGGGTTTATTGAGCACCAATTGACCATCCGGGAATCCTACAGTCACAAGTCAGCCATTCAGGAAGTTGAGTAAAGCTGAAATACATACGCGAACCTGCCGTTGCTGTTCCGACATCATACTTGAATTCGGTGCCAACCATATCGTAGACCGCATGGTAGTAAGAGATGACAGCATCCTGGGACAGTGTCTTGGCCTGGTTGTTCAAATACCTAAGATTAGGCGCCAGTCAGCCATGGTTTTGGAAAGGTGTTGAGACATGGAATGACTTACATGTTTTGTACCCGACCTCCTTTGGCGATGTAGCCATTATCACAGACACTACCTTTGACGGAGATACAGTGGCTTTGCTGTCTGGAGTGGAGATCTGCAAGACAGCCAACGATTTCTGCATCGGCACTGGTGAATACTTGATTGCCTTGCACTACCGCTGATTAGTCCCCAAACCAGCTTATTCGTCGGAAGAGTGCCACATACTATAGCAGATCTCAAAGGGAGTCATGGACAAAGACTGCTCATTGACATGATAGTAGATGCTTGGCCCACCACCCGGCTGAAACCACCATCCTTGATTAACGCAAATGGGATCCGGTCGATTGTTGATGATGCCAAAGATCCACTGGGCAATAGCGTCTATTCCGGTCGCGCCGATTTCGCCACGACGCTGGAGATTATTGTCACGACGCTGGAGATTCTTGGCACGGCTTTGGAGGATCTCATTTCGGCGGGCGTCGATTTCTGCGCGGAGCTCGAGAGTGTTGTTGAGAGAGGCACTGGGGAAGGCTGAGACTACCTGTAAGAGAAGGACTGCGGAAGAGATGAAGGACGTCATGGTTAACCAGTAAATATAGAAATGAATTGACACAAATGGAATGGTAATGACTGTGATGAAGGAAGTAACTGTTTGAAAGCGAATTGGAAGCACTATTTGCAGCAGGTAACAATGGTTTTATATCTCAGGACGACATTTTCGACTTTCAACCACCATTCTATGATGCCAATTGTGGAAACTGCGATTCGGGGTCGAGCTATTCTATGGGGCCAAAGGCTTATTCTGAGGGATGGCCTAGAACTCACAAGAACGCCATGGTTGAATGTTGTGGAAGCACTGGCTCGTTTTGTCAAGCATAGTATGTCAAAAACTAGACTATGATAGGGATTAAAGAATGCCAAAGAATGATTAAGTGAGTATAGAGACTATTGCAAGCAAATACTTGTCTATGGAAACAGAGCCTCGTCGAGTGTGGTGAAATCTATATGCCAGCGTTGCCAAATACTCCGACCTACGAGAGCGGTTTCAAACATCAAGTCGGAATTCTCAATCACAACAATTGGCCCAGCTTGATCGCCTACGATGGGGTCCAAGCCAGAGGCCAACAAACCACTAACCGGTGAACGTAGGCCAGTACTACCCGTGTGGCAGATATGATATGCCAGACAAGCATGTCAGGTATCATGAGGTCTTCTTCGGCGTCTCCATGGTAGCAAACAGTACCCACACGAGAGACTCGGATACAGGACTGGCTTGCATCTCGATCGAGCAACGTCATCTCAAGAACAAGCATACAATCTGGACATGACCATGGGCTTGTCATATAGGCCCAAGCAAGGCTCAACTTCCGATGCATCTGATATGCTTCAGTCCTTGATATGACTCGACGTTCTGTGATCTTGCTATTCTTACATCAAATAGAGCTTTTCCAGCATATGCAAGATGCATATATCGTTCGTGCGACTGAAATCGCCAATCTCAATTTGTGCCTGGGGCCTCATAGCCCGAAATCATCAGTTGCACCCATATATATCTCCACAGCACTCTCCTTCTGCATGCCCCAGCTCTTGAGCACGGTCATAATATGTGAGGTAGCCTTATGCCTTGAGGTCACAGCCTGATGGCGCTAAGCTCCTCAGTCACCTTACGGGCATATCATTTTGAACCTCTTCAAGATGTTTTGCACCTCAACTTGTTTGGAATATCTCCGATATAATCCGCTGCTTAGTTCGCTTACTAGCGGGTTCTCTCGAGCTTGGTACTCTACCGCCCACGTTCTTTAACCTCAACCACACTCTCTGCTTGGTTTTTCATAACTTTATCCCACATCTTCCCACGCTGCGCCAATCTTTCTTCTTCCTTGCGCCTTCTTCACACATTCTTTGCCAATCGACCAGCATTTGCGAAAGCGCACTTTTCCTCGAGACTCCAGTATAATCGCACATCAGCAGTGCGCTTTACCTTAGAGCTCCATCGCTACCTTCTTGTTTGTTTACCCTGCACGTGCTCTTGCGTCTGCGCCAGCACAAGCACACCCAGAATTTTTTTAGTATTCCTGACCAGACTTCCTCCGTACTCATAGCCTACATTATGGCCTGGACTTGGTCAGCTCCTCGCGGTATGAGTAAGTATCAAGCCCGAAGAACCGATGTCTGACGACCATTGCGCTAATGTTTTCAAGCCGGGCAAAAGGCACCTCCTCGCACTGGTCCGTATCGTCGTATTCAAACTGAGCCTAATGCTCAGCCTGGTTCCGCTGGTGTCGACGCTGTTCGCGTTGCTGATAAGTCGAATGGTCAGTTCCCCAGCTTTATACGCAGATTATGAAGAAATTCACTGACCATTACTAGCCAAATCTACCCAGATAATAAATACTTCTGTTCCGCCTCAGTCCTCTGCGAATTCGCGAAAGCGCAAAAAGTCCGAAAGCAATGATGACTCAACAAAGCAGCCGCCAGCTAAGAAGGCTTCATCGATACCGGAGCTTGCAATCCCAACTAGAAGTTCACGCCGCCTTCTTTCTCTTGATCCTGGTGAAGCGGATATCTTGGTCAACAATAACGCTCTATCAGCACGACCGCAACCCGAGGATCAAGCTATTCAGTCAGCGGAAGAAACCATAACTCCGAATCGCCGTTCACGTCGTCTTGCTTCGCTCAATCCGGTCGATGCGGGTAGCTCCAGTGTTCCCAACAATACACCATCACTATCGCCATACATTGTGTCTCTATCTATGCTGGCGCACAATATTAGCGTTCGAGGTGCTTCGACATCTGCAACTGCTTCTCCGAGCACAGATTCTATACTTCCCAGACTAGCTCAGATGGCACAGAATGATAGTGCTCTCCAGCAGCTCATGAAGCTTGTTGCCAAACACGAAGCTACACCGGAACAAGCTGCTCAGTTTCAACGTCGTATTGATAGGTTGAAAAGTCAGATGCGAACGGTTAGCCGCGGTCGAGCTGCGGATGATACGATGGCAGCTAGCTTAAGAGGTATCCAAGAATTTGTGTCAAATGAAGCGACTGAACTGGTTGGTCCCCGCACCCGAGGCTCACTCACAATCTCTTTCAATGCGAAAGGCCAAGGAAAGCTTCAGATTTCCAACACTGCCAAGAACATTGCACCACAGGTGACAACACGAGGTGGAAGTCGTCCTCCCAAAATATCTCCTCGCGACGCTGGTGTTGTAGTCGACGTCGTCAACACAACAACCCAACACGGCCATCTTTCTGAGCATTCGCATCTGTCTTCAACTTTGCCAGACTCTCAACCTACTCGGACACCGCAGCTTTTCCCAGAAGAGATAAATCTTGACTCCATCGCTCCGGAAGAATTCTCATCGCCTTACACGCCTGCTCAGCCTGACAAAGAGCCGCCAGAGTTACTTATCGCCTTCCATAGAGCAATCAACCATATACAAACTAGACCTAACGACACGATCGACGAGCCAGAGCAGTCGCTTTCTGGAACTCGCACGCAGCCTTCTCTAATCCATAGCTCAAAGGCCAAAGAAGCCAAGCAGTTGCCTGACACCGAAGCCAAGAATTCGTCGCAAACTGTACGTAAGGCTACGAAATTGCAGCCAAATAGCTTGCTCAAACAGGCCTTGCTGAAGACTACACAAGAGTTGCGCGAAATGGCGGCAGAAGAAGAGTCGACGCCAGTGGAAGAAGAGTCGATGCCAGTGGAAGAAGAGTCGATGCCAGTGGAAGAAGAGTCGATGCCAGTGGAAGAAGAGTTGGCGGCAGCGGAAAAAGACTCGACGCCAGTGGAAGAAGAGTTAGCGGCAGTGGAAGAAGAGCCGAATCAATCGGTAGCGGCAGTAGCTGATTCTCCTCCTGACAAGTTTGGTCCAGATGGCTTCATCTACAGCGGGGATAGACAGCGATTGCTTGCACATATTCTTCGATTGCAGGGACACGGCGATCTCGTGGCACAAGGACCTTTGGCTATCGTCGAAGTGGTGGAAGACTTCTATTATAAGATGTTCATCGAAGAGTTCCCTGAGGTTGCGCATCGGTTTGATCAATCAGGTTCAAAACCTATTCGTCTGGCGCAGACCGCAACTAATCAACTCGAAAATGGCAAGAGCAACTCGGAGTCATCCGTCGCGGAGGCGCCATCTGGCAACCGTGACAGCTCACTCTCGGAGGAAGCTGACGTTCTGTCCATTGAGGCTGCAGAGACTTTGCAAGAGGAAGTTGCATCTCGCGCTCGTGCTGAAGGATACACCTTGCGCGAGCGAAAGGATCTCAAGACTCCGATGAAGTATCGGAATGACAACGATAGAACCTTCTACCCAAGCACTCTTCGAAGCAACCTCCATCATCAAATCCAGAGCTATACGGAGCGACACGCTGGAAATTCTTATCCACGAAACCCCGTGATCGAGCAGATTGCAGCCATAGGTCTCGAAAAGCACAAGTCGGTCGCCGACCTTCAGGCAGAAGAGGCCGCTGAGAGAACTAAGGGTTCCTCAACAACAGCCGTCAACAGCACTCGAGAGCAAACACCAGAAGGTCCACGCCACGTCTACGATGTAACCACCACCATTCGCTCCATCCATGTGTACAAGGTCATTTAGAAAATGCCACACTACACGATGTTGAACTTGAGTTACTGGGAACATCACAACGACATTGACTTTCTACAGCCTAACACGGATGACCCTGACTTCGACGACGTGAACTGCATTCCCAACACAGCGGAGTACGTCATTGTTGCTGAAGAGCTGATTGCGGATCCGCACGGTACTGCCGTGTTCTTCGCCGAGCGGAACGACGAACACGACACCTATGATCTCAAGGTGGGTGTCTATTACCACTTCGACAAGGTCAATCATACGATTTTTCCATCGTTGAAGAAGTGGGCAGATGATGTGTGCGATATGCCAGTTCTACCTTTGCTGGTCAAGTACGAATCGATTCAAACTTACGGCCCAGGTGTTCGTCGATATCGGGATCTCTATCTCCAAATGGGTCGCGCTATTGACGCCGATTTCGAGGACCGTAAGACTGGTCCTAAATTGTGTTTCTGGCGCAGCACACAAAACCAGACTCACAAAGTCTATCGTCGGAAGCGCAAGGTCCTGGCTCAGTGAAGGAGAATCGTTGGAAAGGAGGAGAAACCATGATTCAGTTGTTGCGCGGTGGTAATGGAGGGAGGTCATGGGCGTTTGGATACAGCGTTGTGTGTATGAAGGATTTGTACTATAACGCCCCGTTGGTCTACGGTCTCTTGGGTTCTGCTTGCGCTTGCTTATTTCTTGTTTGGATCATACGATAGCTTCTTTTTCGACAGCCCAGCTCATCATTTCTCGCTGGATTATTGTCTCAGGGCTAATAATGATAACTCTAATTGTGTCAATGCATTTTTCCCGAGGAGACTTACTAGAGCAACATGAAAAAGGAGCATGTCTACGTTGTTCTCCCGAATTTCATCCAGCAACCAAGCAATGAAAAACAAACCAAGTAGTCTTACAAGATCATCATTAAATCATCAGACGCTTTAATGCTTGGTGAATGGAAAGGTAAAGGAGAGAAGGAAGAGATGTAGTTGAGTCGGCCTCGGCTCATGGCCAGACCCAAAAGCGCGTGAAAGACGAGACCAATGACACGTCGTCTACCACTTCGACTCTCCAACCACCCGCTTCTCCGTCATTTACTTGTCTACAATTCTATTAGGGCCTCCATCGCTAAACCCCAGTCCCCTTCTCTCTTTTCTTGTTCGTGTACGTCGCTGGAGCATTTTGCTGTGCGTCGCTTCAATGGAACTCTATCGTCAGGCTTCGGCCTCGACCTATCAGGCATTGGCTGCGCCGGGCAAATGGTTATCTCACTACGACGAGTTCATAATCAAGAATGCCAGCGCAGTCTCACAAATCGAGTCTGCTCTTAGATCTCTCACCTACATAATTCCCGGTATGCTCAACTCTGATTTGTAGCCGCGTACTTGGACTGACCAATTCATAGGACGTTTCCGTGATGCTGAAATCGCATCAGAGTCTCGTAAGACAATCATACATTGGATAGGAGAACATCATCTAACAGCAGTCCTATAGTACACTCCTATGTCCAGCTTCTTTCCCTCTACCACGATTCCCTTCTCTCCAAAGCAATCGCCCGCCTCCCTCTCGCGCGCAAACCCGTCCCCTCACCACACAACCGCTACACCCGCTTCTGGACGCAAAAATCCCCTACATATCGGCGTCTAGCGCTCGTCCTGCAGATGATTCAATATACCGAGCTTCTCTGGGAAATGGTCGCCAAGCGCCGCGGCGAAAAGACTCGATGGCGCATCATCGTGCTACTCGAGGGCGTCAAAGCGCTCTGTCGGCTATTACTCCTGCGGTTGACTAATTCTCGACCGCTTCTCAGTCCGCCGCTGCCAGAGCGTGAGGTAGATCCCAGCTCGCTGGAAGAAGCTCCCGAACAAACTGCAGAGGAACTTGAGGCCGTGCAGTCATACGAGCGGATGCAAGAATCAATGTCCTCAGGCACAGGATCTGGAGATGACACCAAGTGGACAATGCCACGGACAGGCCTGACACTGCCAAGTCTGCCAGATTCGCAGGACATTTCGAGCTATTTGCTGTCTAAGGTGATGAAAGCGGACGATATAAAGCCGCCTAAGATGCTGCTTCATCGCGTCAGTGGCAAAGGCGAGATTGCTGAAATGCTGTACATCATACGGCCAGTGATATATGCGCTTGCCATGCAGCACTGGCGAGGAGATCGCAAGAGTTGGAGGCCCTGGTTGATGGGCATCAGCATTGAGTACGGTGCCCGACAGCTAGCGAAGAATGACTTCCAGGAGCGATTGGCCGGAGGACTGAGAGGTCTCACTGGTTTGGAGCGCGAAGAGCTGCGGAAACGCGGATGGGCGCTTGGTTGGTGGCTAATGCGCGGTGGGTTCTACGAGAACATTACTCGGTAAGCTGTCTTCAAGCATTTTTCCAGAGTGTCGCTAACGATGTCATTAGTGGTTGGGTCTTGTCACTGATTGGCAAACTCAAAAACAAGCCAATATTGGATATGGTAGGCGGAATTGCGGAGGACTACGAATTCCTTTGGAATCAGTACTACTTTGCTACAGCTACGATGTAAAAGGCATGATGCGTTTCTCATCTGGTTTTACGCATTTCTTTTGTATACTATGAATCAAGCATTGCGGGACCAGGATTAGCATAAAGACTATGAGATGTGATCTGTCAGGAGAAAGCCTTGTGTATGTATGAGCAGCAAGTTCATGAGGCGTACTTGGCGCCCGAGGTAGTTGATGATGTTTTCATCTCATGGCTATCTTCCATTCGAATTTCACACCCTTTTAGAAATACACTGATGAATAAACACGTTAGATAACAAACTTAGATCACTCAAATCTTGATGCCTTGAACGTTTAAACATTAAAAATATACCGAGTCCAGTCTCAAAGTGATATCACGTGCGGGTTGCTCCTGCTAGACTTCGCCAAGACTTGTAGTTGTACTCCGTAGGCAAGGAAGCTTTGGCGGCAGGCACAAGGCACATCCAGAACGCGACGACATCTTTACCTGCCATATCACCAACCACCAAATTCCTCTCTTCTCCCCTCTATTCCGCCGTTCACCCTCCCAATTCATCGTACATCCATCACCATGCCCGCAACTACATCAGAAACCCTCGATCTCGTCAGCCGGACCGTTTCCATCGCCCCACTCGTCCTCTTGTCAGTCGCTGACCACTACGAACGCTCTGCAAAGGGAACCAAGAAGCGGGTTGTCGGTGTGCTACTGGGACAAAATGATTCCAAGGGCGTGAGAGTATCTAACAGCTTTGGAGGTTAGTTTGTACCTGGTCAAGAGCTTTTATAAGCTTGTACAAGCTTCAATGCTTGATTGTGTGAGAGGCTACGAAGTTGAAGCTAACACGCATCTCCAGTTCCTTTCGAAGAGGAGGAAAAGGACCCATCCGTCTGGTTCCTTGACCACAACTATGTTGAGTCAATGAATGACATGTTCAAGAAAGTCAATGCTAGAGAACGGCTCATCGGCTGGTATCATTCGGGCCCAAAGTTGAGAGCTTCCGATCTCCAAGTCAACGAATTATTCAAACGATACACACCCAATCCGCTGCTCGTAATTATTGATGTACAGCCCAAAGAAGTCGGTGTGCCAACAGATGCCTACTTTGCCGTAGAAGAAATCAAAGATGTAAGTTTGACACCGTCATCATATACCAGCTTCTAATGTATACTCTAGGATGGCACAACAACCTCCAAAACCTTCCTTCATACCCCGTCCATAATAGAAGCAGAAGAAGCAGAAGAGATCGGAGTCGAACATCTTCTACGCGACATCCGCGACGTTGCCGTCGGCACCCTTTCCACCCGCATAACCTCTCAACTCCAATCCCTTCAAGGTCTCCACCTTCGACTCCGCGACATTGGCACCTACCTCCAAAAGGTGCTCAACAAAGAACTTCCCGTCAACCACGCTATCCTCGGCAACCTTCAAGACGTCTTCAACCTCCTCCCCAACCTCGGCACCGCACCACTCAAAGCCGGCGCTGCACCACCAGACGCCGACACACATGGCGAGCTTGCGCGCGCAATGAGCATCAAAACAAATGACCAGCTCATGGCCATCTACCTGTCTAGCTTAATTCGAGCCATCACCGCTTTCCACGATCTCATTGAGAACAAGATTCAGAACCGGCAACAACAGGAAGACAAGGATACAGGGTCTGGCGCGGAGAAGGATGGAAAGGACAAGGAGAAAGACAAGGTCAACGGCGAGAAGGAGGATGGTGAGAAAAAGGCCAATGGCGTCAATGGCCAGGCCAAGAGTGATGAGAAGGATAAGAATGGCTCAGCCAAGGGGGGTAAAGGAAAAGGTAGTTAGAGATGCGTATGATATAATGTGCATAATTAGAGTCAATTCAAGCATTGCTTCGGCGCTGCTTGTTTAATGCTGAAGGCTCTACTACTGTGCCATCGCCGCTGTAGTCGCCATGTACTCCCTACATTTCCTGACCTCTGGAACGCCTCGCATATCTCAAATATCTCATCCTCCCCAACCAGCAGCCCACCCAGCCATCTCCTCCACGCCCACAATCTTTTCTTCTACGCCTTGTCCCATCCGCTCTGCCAAGACGACCGCCAGGAGATGTTTGCAAATCGGAACTCTCTGACCTCTTGACAGACCACCAAACTTCACACTATCCCCATCTCCGATGTTCTCTCCTTCGTCAACCTCTCCGTCATCCGTGCCTCCTTCGTCGGTCCCGAATCCACCAGCTGGAAAAGCAGAGAACGCAAAAGCCGGACAGGTACAATTCCACGCGACCGGCTCAACGCGATAATGCGCGCCGAATGCGTCCGTGAAGCGGCCAGATGGTTGGGTTGAGCGGACGAGGTATGCCGTCACTGCTGAAGTAGTCCCTGGGGCCGCGGCATCTGGGTCAATAGGCTCGTTGACCGCAGTGAGCTCTTCAGTGGTAGTGACCTGTTCAGTGGGCACGTTGGAGAGAACAAGGCGGGTGATGAGTTTCCGATCAATGATATCCAGAGCGGGCAGGAATTCGTTGGGAAAGAGGACGTGGAAGGTGAGCAGATGTGTCTTGGTCGTTGACAGGAGAGCTGATGGAGTCGGTGAGGAGGGGAGAGTAGTTAGGAGGGTAGTTAGCAGGGCGCGGGGCGTTGGCAGGGTCATTGATCGGTTTATTGGGTGCTTCGTGATGCCGATTGTCTGGGTGGATGATGATGTTGCTAGATATGCGGATTCTCCATGCTTTCTCAGCGCAATTTTGGCTTTTCCGCTTCACAATATAGCCTGCGTGTCATCACTCTGATTTCGATCTCTTATTGATTCTTCAGTGGGCAAAATTATGCTTCGTTCATTTCAGTGTTGACTGTTGATGAGATGATGAGTCTCATGGGATGAAGTTGGATGGAGTGGAGACATTGACTTCAACTTTGGTTCGCGCTTCATCTTGTTCAGAGCAAAATGCAAAATATCATGGTCAAAGTCATATAAAATATTAATGTGGTTCATGTTTCTATTATAATATTCCGTGCCTCCAGAACTCACAATGAGCTTTAAAAATCTTGAAAAGTGTAGAAATTCACTTTATTTGAACAGTGTAAAGGCTTCATTGACAGCTTCCATGATACAGCCTCAATCTCACTATCAAAAACCATAATTGGAAAAACAATCTCTTAATTATGCTGCGACCTAATAGCAAGAAGTTGGAAACGTCGTCACATGCGACTAGAGCAGGAAATTTCTAGTTCTTAAAGTTGATTGATGTCCCAGGCGATCTCATGCTGGTAGCATCGGTCCATTATTTTAGCTGTTTGACAGTACAATCACTGACACATAATTGCTCATATTTCACCCGAGAAGGTCCGATTGGAACACATTCATTGAACACTGGATCCAAATACCCAAAAACCCAATGGTGGGCTGAAGCAAAGATGTGTATTTGGTAGACAATCTCACAGAGCTTGCAATGGATCGTGTTTACCTCTGCCAGACTATCGAGTCAACTCTTCGCTCCACCGTCACCGCTACTTTGAGTCATATGCGGAGAAGACCGCCTAGAATAACTCTCTGCTTCAGTATCAATGGACACTATCTGACTGGCATCCATCGATCAATGCGATACAAACCAGAGACTGCCAGTCTCTACGGCTAAACAAGGAAGAAAAGGGTACAATGAACTATAGCAAACTATCGATTGACACCTGATTACTGCTAGATTGAAAAACGTCATCATTGGACGCGACTTCTACCAAAAAAAATATGCGTTCTCAAGTTTACTGATACTCTAATAATTGGCTGGGACGAAAGAGTGGAGACAATCGGAGAATTCCCATGGGACCCGGTACCAGTTACTGCATATGCCAAGGCGCAAACCCTTTGTTTTTGGGTTCATTGGGTGATCAGCCGAAAGCATGATACAAGTTGCTTAAAGAGTTTTGAGCTGATATGATCCTGCGAAAGCAGTTTATCGGAGCAGGCTCCTTAGTCTGCCATTGACTTGTGGTCAGTAGTTCATGCTGGATAAGAATTATTGCTGGGCCACCATTATATCGCTAGAAAACCAAGCTAATGAATAGGGAGGTATTACAAGGTTGCAACCCTCGAACAGGAGCTGGTCATTACACTCATGAGAGCTTGCAATTCGAATCATGGAAAGCGAGATGGGCAAGAAAACCAATGAAACACTAAGTGTTTTCTTGCGATGGGCAAGTGAACTTCAGTTGCCATTTTCAAAATTAGTATAATTTGGGACCCATTTAACAGTCAGTACCATTTCAAGAAAAACAGTGTAAACAATGATGAAATGTGTGATACATTTCCCAGTACTTAATCGAGGACAAGATGTTACCAATCCTCATGAAGGACTTCAGGAATCACAGTCAATAGGGTATGATGTTCTACGTGGCAGTAAGTATACATACTGCCGCTATAGGTTGATAAGTTCTCTTCTAATCCTATCTGGCAGGATTTTCGACACTACCTGTTAGGAAGTCGACGCTGTTCAACTAGAGCCGTTGATATTTGATATCGCAATTATGATGGTTACTCATTTTTCTTCAGAGTATCTGTAGAAAACAAAATGAATACCTCGATGGCTTCGGTAAGAATTACTGACTGGCAATTTAGCCAGTGATAACAAAATACTCTTGTCTTTAACTTCGACTTGTCCCTGCATAATGACATTGCAGCACCTTTCCAGTATACTCAACACCTTATACTTGACTTGTCCGCTCATTGCCAATGCTTTAGAAGCTCAGATCCATTACAGCCTAGATCTGATAATGTGCTTCGATAAGGCCAATAGTATCTTTCCACATATCCAGTCTGATAAAATCATACCTGCCCAAACCGTCAAACACCAAAATGTATAAATAGACAATAGATTGAAATCCGACAGATTAAACAAACAAAGCGTGATACCCCGCGACCGTGTGCCCATTGAGTCCAAGTCCAACATCCCCAGCAGTAGATCAATATACACTCCGCGATCGACTTTAGCCCGCGTGATCCGCACCTTGTTTCCCGCCTGGTGCACCGCTGACAACCCTTCCAACGTCAGATTCGATATATGTGACTGAGTTATAGACAACTCCAATGACCTCGGGTGTGGCCTTGAAACTGGAGCAATGGGGTCATTGCGTCGGTTTCCCACTGCGTGCGTTTTGATAGTCTGGTAGCATTGCGGAGAGACTGTCAAACACCACCACCCCACATTTTGTCTTTTCATGCATTGCGCGGTTGAGAAACATTGTGTGATGCACGCAATACTTACATGTCAAACACGATGCGTTTCTCAGGGTTTATAACAACCCGATATTTCTGGAAAGTCGTTCAACCCATTGAGATAGCTCCAATCGGAAATGCGTGACAAATTGTCGCGATATCCATGCTATCTGCGCGATCTCGCTGATTGCACTGACATTGACAACACGCTGCTAGATCCTGTCGCAGCACTCATTGATAACAAACGCTCTAGAATCTGGTCAGGGTGCAGGTTAACAGGTCATCTGAGCAGATATCACCACTTGTGCGGGGGAAGACGTGAGAGTTAGATGTAAGTGATGCGCCACAAAAACCCGCAAGGCTGGGTAAGGTTATCTCTGCGCAGCCGCTTTTAGCTCAACGCCAATCCCGAAGGGTGGTGGGGAATAATCAGGGTGTGGCATGCGCTACAGCAAGGCTGTTTGACCACGGGCCGTCGGCGCGGTACGAGGACTGGATTATCCAGTAGTTGTTATATTATTGATATGTCTTTGAAAAGTAGAAGGTGCAACTTGCGCACTGTATGATGGGGGTTGACTTGCTAAAAATACGTTTGTGTTGGGCTTCAGCCTCACGTACCTCGGTGAGTATCTTGATAGATGGGTGAAACCATCAGGCTGGCAGGTCAAGGGGCTGCTCGCATTGAATGATAACAGAGCCATTTCGATTGCGATAGTGATCTCTACACACCCGGATCAATAGTAACGTGTCAATGAGGATATCTCAAAGATGGTGAACAGTATCAGAATACGGTCTCGTGTGCTCGTAATCTAACAATGGGAGAGCGGATGGCTGCCCAACAAGGCATTCAGCTGAGACATTCATATCTTCACATGCTCCATTGGATTGTTACGAGTCCAGTCATCGCAAATACTTGGACAGGGCCGTATAACGATGCAATTGGGTCATCTGCTGCAGCATTCAAGACAGTCTCGCAGATGACTGGCAGCAGACGGGCAGCATGGACGCTAGGCAGGGATACCCTAATCCCATGTGGCTGGTGAATCCAGGCCTCCATCTTGATGACGCCGCCCGAGTTGAGCTTGAAGAGGGTCTGGCTGATTGCGGGCGAAAGATGAGGGGCAAAGGGTCCATTGGCAATGTATGGGAAGTACCAGTGTAGCCAATGGACCATTGCGCAGTTTATTGTGGTAGGACAAACCTTCAAAAGACACCGGTCTCTGCCATTGACTCTCATCAAACAAAGCTCTGGAGCGGATCAAGGTGCAGAATAATGCAGATAGCGCCAAATCCCCCTGCCCAGGGCCCAAAGCATGAGACCAGACAGGGAAATAGCTGCAATCCGGATTCGGCACCTGTACTCTGGGTTGATGCAACATGGCGACAACATGAAGGGCCATTGCCTCGAGTTAAGAGTCGCGACTTTGTCGCGAGATGAGTTGTAGTAAGTTGGTATGGCCCTTTGACACGTGTGCATTTAACACTAGACGACAGACCGATAGAATCGGAACCTACCTGCCAATGGCTCTGTGGATCCTCAATGCCAGAGTGTTGGAGGCCAGCGTGCGCGGCAGCTGTTTCGCCATCATTGGTGGTTCTTTGTTCAATGGGGCTGCTTGAATCTGGCAGCGCAGCACCAAGTCAGGCTGGACCCCGACTGCAGGGGTTATTCTCACCGATAAACTCAAATTGCCTGAAATGGTAGCTCGCTCGTAAAAAGCCGGTCATGGACGATTGTCCATTGGAAAAGGATGGTAACGGAGCATCAGAGAGATGGGAGGGGGTAAACTCCTTAACCCCGCGCAACAGAGTATAATTGGAAGTTGGATCTGTAGGATTTGGCGTCGCAAAAGCCCCGTATTGCCACGCTGATGAAGGAAACAAATAAAAGTGCATTTCTAAGCGTAGACGGGTTTGATCAGTTCCAGCGCAATCCGCCGCCGTGCGCAATATACCACGTCAGCTAGAGAATTCATAACGTTAGTAACTCCGTTGTCCGACGGGAGTGTGCGGAAAGCATTCAATGGAGGTTAGCGATATTGTCAGACAAGATTCAAAGAGTGGTGGCGATCACGTCAACTTCAATTGCCTAATCAAAGCGGCGATTGACGAGCTGGGGCGAGATAGTTTTGGTGCTTGGACCGACTCAATGCTGTCTGAAAGGCAAACAAAGAAAAACCCCGTCTTGATTGGCATCTTGAATGGGGCGTTGGATATCCATGAATGTTGAATGTTGGTGACAATTTGACTGGTCAATGCAATGCTGTCTGGTCCGCAGGGGGCGGCTGTGCCTGTTGCTTGCCTGTTGTTGCATCGAGACACCCCGACTTTTGGCGCGCTGAATTCAATGCCAATGTCAGTCCTTGATGCCAGCGGCTGCTGCATTTCACAACTCAGGCTTAGAGGCTGGAGCACTGCATCGTGAATCGTTTGTGATGCTTCGTCCGGAGAATTGTCGTGCAAGGCACATCTGGCGCGACCAGCATTGTAGACCCTTCCATCTCGCGCTGTCGCAAATCGAGTGCAATCGGTGTGGGGGAAGATTATTGATCACTTACCAGGTCCCGTGGACAAATCAATATGATGGATGACACTTGCTCCAAACTGGTGCAAGGTTCGCGTTCGATGAAGGTGACCTACGCAACTACCGTTTTCTTCCTTTCAGTTTACGCACCTTAGCGTGCCTATTTGGGTCAGATTTTGATTTTTCTAGGGACAACCAATCACTAACTCAGAGGACGTCCGCTAAATTTAGTGGCGCCGCGACCCAAATAGGCACGCTAAGGTGCGTAAACTGAAAGGAAGAAAACGGTAGGCGACCACGGTACAGTCTCACTTGAGTGGGTTATTGTAGATTGGAACCACACCCTCTCTCCACGTCTGCTGGGCCGAATTGGCACACACCCTTTGATGCTGCTTGCGAGATGGGATGGATGGAAGCAGATGCCAAACACCAGCAGACCAGGGCAGCCCTGTCTCTCCCGCAAACAACGCGCACGGAGATGTTGGAAGTGTTGGAAAGATGGATTCAATGGGTTCCAAGGTTGACTCCTGGCGACATAAATTACAAGGGTTGGATCTGGTAGGATTGATTGATGGATGGGTGGAAGAAGGAGGAATTGATGAACCAGGCAGCTGCCTAACCGTACTTCGTACTAACAACAACCTACACACTCATAACAGGTACCAATTATCAATTATGCCCCAATTACCAGGGTTGGTAAACTATTTAGTCTACTCTATTATCAGCCAATACTAGTACTAGACTAGTTTTTTATTTTCAATACTAGTACTAAATAGTATTAGTATACTCTAGGAATAGTTAATAAATAGACTAGTATTTTCTAATACTAGTTACTAACTAGTAATAATACTATTATAATAACTAGTATTTACTATTATTTAATACTAGTTTTTTAAATCTAATAAAAACTATAGCATTCAAACCAGCTAGTTACATAGATTCTAATACTAGTCTTAGTTTTCTTCTCAGACTAACCATTCTAGGATAAAGTTTAAATTTAGTATTTTTTTAATATTATTTTAGTATTAAAGTTAATTATATAGTCTAGTATTAAGTAAAATAAGCTAAAATTTAGACACTAGGCTATTAGATTTATAAGAAATAAGAAAAAAAATAAATTAGAGCTATATTTAGTAATTATATATTAGAACGTTAAAAATACGTTATTAAGAACATAAAGTTATAGAGATAAATTGTTTAAATAAGATAAGAAAGAATAATAAAGGTAAAAAGATAAAATATAGTAGTTTTACTATAAATCTATATATATTTAGACTCGTTATTTTATAAGGAGTCTAACTATAGTATTTTTAGCTAAAAATACTAAGTATATAAAAAGTTATAGAGGTTTCTAGATTAATAAAATATTAAAACTATTATATTTTGTAAATATATAGCTATTAAAGCTATAATAGTAGAATATTATATTATATTACTATACTAATATATTATAGTAAATATATAGTATATAGTAAAGCTAATTACTAGTCTTATTTAGGCTTAATACTTAAGTTATAAAAAATATCTATATATATTATTTTATTTAATTATTTACGTACTAAGCCTAAATAAGAAACGAATTCTATATTATTATAAACTATAAACTCTAAGGTACTTATAATATACTTTAAATTTATTATATCTAGTATATAGAATTACTTATACTATATTATAAAAGATTAGAAAATTAAGATTTTATCTAAAATTAAATTTTATATAAAATAGTTCTAGACTAATATAGTAATATTTCTATATAAAAATATATACTATTAAAGTCTAGAA